>JAYRCB010000499.1:1010241-1069774 GCA_036026315.1 Trachelus stipa
AAATAAAAAAAAAAAATTTTAAATAACCTTGTTTTTCTTAGTCAGGCCGGAAACTTATCAATCCACCCTCGTATGTAGTAAGGCAAGGTGTGCTGTATAGGTATAAGGGATTTTTGTGTCAAGAACGTTAAGGGTTGTTATCGTTATTTATGGATTATTGTCACGGTCGAGTTATCATCTAATGATTCCACACTCGATGAGGATATATCTTTGTTACTTCCTTCTTCCTGTGTGACGTCGGGTGTCGATGGTGTTTTTTTTTTCTTAGCTTTATCTGGATTGGTTTATCATTACTTATCTCTACCTAGTGTTGCTCGATTTTGGCTTCGGCCGCCTCTCTGTATAAATGCTTAGCGATCGATAAGACCTTCTCTTTCTGTCGTTTATCCCTTAGGGGAATTTTTCCTTGCGAGCAAATGGCATCGAGGAAAGTTTACAATCGCTTTGGCGATCCTTCACTTCCGCACGATTTTCTCCGATCTTACGGGAGAGACAGTTTTATTGATTCGTACTCTAAAAAGTGCTCGATTAGTCGTCCAGTTACATTTCATTTTTCTCCTTTCTGACAATGAGGTTATTGATCGCTTTTTATTGATCGGCGATTCTTATGATTTTTTCGACTTTTTTCTTTTTAGGCTTTCTTTGCCGATGCGAATGTTAGGGTCGTTGTAAGTAAATACGAGGGTAACTTGGCATGTAATTTTTTTTTATAGACATCCTTGGAGTATTTCGTAAAAATGTAGAATTTCTTTGAGAAATCTTATTACGACGGGATTCGTTTTTCTATCATTCTTTGTTATCATTTTTTCAAACGTTTCTCAAAATTCGAGTTGTTTCTCCTTAAACGGCATCTATATGCGGATTTGAAGAAATTTACGGGGATACGGTAAGGTACGATGTAAGAAAAATGTACGAAGTTATCGCAATCTTCTGTTTTCTTATGTACATATTATATTCGCATTTCGACTGTACTTGTTCGCCGTATGTCGCAGATATGAAAACTGTCTTTCTTCTTACATTTACGTTCTCCTTGTTGCCATTGTACGTCTGTTAATGATATATGAACTTACACGGCCCATATATGAATTCAACATGAATTGTATATAAGATTAATAATAATTAATTAAAATTGGTCAATTACAAATAATACTCTTATTACGTATAAGTACATACATCAATACTTCAGCAGTGGCAGATGATCCGATAGACACGATAAGTATAAAAGTTTATAGGAAAGATCAGATTTGCAAAATTGCGATTTAAGAAAGAATGCAAATCTAAATAAATTTTTCGATAATCATTTTCAAGCGTGAAACATTGAAAAATCTGCACTGAAAGAGTTGACATCGCACGATTCTTTCGGTGCTGAGTCGGTATCAATTAAAATGCGAAAATTTGCAAAATTGCGGTTTAGGAAAAATGAATTTTTGCAAGTTGGAAAAATTTACAAACCGCTCTGAGCAAGCTGGCGTCGCATGATTCATGCGTTACCGAGTCGGTAAAGTAGAGTGGCGCAAGGGCGAGTGGACCCCAGGGCGATGTCGCGGATACAGATCACCGAGAGACGTGACTGTAGACTTAAAAACAACGGGAATTAAAGTCTGGTCCAACCGGTAGAAAAATTTCCCATTGTCAATCCTGCTCAGTCAAAGGTAATGAATGGGTTCCCATTGATTTACGTTTCACCATACATTTGGCGAAAAAGAACTGGCAATGGGAGATCTTGCTATAAGAAGCTGTTACGCTTCTGTCATGAACTTGGAACATAAGAAAAGGGGTACCTCCCCCCTATCAAAATGTTTACTCTAATATCCAAATCAACCACATCCAAAGACCATGGACCACAGCAGCCATCAGAATTGAGAAGTTCCTTGAGAAATCATAATTAACTCTACAACCTGTATCGCCTCCATCAGTCGAAGTTTCTTCTTTCCTTTTCTTAAAGCTATATCCCCAGTAGGGGACATGTGCCAGTAACTGATCCTATCTAATCAGTATTGGAAATTCACACTAGATGGCGATATACCTAGCGAGATGGGTCTTATATGTAACTTACTATCAGGACTTACAGAGTTTATACACCGAATCCAAAGTGTTTGACAAAATCCAAGCTGAACTTCAAAGCAGGTTACACATAAGAAACTACGTTAAACGTCGCTCCCGGTGCAATAGTTTCCAACAGAGGGTGATTACTTGATTAGAATTTACCATGTCACTGCAAGTGCATCTATACGTCAAGTGGAGTGGTACAAAAAAACTCATACTGACTGTACAGCCACCCTCAGGAGGGTAGTAAGGGATACTACCATCAACCCCAAACTCCCCATCGCTCTCATCCTGTTGTATTTACTAAGAATACACAGAGATATCAAAGTGATATCACGAGGAAGGTCCAGTGCGACGGCAGAAATAGGGGGAAGTGGCTAGAACGGAAAGAGAAAACAGATAAACAAGCGAATAATGAATCTCGAAAGAGAGATAAAAGACGAGTAAGTAATGACTAAACCACAATACAGAGATACACAGAGAGAGAAAGAAAGAGTGAAGAAAGATCCGAAGGACGCAGTTCCGTAAGACTTACATGTGAAAAATTCGCTCCTAAAAGTATGAAGCTCCACGTCAATGTATTCCACTGTAGCATAACCAGTCAGTACCCCCTCCAAGTTGAATACCCATAGACTAGTGCTGCCCTCCTGCGACAGATATTTCAATTACAACTTGTGCAGTCAGTGTCAACGATACTCTGGAACGGAGACGGAGACCAATAAGTTTTTGACAACAATCCAAACTCTATGGCACCGCTGATGCTTCCTGTACTACTAGTAAGTCTTTCATTCTATAATTTTCTTGTTTACCGTATCCGGCAATACAAATGTCTATTGTATTCGGAGATGCGTTTTACGTCATTCGAGCGTCTTTCGATGTATACATCTTTATACATATTTCGAAGATCTTTCGAGCGATCGGTCGCAGATCAACAGCATACTAAATAATTTTTACTCGTGGCATCATAAATCTTCCAGATTTCCTTACGTGTGTGCATCGTAATCTTTAATCAATCGCCCGCAGCGCTAGGTACGTAAGTAGTAGGTATATATATGTACCACGAGGTGAATTTCTGATAGGACGTGTGATGTATTGTACCAACGATAAGATACGCAACTCCCATAAAATATTACGAAGCATGCGAAAATCTAAACAGAAAAATCGTGCGTTCCAGAAGTTGGGTTAGGGTTGCGCACGCACGTGCGTACGGGTACTTATTTTAGGGTAATTTTACGCGCGAACAACCCTCGCTCGAAACTTTCCCTCGATTAATATGCACGCTGGACAGTCGCTACAGGATCTAGGACACGGATTGAACTAAACGTTACTAAAATAATAATAAAAGTAAAAAGTAAAAAAAAAGAAAAGAAAATGTACAACCCAGTAGGAAATGTAACCCGATCAAAATTTATTCGTCGCTCCGGATGGACGATGGGACTTTTAATTAAACGTTCATAGGATTTTCCACGTAAGCGTTTTACGTCCTGCGATCGTGTGCACATTTGTCACGAATAAAAAAAGAGAACGCTTTAAAAACGTATTCGAATCCCATCTTTTTTTTTTATTATCCACCCGCAATAACCTTTGCTAATGTCAAAAGACTCCGAGAGTCGTTAAACACACTTTTAAAGTCTCGTTAAACAAAAAGAAATAAGTAGGGCTTGTTTTCGACAGCTATTTGAACTTTCGTGCATTTGACTTCCCATCGCGTCGTCCTTCTCCCTTAATATCCACCCCAAATCGACATTATTACATTTATTACACGTAAGTACCGCGCCCTGCCAGGAATCTGTCTATCGCGTTATGACGTCATAATATTGAAATATTCTTCCACGGTTCCTCGTAATTATTTTGAGAACGTCGTAGAAAAAAGTGCGAGGGGTAAGTTCGGCGGCTGAAACTTTCTTCGAGTTCGCGCCATGGGGAATGCCAGTAGGTAGATAGGTAAGTGGGTTGGTAGGTACCAACCTAGCAACCAAACCGTATAAGGGATGACGACGGAGAAGTAAAGGGGAGTCGATGGGGGAGTCTTTTGTCCCAAGATCCGAACGTTTCCTTAGGGTTGGCTCTTTAAGGGCTTAAAAATTTTGCGAGTTACTGTCCACAAAATTCACCCTTAGATTTCGACAGGGCCGATTTTATTACCTATAAACCCGACCTAAGTACCCGTAGATACGACGCATTAAAATTTCAAACATCTCGCGCCTCTTCTCTTCCCAACCCCCGCCGTACACACACAGACATATATATATCTATATATATATACTATATTGACAGACATATTAATATACAGGGCGTTTCGTATACCGAGACGAGAACTCTATTACGGCACAGCGGACCGCGTAAAACTTAGATTAGAGTATAAATCCTGAAATTCGGATATTCCATTTATGGAAATCGCCCGTCGCCAAGGTTCCTGTCGTTTCGCACACGGATTTCGTAACTTCGACAAGGGTTCCTCCTCGGCGGCCGCTATTTCCTTCTATAGTCTTCTTTTCTTTTATTTCTCATTTCCCCTTTCCCCCGGATCCGTCAAGTCTTTCAAGACAGAACTAAATCGAATGGAAGAATTAAGCATCCCAAAGATTTCAAGCGACGTCGTTCAATCGCCAACATTGAAATATTAAACATCAAATTTACTGGATAAACTTATTTTTCTTTAGTGAGGTAATTAATAAAATTTCGAAAATTCTCACTTTTCAAAATTTATTCCATACTTGTACCAGATCAATAAGGGACAATCGTGCTCACTAAATAAATACGACAATCTAACCCTAAGTCTTTATAAAACGTGTAACGATGGATCTGTGCTAAATTTTCAATATTTTTTTTAATACCATAGACGATTACTGAAAGTGGACTGGTACAATTGTAACGATGATAACAATGATAAGCGGAAAGAACAATTTTTCAAAATAATAAAATATATGGGTCAATGTTTACAACAGTATAAACAATACTTTTCACTAACATTCTCATTTGTTCGAATAACACCGTTTTTGACGATAGAATTATTGAACACAAAAGTGCGATATCAAAACCATTAGCTTCACCATCCGTGGAATGTAATTACGTCACATCAACCGTATAAATAACATTCCGCATAATTACCAACGTTGACTGTTGGCACAATCGCAATTCGACATCCAGAATGACGATTTTTCGACCTATTACACAGCACGTCAATGAGTCCGTTTTCAATGAAACGTTCTCACGCGCTGATGAATATGAATAATGAGAACAAGACATTATTCCCTGATAAATGAAATTGACAAACAAAGTACAGTCCGTGTTTGAAAAAAAAAGTAACGATATTTAAAAGTTAATTGTACGCTGATTATAATTTAATATCTATATATAAAATACATAAAACTATATAAATATCATATTTTGTGACGTCACACCAACAAAAGTTTAAATGCTATAAAAGGTCATTTTACATCCTACTGTCTCCTATGAAAAAAAGATACATTCGTAAAACTGCAACGACGTACTATCCAGATGTCGCCGTGTTCGTTATTTCGTTCAATTCGTTTACCGATAAAAATATTCGAAAAATACTGAGACCAGTTTTGCAATGTGCACTAGGTACAAGTTATATTATGTACTGTCATATATACGTATGTATACCTTTTATATATTAGTAGGTATATAATACCTATATGTACTGCCTGCGCATATACCTACGTATAGAGCCATAGAAATGGTAGAACATTTACACAGGGACGATACAGGGGCATTTACACCAGTATTAAGGCCAGTGCACACGCAGTTACGCAGGTGCAGGAAACTCGAAAAGCACTTGGAAGTTTGGCGCATTTAAGGAGAAAGTCGTCGGCGACGTTTTCGCGAAATTCATAAATCCAGCACCTACACGCAAATAGTTGAAAAGTTTGAGGCGCGACAAGGAGAGGGAAAGAGAAAGAGACGGACAGAGAGGAACGCGTCCCGTAAATACGTGGATTTTTAGAAAAGGAAAATAGCCGCGTACCTTTAGGATCTATGTATCTGTCGTGCTTTACGGTCCTAGCTACTTCATACCGTTAGGGAGAAACTTTCACGTATGTTAAGTCGCTTCAGTTTCTCTACTCGACTTGACTCGACTCAACCCGACACAACTTGACTCAACTTCGCTAGACTCTAATGGTTTCTTCTTCGGTTCCTTTGCCGCCACTATAAAATATGACGCATATACATGGTGTCTCAGAATACAAAGATATGGAGTGCACCATCAAGTAGAAGAGGAAAATCTGAAACATAAAGTCCTGATTTATTTTTTTTACAAAGCTTTCCTCTTAGAGTTATAAACAATTGAAACGCGTTGATTGGCTAGTTTAAATTTTTTGTAAATCTAAGAGGAAAGCATGGTAAACAAAATGGATTTTTGTTTCAGATTCTCCTCTTCTACTTGATGGCGTACGCCATATATTTTTATTCTGGGACACCTTGTATATGGGGTTGAGTAAAAATTTAGATGTTCGAAATAGATCAGTATGTGATTAGTGATCACCTGTTGTAAGTGTATCATCGTACACGATAAATAAGAGTATCCCATACTTGATGTATATACAGGTGTTCGAGTATCTCAATTGAAAAAAAAAGAGTTCCCATAGATCTTAAATTAATCATTCTCGCATCGAGGAACGAGAGAACTATTTTTGATCTGTAATTTATCAGTTTCAAAAATTTCTACTTATACGTATCAAGTGTGAAATTACTCTTATTCGCTGCAAGTACGTGAGATACACTTCGAAAAATAGCTTTCAGATTGATTCATCGTCACACGTTGAAATTTTTACTCGTGAAATAAGAGCATCCCTCTCTCTTCTTCATAGGGCGGACGTTACTCAAAATGGACTGGAGTTATAATAGCTTAGCGTTAATGGTCCTGGATGGAGGCGTAAATATATATATATAATATATAAGCGATTTCGATGCGATATACATATACGTAAATGTAATATAGAATAAACGGCCTTGGATTGCATTTATTATCATTTCTAGGGGTTATTAGATTTTAGGGATAGTCATATTGTAATTGCATTCCATTGGGGATAGTAAATTGAATGAACGAAATGAAAATTTCGCCTTTAGGCCACACGTGACTCGCAATGTAGGGATAACGGATTATCGATTGATTTTAGTGGGGTTGAAATTTAATAATAAAGAAAATTACAAAAAAATTATTTCACGTATAACCCACGAATTACACGCGGATTCCTCGTGCTTTTGTTAATTATTTAATACTCATACGTACACTGGTAATTTTCGTATTCTCGTGTACCAGGCATGAGCGTAAGGGGGTAAACAACATGCAAGATTTAGTACGTGCGAGAACATTTATCGTAGACCTTATAACGGGTATCACCAGATTTATTTTTAATCTAAAAAAAAATGCAAAATAAAAAATTCTTTGTTTATTACATTGCGAATAAGTATACGTATAAGGTTATATTTGCCAACAAATGTATGAGGGGTGTTGGTGAGAAAATAGTATTAAAAAAAAATATTTTAGCCAAGTACCAATTTCAAAAGGTTTTCTAGACGGGTGAACTGGCAGGGCGCGTGACGAAGAATACATTAAAAATGAATTTCAGTATGAAAATATTTGCAGACATTCATATTTTTGTATTCGCGTAAAGGTAACATGATTATATTACTTTTCAGGATCAAAATGACTGACGTTTCAGTCATGCCTATAGCCTATGTCGAATAATATTTGTACTGGCAGTTTGAATATTATTTTTAAGAATTCGAAAGCGAAAAATAAATTATCCCCGACAATGAGATAAACGTAACGCGCTACTGAACGTTAAAGGATAATTTTCATGAAAATTCATACAGACGTCGTAAAAGCGTATATCCAGGATACCAAACGGCAAAGAAAAGCCGTAAGCTGCTATTGAAATTGCTACAGAAGCTTTTTCTCAGATTTCCACCCCCCCCCCCCTCCTCTTCCCTCATCTGTCCAATTTTTTTTAGCTTTTATCATCCTTTTGCCTTATTCTTTTCATATCCCTATGTTCATGATCGTCTTGTAGGTTTCCATGTAAGACGTATCCCACGGTTAGTACGTCTCGCGATATTTATCGTCGAATCGAAGTAAACGTCGATTCGATGAATCTCACATTTTTCTGGCTATTTAAATATCCATTTCATGAAGCATTCATGAGGGGGTACCATTACGTCAGAGACTTGTATCCAGCAGGTGCGATATCGTATAAGGTGAATGGGAAGAAATGTCGAATCATCCCTTATGAGAAAGAAATGGAATATATAAGAATTGTAATTTTCACGATCGTATCTGAACGATTATACGAATTTCAAAGAAATAAGTCGCATCGATGTGAACCTTTATATCGGATACATATACGTATATGTGTATGTATTTGATGCCAAGGGACACTTTGGGGACGGTCTCATTTACGAAGTCGCTATTTTGAGGACAAGTGACTGTTTTGGGGACCGTCCTCAAAGATTTTCTAGCGTAATGACTTTTTTGGGGATCATAAAGCGGACTGTCACACCAAATTTGTTTATATTTTTTCAATGTCAGACATACACTATTTGCGATAGGCTTAGAAATATTTCGTTAGGTTATATTAGGTAAGAATTTCAATGTGCGATGTCCCAAGGTAGTAGTTTAAAAAAAAGCATTACCTTGCTATTTTGAAATCGTGTACGATGGTCGAAGAGTTTGAAAATTAAGGAGAGAAAAATATGAGGCACGAAGACTGGCGATGCTCGGGAATAAAAATAAAGTAATGCAAAGCGAGGAAAGGCAGAGGTTGGAGGGTTAAAGGACAACAAGAAAGTACCACGGACCCGTTTCGATTTGTCAAACGACAAAAGTTTACCGCGGACCCAAATCCCAGTAAATGTATGCATGACTTTCGGCCAATTCGTCCTGTTAACATATAAATTGCCGTTTAACGGAACAATCAGTTCAGGAAATTCAATTCAATTTCCTAAGAAACTCTTTAGTGTTTGAGATACAGCCGCTGAAAGGATGTGAGGGTAAATGGGGAGGGAAAAAAGTGTAATAGGGGGGTAGGAATCTAGAGAGGGAGAAAGAGTAACAGGGATGGAGGGAGAGAGAGGGGGGGGGTGGTGGTTAAAGTCTTCGGGGCGGTGAAACACAGAGGAGGAAGGACAAGAGACAGAGAGTACCCAAGAGAAAAAGGGGAAAAAGAGAAAAGAAAGTAAAAAAGGACAAACGAAGAAGAAGAAGAGGAAAATCGCGTAGGTCGGGGTGGTACGGGAGAGGGAAAGTGAAAGAGGGTGCGAGGGGGGTGGGCAATAGGGAGGTTAAGGCATAGTAGCGGCGGTCGTCAAAGAGGGTGAGTACGGATAGGTAAGGGTAGGAAGGAGGAACTGAAGGACTGGGGTACTCGCTCTGCCTGCTGGTGAATTTGGGGCGGAATAGAAGGAGGGTGGACGAAGGGGGTAAGGAGCGTGTATGCGCGGGCGCGAGACTGGCGCAAACTCTTCGTACAGCATCCCCGTCAGTTGCAATTCAGAAATTGTCGCGAACGCTTTTATCCGTATACGGTCCTTGGCCCGTTTGAGAATACCACGTACGATTTCCACGTCCACGTTCGTTAGACGATCGAGTTAATGACTCGCGCCCGGCAAGTCATTCGCGTTTATCAGGTTGACTGACGAAACGAGATACGTCGTGATTTTAATCGCGCTTCCTCCGATGACATAAGACGTTTATGAAGCGTCACGCGCGTTAACACTTAGTGCAATGGATAATCAAAGCGGGAAAATTCAACGAGCTATTATTTGTCTTCTCTTGCTTGTCGGCGGTAAGTCGTAATCGATGGATTTCATAAATCGTCCGGTTGATCTGTTATTTCGAATTGTGTGATCACTGCCGATGGAAAATCTCATGGGAATATTACTCTGTGGTAACGGTGCTTAGAAATTGAGATCGACTTTAGATTTGCTTGAGACTGTCGCGTTGTCTGCGTTTATTTGGAGATTTCCCGGGTTTTTTCATCTGTCTGAAATTGTGATCAATCGTTACTTTTTTATAACGGAGGTAATAATTTGTGCGTGAAACGAGTGTGTGCCCTTTTTTGAGGTTTTCGAGCAATTGGCAAGTTTGATGTGTCCTTGCTGTATATACGGATGTGAAGTTATTGCGAAGAGGATATATATCGTACACGTGAGATACACGTCAAGTGGGACTGAGTGAAACTTTAATTGGGTTTCTTAAATAATTGTGAACTCGTGACTGTTCACGTGGTTAACCTGTCAATATATCGTGTGGTGATACCCCATATGGATCCTTCGATTAACTCAAAGTTTATCTTCTCGATACGTTCAAAGCTATTAGGTTATCCGTCACGTTGTGATACAATTCATTATTTTATAAAATTTTGATTTTTTTTTTACACCAAAGCACGAGATTTATTGGTTGACTGTCACATGGTTTTGTTTATATTGTCAAAATTATTTTAGTCTGAATTGGATGTTATCAATACTGTACTCTTTATTGGATGAAAATATTATTTTTAATAGGTTTCTCATTCCTTGAAAATATATTAGATGCCTATCACGCCAGTGTCATAAATTTTCAGGTAACTTTATAGACATTTGTTCAAAAAATATTATTTTACAAAATTACATTTGTTACAAAAATTATTTATAATCGTATTAACTGGAGTACATACTAATGCATTTCTGGTATCTGCACCTCAATTTTACTGTGTTTGATTTTCTATAATTGGCCTTACTGTATCGACTGGTGATTCAATTCCATTGAATTTCAACTTTGTAGGACATTCTCAGCCAAGGGTTGTGAAACTTCTTTAAATTCATTAGGAAGTCTCTACTCGTCGCTTCTCGTAAGGACAAGAATCTGTGAAAAGACACCAAGTCAATTAGTACCGAAAGAAAAGAGACGAGACAGATTTATTCCATTCTGTTAGTGCCGTTTCGCGATTCGACGTTGCCATTCCTTTTTCGTTTGTATCAAAGAGGTCCCCATGCGTTCTTTAGAAAATTTCGATACCGAGGAATTCGAAAGGGGAACTTGAGGATTCGTATTGTCTGTTTTTCCTGGTTTTCTCGTGCGGACAAAAGGAAGCTGATTATAGATTAGTCGTGAATAGAGTCCAATCTCTGCGCTTTGCGATAGCGCGTTATATTACGATTTTTTGATTTCACACATGGGTTCCCCACTGGCACAAAAGAAAAGTTTGTAAGGAAAAGACGAAAATTCTTATTCGTCATTTTTCGCCCGACTTTTGTTGGGTATCTACGAATCATTTTTATTTACATTGCATAACGCGGTAGTCAGACTATCGAATTTTCGAGAATCGGAATTTCTCAGGTTAAATCAGACGCGAAATCAGCCATATTGAATTCCTGTACAACAAATAGACATCCATGCAGTGATCTATTCAAAATCACGATATTCCTGCATTCCGAGTGCCAACCTTCGTCTCCTTGGAATACGCAGCCGCAAGGAAGGCCATGTGGAATTTACAAAAAGTAAAAGTACATCGAATTCCAGTAGTCGAACAAACAAGAGTCCTTGTCTACGTCGACGTTGCTTGGTCGGCAGATATTTCGTTATCGCATATGAAAAATGCTGAATCCACAGTGTCGGTTCGCGACTAACGAGTGAAAATTGGAAAGATATTTTCAGTGTCGTTCTCAAGGAAATTCGTCATGCGATGCATTTTCGTAGAAAGTGAAGTGCAGAGTTTGCTGGCAGACATTTTGAAAATCAACGAATCGAGAAAGAATCACGTGAATGGTAAAAGGATTTGGCAGTGGCGAGAAAGCAGAAAGTCCCAGAAGGACAATAAAAGTGCGGGATATGGACGTGACCGAAGAAAAACGAGTATAAAAGTCGAAAAGCGGGACCCGGATGTAATTTCACAAAATAACTTCCAGTTACACTTAAAGAAGGGATGCGGATGTCGATTTCGCTTGATTCCACTCATCGTTCGTTCACATGCGTCTCAAAAGTATCTATAAGGTATACGATCCCTACGTACCTATAAACCGCAGTCAACTTCGCGACATGAGAACCAACCTTACCGCGGTTCACCGAGCGAGAAAATGGCGGGACTTTTTTTTACCACGTAAAACATACGAAGACCAGGAACTCGTCCGTGGCTTAAAGAACGGTGGAATCTCGTGAAACGGAACACGTTGATACGTCGGTGGTGTAACGAGGCATGAGTTTAATTTGTAGAGGTCGCCAGCAAAAAGCATACCGAAAGCTCGTTAAAAATATAAAAGAGAAAAGAAACAAAAACAAATTAAAAAAATTTTCAAAGTTTGTCACGTAAGATCATCGGGTAGCGGATCATTAATTTTTCATTAAAAAACAACCCCCTGTGACACATAAATACGATCCTTCCGATCACGTGATATTTTATCTCTGGCCGAAAACGAAATCCAAGGATTTTGGGGAAGCTCTACGACTCCTTAATAAGAACTTAAGAACGGGGATTCCCCGCTTCGGCTCGTTAGCCACCGGAGTCTTGTTAAGAGAATCAAGACCCTAGGGACATAATTATGGTTTACCTTGATACTGCGATTTTTTTTTTCGTATTCATGTTTTTACATTCATCCTTCTCATTTCCATTTTTTCTTAAAATTTTTTCTTCCCTACGAAAATTATTGCGAGCCAGGAAAGCGTAATCCCTTCTGCATGCTCCAGGGCTATAGTGATTGAACCTTTGAAGTAGCCGCGTAGAATCTTGAATGCCTCCAGGGTACAACGTCGGCTTCTTCCACGGAGGATTATGAAATATTTTCAAAAACGAATGAAAGCGCCATGGCATTCTTAGTCCTGCGCGTACAAAAGCTTGATGCTTGTACTTGCTGTGTACGGTTAAAAAACGTAATTTGAATTTTTACGAAAAATTCTGTTCGACCGTAGAATTATAGGTCGAAAGATTGCTGAGCACGAAATGAACAATGGCATGAATAAAGGCGGGAAATTCGAATTCCGCAAAGGATGCTTTGTTACGTTTCCTCGTGAACAGGTAGATGTATACCTTTGCAGGTAATTCTGACGAGCTGGAATGGAACTTGATGATGAGCCGTAACGCTCAGCGGAACCGCATGCCATTGCTCGCACGAATATAGAAAGTGCCTGGAGAACCTTTGGAATTTGAAAGTATAATCTTGAAAAACTGGCGGGAAAATATGAAGCGTCTCATAAGCATAATTTATGCGGATATATCCGTTTAATAAAGGAACGTGACAATAAGAGTAAAAAGATATAAAAAAAAGGAAAAGGAAATGAATAAAAGGGGATTCCCCATGACAAAAAGTATTTGTACATGGATACCAATCTGAAGTGAGCTATAGGTACCCTTATATAATCCTCGGTACTACAGGTATAGATATCCTTCCTGAAACAGGTTTAATTATTACGTCGAACTCTCATTTGCTCGATACCTAATTCCAATAACGAACTGATCCCTAGTAAATTAAAGTCGGAACCTGGGTAGAATCCCAGGGGTTGTTTCGTCTCACCAACTAAGACTATCGAAGCAACGTGTTTGTTGTTAGCGATTCTTTTCTTTTCTTTTTCCACGAAAATTTCATAATTTTCCTTTTTCTTTCTTTTCTTTTATTTCCCACGCATATACATACGTAAGCCCGTATTCAGAACTCGCTTTTAGTGCTAATAGCGCGCTTTTAAATTTTTTCTTAGTGACTTTTAACTACATGCTTTAACTGTTAGTGACTTTAAGAGCGAGTTGTGAATACGGGCTATAATATACCAGGCACGCTTCATCAGAGATTAGTAGACGAGTTAGAAAAGAGCTTTCAGTTGATCGTTATATTCCCTTATGTATACGTAACTTCATTTCATTCACGTCCGATTAAGGTCCACGTATTTAAAATATTTCGGATAAAATTCGTAAAAGTTTCGCAAAATCTTCGCACCCGGTTTCTGCGCTGGACCACTAACGGAAATTTGGCACAAGTTGCTTTCCTCGCGACATTATCGGCGTTCGCAAGAAAATACGAGAAGAGCTCACACTCGGAAACTTCCATTGCCAACTTCCGTTGCTGCCATTTGTTTCCCCATATATTGTATAAAAGTTCCCCGTCGCCGACACTACCGTCGATTCAGCCGACCTGACCTTCTGGTTAATTACACACAATTTATGCTCACTCCGGGACGCAATCACGTTCCTCTGACAAAATGCGAATCAGTCTTGGATTTCAGTTGGAGCTACAGGAATGAATACTATATTATAAAAAAATCATAGTCTTGATTTCCATACATTGTATATCAACGTATACAAAATACAGTAAAAATAAAAACTATAAACTATAACCTGTAAAATCCAAAAATGCATTACACGCGTACTGCAATGTCGATACGATAGCGCTGTATCAATTTGCATTATTGGATTTTCAACAGATACTGCCATCCCACCAGGCTAGAATATGTAAATGGAAGAAAAAAAAATTTTTCGATGCAAAACGTAATGCGAGTTCTGAATGTTTACGCAATGTACCAGCACAGTATGTATACCTATATACGATACAGTCTATAGACAGTAGAAGAAATCCTTTCTCGTCGGACGTCACGTCCGCGTTGTGCGAAGAAACTCGAAGACCTCGAGGACTTCGAGTAACTCAGTAGGGACTTTAAACTCTTACAATTTCTTTTTAAAAATCTTTCAACCGTAAAATAAGAGGAAAGAGAAACGCTACAGGGTGACGTATATGTACATAGTTAAACAAAGTTTGTCACCGAACCTTAGGCGAATGCGATAAGGAAAAATGTCAAATTTTAATGAACGACGCTCGACCAGTAGCATTTATAAGTCAAGTAAACTGCTTTAGTAACCATAAATATATTTTGTCAATGGGAGGTCAATACTTTCTTACCTTAGAAGCTAACAATTAGCCTTAACGATAAGTAATGATCCAGCACGGGTATAATCGCCGGGCGAAACTTAATTAGCAGATACTCGTAATCACTTCGGAGTGTCTATGGGAAACCAGGACACCACTTCCTTGTGTAATAAGTCCTTAAAGGTGACGCAACCAGTTAGTTTGCTTGGTCCACGAGCACCACACGTTGACTGTGAAGACGGGACGGACCATTCATTTTCGAGGGTATCGCAAGCTTTGAAAATTCCCAAGACGTCGTCTTAAAGCGACGTTTTACGTCTCTAGGAAATAATGAACCTAAACCCGTGTTTGCTCGAAAGCCCAGTGCGCTCGCGAAAGCTTGTTACGTTTCGGATTATTTACTTGTACGGTTAAAAATTTTTGAGTTTGTTTTGAAAAATCTTTTTTGCCAATTTTGTTTTACCGCCCCCTTTTTTTTTGGCTCGACCATTCGTAGCTATCCCTATGGGACTCTTCTTAAATGTCCTTTACCTTTCACCAGCGAAGCGAAAAGTCCGGCTACTTTAGCTGGGAAAAAGAAATACCGGACAGAGTCGGAGCCATCGAAATGTCTCGTAAGGACGATTTAATGGCGAAGCTACGAACTGGGCTTGGTATACCGTGCGTGAGCAAAGTGCAATGAATTTTAATTACGCTCAAGTTTCTAGCGCGCGCGTCGTCCTCGCAGCGCTTCGCTCGCTGGAAGTCGATGGGGACAAAAGTAACCACAGTGTCTAGTGGAAAGTGGAGTGGCTACCATTACCTACTAGCCAAGGAGAACTTGGCAAATCTCTTTTAGTCAGTCTGTCTCTCTCTTTGAATCTTGTAGAACCTCTTCTCTCTCTCTTTCTCTCTATCCCTTTCGGCGTGAAACTTAAGGCCAACTAACTGTCTAAGGAACTCCAAGGTTCGTTGCTGCAACTTAATTAGATGGTAAATTAGTATTAGCTGGATCCTACTCGAGGCCAAGTTAGATATTGGTTAAGAGAATCTCGCTGATTGAAATGCTTAGCTGTATTTCTATGCTGCATTTAGCCTTGTGTAATATGTGACTGTTAGATGAATTTAGAAGCTAAGGTAATATCGTCATTCCTATGGATAAGACACGACTGAAATTTGTAGCTCGTTATGACTTAAGCTTGTAGAGTTTAATTAACTAAGAATTTAATTCTTCTCTTGGAACTTTTGTGCGAGGGTAGGAGCGGCTTTTAAATATGTTTCAAGAATGTTACAATGAATTTCGTACGGTCTATTATTTTCAATAATACTTGCATCTCTCGGGAAGTTCTTTCGTGACGTTATAACGTTTTATAAATATATTTAATCACGGGAAATTGATGTTATCGTATTTCGAGTATACTAAAATATCCTGGTATATACGGAAGCGAGAGAATTGCGAAAAATACGTTTTGGGCCATTTGCCACTGAAAAATGACTCGGGCTGACGTGGCTCGTTCGACCTGGAAATGTAGGAAAACACTTTAACACAGGACACAGTACCGATGCCATGCGGCTAGTGCGCCATTTGGGCAATGGTAAAAAAAAACATGCAAACAGATACTCATCTATATACGCGCACATAAGCAGAGACATAAGCACTGTCAGACACAGATAGATAGATACAGTTAATGGAAGAAAAAAAAAACAATACAAATTCAATTTTCCGCTTTTTTTTTGTTGCGTTCTTTTCGTTTTCATCGACTGCAAACTCACACATATTCAGCAACGGTAACAGAAAATTATCATTACATATATTTTTTTACCGATTCTCATATACAGAAAATCAAATTTGTATGAGACAGACTTTTGGCACGTTTATCGATATAAATCACTCGCCCGAGCATCCTTTTCATTCTGTAATGTAAATCCAGCTGGGATCATGTATATTTTCTTTTTAATAACTACTATCGAGATAAACATTTTTCTCGTGAAAATTTATAAAGATTGCGTACATAGAACTTTGACTGATAGGATCGATCGTCTTGTCTGTCGTTATCTTTTCCACTGTTCTGACGTTTCCTTGTGTGCAATACATATATTGTCGTATACAACAATATATGTTTGAAAATCCATCTAGGAGGATACATATGGGTTCGTAGACAAGAGAAATTATCGGTTCCGCAATTTTCGTCTTGGTAGTACATTTTCCAAGACGTTGCAAGCGAATCGATTAGACTACCGAAATTGAGTATAGAAAGGAGAAGCTGCGAAGTATAAGATGTAGCTGTCTGAGCAAAGTGCCTAATCGGAATTGAGATTGGCGAACGATGTGAAGATTGGACCAATTCGATTTGTGCCAGATAGTTAATGGGCGATAGTCTGTCAGGAGTGTTTCCCGCTTGTCATGCAGTGATGCTTAACGAACTGGTTTGAAGTGACGTCATTACCTGGATACTATAGGAAAACGTCTATCGTGCCTCCGGCGTGAACGTATTGATGGCCGAGACTACCCACAGCCTTCCATTATGCACTTAATCGCAGCTTATCGTTAGATGTTCGATTATGCCAATACATTTTAGACTTACGATTATCATCGCCATAGTGCTATCCAGTCGTTAGAGGTAGGTACCTATCGACGTATATAGTATGGACTACGCATAGACACATGAAATATTGGACGGCTGAAAGAAAAAGATAGCGACTGATGGCAGCCAAAGCCCTGTTCCTTTATAATCAGCAGCCGTAGTACGAAAGTATAGAGAACGCAGCGAATAGGAGCATTAGGGAAGGAGAGCAATTGGCCGCCACCTCGTGTCCCTTTGTTTTATTCGGACGTTTTTTCAAAGGATTTGAAGTAGGGATTGCGCAGTTCGTACTCTATGCCGATGGAGGTAGTGCTTATAGGATAGAGTACACAGCAGGAAATCAGTACGTTGCCATGGCAACGGGATAATAAACATCGCCATCTATCGGATGCGTCGTATACTAGCCTCTGACTAAAGTAGTAACTACGAAAAAAAAATCAACATGTCCGACTGTGTTTATGTTTTGTGTAAGCTGCATGGTGCAACAGTAAAAAGTTTTTGTTCACGCACCGCAATTGGCTTCTTCATTCAATGCGTACGTTTTTCTTTCTGCTTTTTTTTCTTCTTTCCTTTGTATACACACGGGGGCTCGGTCGCGCTTGCGCATGGAAATGCGATTGTTACGATACCGCACGCCGGAGAAAATATCACGGGTCGCCGGTATTCGCGCAGCGGTTTACGACACTATTGCTGAAGCAGCACTATTCCTTGTGATATACTTCTACTTTTATTCGGTACCTACGTTATGTTTTCTACCCCTGTTGGAGAATTGCCGTATAACCTATTTTATTTCTATCCACCGAGCCCGACGCCAATCCACGGAATCTACCGCCGCGCCACCACGATCTCCCTACGGAATAAATCGACACTACGCCACACTGACCACACTGCCATATCTTTACGGGAATGGAATTTCCGCTTGCGGATATCGAAGAGAGTGCTCAGCCAATTTCAGAAGTCACCGGTGATATTTTTTCGTGATTATTTCTATTTAGTGCTATTTCATGAAATATCGTGAATACAGAAAACAGCGATTTCAACTAGTTCCTTTTATATTCTAGCCAAAGGTATTCTATAGTTTTTGACAAGTACTGGATCCAGCGATAAATATTTTTTCCAACAATACTATGAATTATGGGTATCTATTATTACGCTGGTATTTATTGTTGGTTATATAATACGGGTACATATGGAATCTTTGAAGTGATTGCATATCAGTTCTTTGTGTTTGGCGTATAGGCTTGATCTGTAGGTTCTAGCTTTTATTTATTCCGAGATTAATTATCGTGATACGAAAACTAAGTTAGAAATGGAACAAATTTATAACAATTTTATTCGTAGATCGGATAAATAAAAGTTTGCAATATTGTGCATATTGAAAATATGGAAATAGACTGGGACGATACCTCAGGAATGCTTGTTTGCTCTGACAGTCTACATACAAGCTGTTTATTTTTACTATCTTTTTGTCATACCTAGCAAGGCTCATTCTCTGTTTCCTTTTACCAATATTACTGTCATCGATTTCGATTGAAAGTAACAATCAAAAGTAGAATAGGTTGTTTCCATGAAACAATGAAAAGCTCGGTTTTGGTTATGATGATTCACAGAGATGGGGCATGGTAAAAAAAACAAAACATAAAAAAAATTGAAACAAGAAAAAAAATTAAATTTGCTCATCACAATGTTTTCCCTGCTGGAAAAGTATTTCCACAAAGAACAAGGCCATACAAAGATTTCCTCGAACTGCGAACGACTTAATTCGGTATTACGGATGAAAAAATTGTAAAAATGTATTATTTGACAAAAATCACATTAACTTTATATTCATCGTCTCCGATAATGTAGATTTCCCAAATGTTTATGCACTTCCTATCTTCGATTCATTTTTTCCCTACGTCCATTCCCTCCCAACCATTGTCCCGATCTTCCTTACTTCTCCTTATGTCCCGTTATCCATATTCTTAATTTTTTCTTCCCTTCCCTGTAATTTTCAAAGCAACGACAAATTCCGCCATCGTTGGTGTCCTTGCTGTGATTATTTAGACTCTCGAGTCCCGTCTTACAATTATTGCTGTACGGACGTCAAGAGGCAAAGAGAGAGAGAGAGAGATTAATGAGAAGCAAATTATTTTCCGACAGTTTTGTTTTTATTTGTCTTTCACCACTCCAACCCTTATCAAGTTAATATCCTTAAGCGGTATTTTTGCGCAGTGAAATATCCTCGTCGTAAAAGTTTCCAGTAGAAAATTAGCAATAGCCTCGAGTGTTCCACGGAAGCCACCCTCCCCAACGATATAGTAATACACATCCAACACAGCTGACTAGACACGGAGATTCTACGATGAAATTTCATCCCCTTGATAACCTTGGCTATCCTGAAAATGTTCCTGGTTATCTTCTCGCAGCAATCTACAGCCGCAAGACTCAGCAAAGAATCAATTTCGCCGTTGCTCGGATGCCGAAACATTTCCGAATGCCAGAAACATCCCTTTATCGTGGTCAGCGATAATTAGGAAACTGGCAAACTCTTATCGTTCCTTAGCAACGTAAAAGGATATAAGATAAACCTAAGCCTTACCAATGTCCAGGATAAAAGGGATAATCACGATTAAAAGACCACTCGATTAATACACCTTAATCCCTACTGACTACCAACATCCATATCAATTCCTCTTGTCTCATCTTCTGACATTCGATTCTCTTCAACGTTGTTGACCATAGGTCAGCGACTATTGGCCCGAAAGATTGAATCTGTCTAACGAAAGACAAAAGGCGAGTTTCCATAGCTGACAATATACTCAG
Organism: Trachelus stipa; assembly: GCA_036026315.1. NCBI lineage: Eukaryota > Metazoa > Arthropoda > Insecta > Hymenoptera > Cephidae > Trachelus > Trachelus stipa. The sequence continues at coordinate 1,030,509 of JAYRCB010000499.1, forward strand.
CCTCGGACCACGCAATGCTATTCTCGTTTACCTTGACAGAGACGTTTATCGGGTTTGGCGCGTATACAAAAGGAGCCCCCGATACGACCGATCCTTTGGAACTTAACCATATAGAGGATTCTGGGAAATTTTGCGGTGGATTTTCATCACGGCGACGCACGGTCTAACTTTTACCTTGGTAAGGTCATTGAATTTGAAAGGTTACAACCGAATGAACTTATACCACAGCGAGTATAATATTCGTGTTGGAACTCTCGATTCGCATTGTTCTAAATTATCATGATTTATCGTGAATTTGCTCTGTTAAATCTACCCTTTGAGTTTCAGACGTATATTTATCCCAGTTGTTTGATTCGTGTAAATACATTAGAGCCGCTTATTACATGAGAGGATTACTTAATGTCTCGGTTAATATTAGTACTCTAACCAAATTGGTTGTTTGGCACAATTGTAAACCGTCCAGACCCCCCTTCAACCCTCCCCCTCTCCCGAGAAATGGCTCCTGTTATAACCGCAAGTTCTGCATTTCACTAGACGATATTAGCATCAGCTAGTTAGATACTTGGCTGACTACGCGGGGGTTGCTCTACTTATTTATCTTCCGTATTTACGTATGCTAAAGACGACGACGTATACCTACGTCATTATCCCGATTTTGATTTCATCCGTGTTCAATGAGCGGTAAACAATGATTTTTATCATCCCTCTTATTTATAGTTCATATATACAACGTTTGACCGATATAAATTTCCAGTCATTTTCTTTAACGGGGAAAGAATACTATTTGACTAGCACGCCGTTCGTTTGAACTGTAAAACCGTCCACGTTATTCGCAAATTTAGTCCGAAGGATTCTGAATCACTAAAACATTACTGACTAAGTACCAGCTGCGATCATGGCTTATCTACTAGGTATTTTGTGGTCGATTAAGTACTAATGATCATTAAGCTCATCACAGCTGATAAACACACAGGCTACGACCAAGGCATACCGAATGGATTCAAAAGGATAGAAGACCTTCGGTTTCGATTCGAGGGGCCACATTCTTGCGGCTTTCAATGTCCGAGAGTCCCCTGGATAAGGGATCTGTCTTCTGTTGCTATAGGTATATTTCTCAGCTTTAAGAATTGACTATATATCTCTCTGGTTGTACCAGGCCTCGGTAGAATTTCCGCATTGCAACGTAAGTGGTAAGCCAGCTATTTGGAAAAGTAGGTTGTAAACTGTAACATAGTGCAGCAAAGGGGATGCTGGAGTACGCGCCACTAGACAAACCTGCAGCGTACGTACTTGTACGTACATACGTGTAAGGACGATACGCGGGTACCTCTCCATCCTGACTCTCAGCCCACTCTACGTGCGCGCATTCAGAAACACGAGGTCGCGGAAAAGTTCCACCCACGTTAGGTAGTAGCGTGGATATAAAAGGTGGACGTGTTATATAAGTTACATTCCAAGTAAAACACATCCAAGAGTCCGGGTGAAATGCCCGGAACGAGTTTTCACGGGTTTCTCTTTTCGGGGGATTTGAGGAGGAGGAGGAGGGGCGGGGGGGGGGGGGGTGGAGTTTTCTACCGAATCTTTCGCTTGTATTTTCTTTTTTTTTCTTACTTTTTTTTCCCTTTCAAACCCCTTCTTTTTTTTGCTTAGTCTTCACCTACTTGGAGTACCGGCACAGTCCCATTGCAGAATCGGACTTTCTACCACCCTTTACGTACACTGGGTACCATCCCCCCCGCCGCCCCCCCACTCACCGTTCATCCGCCAAGTAAACGGTAAACTTCCCTCTTCGCGGAATCTTACTACCCGCGAACACTGTAATTCTTTGCTTCTCTTGGATAGAATGCCGGGCACGTAACTATATAGATGGTGTACCGTCGGACGGCGTTTTAGCTCCTAGTTTTTATGGTTACGTCTGCTGGAAACGTCGAAACGACCCATTTCTCAGGGAGACTATTGACCAATATTCGTATTCCAACCTCTCTGTGTATTCTGGCGCTCGCTGCGTGCGGCCCCCTAGTAGAATGGGTAATTTAACGTTGGAGCAAAGTGAATTTTACTTGGTGAGGTTTATTTGGATTCCTTCGAAATTTCAGACGCTCCTTCTGCTGTACGTCTGGTATACGTATTAAGGCTTTGTAGCGTTTCTATGAGACTGTCTGGCGATGCCACGTGTACTATTTCTGAAAATTAAATAAGGGTGTAGAAACGGTATGCAAGGATACTGTTATAGAGCTTTACGATTTTTCAGTGTCAAGAGAGAAATATTTCGCGTTTACAGTCTCGTATTCGAAAGTACTTTCTAGTTGAAACGACGACGGCCCTACGAGATCGTATGGAAGTAGGACGGAAGCAAATTGCAGCATAACAATTTTTTTTTCTTCGTGTCCCCGCAGCGACCTGGATCCTGCAGTAAGTTTGAAAACAAAATGAAACACATATGTCGCTGCCATAAATTTCAACATCGCATTTCCTGGAAGAATGTATCCAGTCTTGGTGAAAAATTGAAAATGTCTTTTTTTTGTAAAAAAAAATTAAATTTCAAGTGTTACCTCGCAACATGGACTAATCAGCGATCGACGTAATGACGTATTAAGAAATGCGTAACGATCGGACGAAGATCAATTGGTTGAACGAACTTCTGTAATTCAAAAAAAAAAGAGCAAAAAATTATTTTGAAAATTTATTAACGCGCTCGTCGTTTCGTATTACGCAGTTGATGCGTCATCTTTATAGATATTTCAGTCAAGTATTATTATCGCTGAGAGCCTCCAGCATCCATGGCACGCAGAGTAGACGCCTCTAGCTAGTGGTAGTAACAAGAGCATGTCAGACAGGCGGGCAGGTACATATAGTAATGTATCGCGAAAGGGCATTGGCTCGCACAATCGCTTTGATAACATGCACTGACAAGGTGATAACGAGATTTAGTATGAAGCCAACGGGGAAAGATCGTATCGATCCAACGTCGCTTCCTATGCTCCATTCGCCTTACGCACTCTTAGTTACCTTCGTGGCCGTTGCTCATTTTCAATGAATTATATACAACAGGTGCCATGGACTTTTTTTTATAGAAACCTTTGAGTAACTCAAAAAAAATTGTAGATTTCAATGCCAATGTCGTACAGCATACTTACGGTATACTGCTCGTACATACATACTATAGTATCGTACCTATCGAGAAGTGTGAACGGGAGATTGGTACAAGGGAACTCGACGAAATCCTGTGGGACAAAAGTAAAAGCTGTGTAAATGTCTATGGGGTCGAATAAAACGAATACAGGAAAACGTATTGACAGAAAAGTTTCTCGTGTAAACAACTTTATGGTTATCACTTTCGTAACTGAATGGCCGTTTAAGAAAAGGGGTTTTTGGCCCCGTGGTAATAGAACCAGTAGTCTGGATTGTTTCTAAATGTCTCTTTGTGACTCTAACTGTCTTTTCTCCTGAACGTTCTCGTGGTACGTACTTCTGATTCCGTTCCATGTATCCCATTGAGCGTGTGTGAAACGTGTGCCAAACAGTCGGGAGATACCGGAGACATTTTCTTTCTGCCAAAGTAACCGGGCAAGTCTGGCTCCATTGGTTCTTTCAGAGAGTAGAAATATTTTCGCTTCAAGTATCTCGCTCGTAGAGTTCATCCCATGAAATTTACCTTACATACTCGGTAAAGTGGTCCACGTAAAAAAAAAACAACCGTTCGAAGCGAAGGTTGGGGAGGTTTAAAAATCGATGGGAGAAATATTTGAGGATAAAATTTTGCGAAATTTTGTTTAATCGTACACCCGGTATATTGATACGGGATGGAATTAACCAACGTAGAGGAAAACAGGTAACTCATCGATTTCTTCTGTAATGTATCTATTTTTATAATATCTCCGGGCATTCTCATAAAGTGACTAACATTCCTCATCTCCTTCCAGCCGATATCATCTCGCACCGATATTTCCACATTTTTCAAGAAATATCTCGACCGATACTTAAGCCCTCCTGTACCTCGGTTAGATATTTTATAGCGGGGTCTTGCTCTCGACTTGATTTCACCATGAAAGAGCAGGTCTACCTTATCGTATGTCCCATAGAGCCCGCGTAACGCAGATGCCTCACGATATCTTCAGGGCAAAAATCGGAGATCTCATTAGACGTTACCCTCAAAAGGGATACCTTTCTATTCGATGTGAAAGAGAAGAAGAAGAAGAGAAAAAAGTGAAAGAAAGTAAACCACATAGAAATACGGGATAACTTTTCATTGAAAATCTACTAGGTATATCGCATTACACATATATATACTCATCCTCAAACTAGCCTTATTATGTACAGCGATAGGATTTAACAAAAATCTCACAATTCTTCTCTATATTCTATTATACATCTCGAAGTGGAAGCCATGATGGAAACCATGCACCTTATTCGGGTACCTACTCTAAAAACAATCTCGAGTGCAATCTCTCCAGGAAGTTTCTCTCGCTTCTAGCAGCAAACAGCACAGGGTGCAAGTGGCTCCCTCCTTATCCGAAGGATTCTCGATAGTTCGGCCCGGCGGCCGCGTTTGTTACCGGGAGTTTCAGGATCTCCAAGTGCTTGAAGGTTCCGGCATTTACGAGCGGAGAAAGGTTGGATATACCGATTTGAGTGACGGCACCCCGGTAGGTTCACTCGAAACTGATATACGTATAAGATACGTGTATACTCTATCTATTGTATAGGCTGAGGACTACAGATCGTTTCAGGACTATCGGGTGCAGTCGACTGTGCCTCCTGGAAGATCGTGCATCACTAGGCATTCGTATACTACGTATACACCACACTGTAGCACATGTACCCATAAGGTGGGCATTGAACAGGAAAGAAGGGTTTAGGTTATACGATGTTTGCTTCCGGGATTCCGAACGAGGAAGTTTGCAGAGTACGAACTCTCGAGGACTGTCGCTTGGACGCGTAGCGTCATAAACTCACCCCCGGCCCTTTCCCTCGAGAGAAGAAAAAAAAAAAGAGGAACGGGGGAGAAAGAGAAAAAAGTTTACCAGGCAAAAGTGAACCTTGTAACGAGAGGAAGGCAGAGAGGAGAGGACGGAATCCTCCATGGTGATGACGAGGGGAGGACAACGTGGTCCGAAGCGATGAAGGGTGGTACTCCGTGCTGAGAACTAGGACTCGCAACCCTGCGGGACCGACTTGACTCGAACACCAGGGATATTCTTAAAGGAGGAAGAGAGGACGAACCCTCGAAGGAAATTTTTTTTACTACCCTTTAATGCTCATCCCCCATCGTCCAATAACCTGCGCAGTCGATCTTTTTATTCCGGCAGTAATCTTAGCTGCTTCGGACCGATCTTCCTATCTGCCAATCTGTCCATCTTACTACCGACGTTATCTTTGAGCCGATGACTTCGGACGTCTTTTCTTGGTACAGAGCAGACAGTAACGTAAACTCTTTCGATCTTCTTAATTTTACCCCTTTTTACGTTCGCGTTAAGTATATAAGCTTGTTGCGTCATTATTTATACTTTGTACTTAGAAACGTACCAAACTGGATGCTGCTCTGTCTCTTCTTTATCGACACGGTAACGTTCACTCGCTCGTTACTCACCATTATATTCGAACTGGGGTGGCGAGGCGGGTTGAGTAAGAAATGCCGGAGGGGTCGCTCTTCTTTCCACCCCTTCTACTTCCGTACTCTGTGTTTTATATGCTAGCTGGTACACACTTTACATGGGACGGTAATGACGTTAGACGTTATCATTTCTTGTGAGTTTTGGAGGAGGATGTGGCGGAGGGGTGATAAGGGGTTCGGGAACTACCACGAAAGGAGATTGACGATAGGAGCATAAAGGAAGTTGCAGCAGCCAGTGATATTGCGGTTTATTATGCACTGAGAAGCCGGACTCTTTCGCGATGGCTACACATCGACTGGGACGTGTACAGTTATAAGGTACAATGCTGAGGGACAATGAGATAGGGTACAATAAGGTCTGCATATAAATCTGCTGGGAGATAGAGAAAATGTCGAAAATTTACGGGGTGAGATAAGCGACGGACAAAAAAGTCTCACGGAATAGGGAAAACTTGATATAATAGGTAAGATTGCCAATGAGATTGTAAAGTGCATTCATGGTTTTTCTTTTTCTTTCGTGATATGGAAAATTGTACGTCTGTATAATCGAAGTGAGAAGTAACGAAAATGTGAATTAAAGAAAAAAAACATTAACGGGACCGAGTGCGAGGAATCGAGCTGATACTTTTTTTTATATTGGATAAAATAAATATTTTCGAAAAATTTTGGGGGAAGTTTACGATTTAATCTTACGACATTTTTTGGATCTTCTCGTATCTTGCTTTTTTTCGTGTCCACGTGCGATTCCGTAAAATCTCACAAATCGGATTAAACAACGTGACTAATTTGAACTGTCAATATTTTTATATAACAATAATACAAGTACATTGGATTCTCGATATTGATTTTTTACGTCGAATTCCATCAGAGTCACTCAACGAAAATGAATTCGACAGGTTTGACGTTTGAATTTAGCCAGACTTCCGTTTCCTGTCGATTTTCGGATTTAATACCAGATGTGACGTTGTAGTTGCGAATTTTAATATTTTTATAGGAGGAAATGAAAAACTCTAAATATTTTCTATAGCCAAACAACTTTGATAAATTTTCACTTTGGCCATTGCCATCTTTCTTTTTGGATATCGAATCCTTTCGTTCTACCTGGAATATTCTTTATTGATGTCTACCAGGTAACTATCAGGTACTACATACTGTTATTACCTACCTACCTATCGTCGAGTTGGTTTTATTTAAGGATAAATGGTCCAACCAGCTGTGGAAGGTCTACGAAGGGTGGGTATAGACATGTAACCTAACCTAACATAACATCTACGTGCATTTTCTCTCTATAAACGTATCTCATCGTTCTACCTATCGATATTTTTAGATATCGCTAGTAACGGACCAAGTACGAATTGAACGACTCGGCGAATGGCTGCCGGCTATACGAGATAGGCGACAATTCACGACTCGTTGCCGCTCGTATACTTCAGGTATCTCGGAAGTTGTTCGTTTGTTATTTTTCCTGGGTCGATCGATAGTTATTGTGGATACGTATTTATACGAGCGTAATCGCATGTACGAGAAATATGACCACCAATAGTTTTATAGATCATCTATAAAGCATTGGTGACATGCAATTATTATGCACTTGCGTCAAGCTAATTAATTATTACGCTATAATTTAATCATATAGAATGAAAATCTTTAAAATCTTATAATTTATAACTTCAAATATTAACTTTCAAATTTTAGTATATAATATTTTTTTAATATTTTTTATATACATGTATTGTGGATACATTGATAGCAGGTGGATCGTTCATATTTAATGAAGTTATCGAGAGAAATCTCTCTAAAAGATGCAACGCGACTTCGACACGGCCATTGTCAGATGACAGGGAGGATGAGCGAATGAAAATAAAAAGAAAAGAGCAAGATACCTCGGAAAAAGCATCAGGCCGTAAAGAGCGAGGAAGAAGGAGAAGAAAAAGCGGAAGCGTGGAAAGACGGCAAGTGGAAAGGCGAAGTTAAAAATTTCAAAGAAAGAAATAAAGGATGAGCTAAAAGTGTAAAAGAAGAATAGAGGTACCTAGTCAAACTCAAAGAGAAAGAGGAATGCATCGTAAGTTGAAAGCGCTTAACAAACATAACGTTAAATGAGATGCTACCCTTCGATGTGTAAATTAAGTTTGCCATTTGACTGCTTTGCAAATTTAATGAGTTTCCTCGGCACTCGCGAGCCACTCCAGGGAGTGAGAAAATCAACGCTCCCGGCGCAGACGTATCCTTTTCGTTTAAATTTAAAATCCCGAAAAATATAATTTCAATTCGCGAGACGCGCGCGCGTGTGTGTAGTCCCGTTGCTTTGAATTCTTTATACTACGAAAAGTGTGCGATAACAAGAGGGATGAAACGTCTGTGTTAGCAAAGTGATTTGGCCACGTGGCACAGTCTATCTAATTTTTATTACTCTCTATGATTTTACCGTATCAATAACGACCAATTAAATTATCATTGGTGCTTATTAGCCGCAGAATATATTTTATCTGCTTTCGATACAAGGCGGTAAAAGCCGGATGAAAAGCTTTGTAAAAGAAGCTTAAGCCCTGTTAGGTTAGGATCGGGTTATAATCGTATCAGGAATAACCTTTGTTTTTCGAAGTTAATTACCCTCGTTAATCACGGGTCAGACAAGAACACGCGAGAAGCTCACGTAGATTGAATGCAGCCTGACGATATTTGAAAAGTCACAATTTCATCCTGCGAGCTATAAGGAACGTTAACGGTAACGATGTTAATAAAAAGCGATAGACGAATATTCTTCGGTCAGTCATTTAAAAAGTAGCGAGAAGTTATAATTACGCTATAGAAATAAAAAGGTGAAATAAAAAATGTCAATCTCGGGAATGATGACAGTGTAGAAAAAACGATGATCCAATCTCTCGATCTAACAGGTCCATTGCCTTTTAGCGATTGTCTCAATCGTGACAGCTAGGCCAAAGTGACCCCAATTGACCTGCAGCTCGGATATCAATCCTCTGCGACCGAAGTGGTCACACGTGGAAATGCTCCTTGAATTTCATGGAGATGACAGGATTGTCGATAGTATTGGCTAAGGGTTTGATTAGGAGTTTGGTAGTTAGGATTTTGGTAGTTGGCAGTACGTTTCTCGTGGCAGAGGGTAGGATTATCAGAAAGCAGAATACAAAGGTAGACTGTAAATAAAATTGTACAGAGTAAAAGGAAAAAGGGAAGAGCAGGGGGGAGAGAGAGATAGAGAGAATTCTAGGACATAAAATCTCTTTCTTAGTGATTCCGAATACCAAAGTGGGAAATAAGGGCAATTTCGTAGCGAGATAAATCAAAACCGCAATATAAAAGAAGGAAGAGGATGGTGAGAACGGAAGTGGAGCCATGCTCGAACGCGACGGGAAGACAAAGGGTCGCGCATTTGCGTATCCGAGCACAACGTATTACGTGAAGGGTGGAAAAGGGCTATAGGCTATAACCCATATACCTAACCGTAGGTATCCAGGGGATGAGAGGCTAACTTGTCGATGTTCTTAGTAGGAAAATATGCTCGTATCAGGGGACAAAAAATATTTACAAAACTGGCATATCGAGATTTGGGACATCGAGGGGACGCTGTGCTGACATTTGTCAAGCCATATACGGCTGATAGGATAACGCTGGTGTTCCTGAATCCAGTTTGTCTCGAGTCGGGAGTTAGCGGAGGAGATGGACACACGTTGATATACGAGTCTCGTAGGCAGAAGGAGACAGAAGTGCGAGGAACGTCCCCAGCGCTCTCTATGAAAAGCCCTCGGACAGGGAGGGAACTAAAGTGGTATTTATCTTTGGCGCGAGAACGAATTGCTTTACGAAGGGTATTGGAATTAACGAGTTTCTACTCGTTTTGTTATCAAGTCCATGGGAGGATGGGAGATCTCTTTTGTTCTCGAGTGCACGTTCCGCGTCGAAGGCGGCCATTAAAGAATTCGGACGTAATCGTTTTTTCTAGAACGGAAACGAAGGATTCCATAGTGATTGGAAAAATATTCTAGAACTTTGGGATATCTATTGGTAGATTCTTTTTGATCTTTTTTTGGGGATTTTTTCTTCTGTATTCATTTACTCGGTGCTTACGGGATCCTCTTGGAAATTTGGACATGGATATTTTCTCGAGGCCACACCCACGGAATCCTGTGACATTTGTGTCTTTCACTCGTTTTAGGGACGCTTTTCGCCTAGCTGAGTAAACACTTCCTTTAGTTCGAGAATTTCGCTTTTATTTCCATGCTGGCAATTCCGTCCCGAAGAGAGGACACCCTTACCTTTGAATACCCGAAACAGAATTGTTCAGGGAAGCCGTCTGTATTCGTACCAAAAATTCCAACCCGTAGGAACTCTCGGGTCTGGGTAAAATGGCAATTTTAAAGCCCTAAATAAAATTGTAATTTCGAACAAACGTGGTTGCGCAAACTTCGGAGTACCAGATGACAGGATTAATTTCACGGGATCCATTACAATTTCGTGAACTAAAAAAAAGAACATATTTGTTCCATCCAATCCGTAATATTTTCCAAGGTTTATTTTGTGTCCCTTCAAAATAAAAGTAATAATAAAATAGGTGCATTGAAAATTTATGGAATATTAAACAATTTTATATCTCCTTGATTATATTCCTATCAATCGTTAAAGCCGTGCCCGGTCAAACAAATGCATTGCGGTGATCGAACAATTATTGAAAACCGACATTCGATCGAACAATCGAGTTATAAATTTTTAAAAGCTTTAATATTGTCATTTATCATTTTAATTCTTTCACGATGACGGTGACGTCATCGAAAATTTTTTTTTTATCGTTGTCAAAAATTACCCCTAGTACGTTACGATTGCGCGGGACGCATTTATTTTCGTTTCACTTCAGATAATGAGCTTTCTGACGGGAAATTGCGTGTTAAGCACTTTTCCAAGTAACAGCCATGCTCTGCGGAAGGGCGGTTATCGACAAAACGTTATCTCTCACTCGAATGTTCAGCTGAACGAAAAATGAGCGGTGGCTAATCGTGGCTCCCACGTCGTAACTCATAACTCAAAGGATGCCAAAGGACTGTAGGAGCTTTATCAAATATTAGTAGAACGAACATCGACGTTGATAGTACCTAATATTTAAAATTGATATCACTAAAGTTCAAACTACTTTTCAGGACCATTATACCACCTGAAGATGGTTCTACCATGAGAATAAGAATCAAATGAACAGAACCATCTTCAGGTGGTAAAATAGTTCTGAATAAAATTCCCTGACTGTTGATTACGTACGCGCTATGTATGGTATGATAAAATAATATTTATTTTCATTTATTTTCGCAAACGAAACACGGGCAAAGCTTTGAGATCTCCGTAGTCTTTGTTGAGTTAAAGGAAAATAACGACACGGGCAAATGTTATTTCAAGTGTAAATAAAATAAAAAATTTCGTCCCTCAACTCTGTTACGGTAGGTCGCTGTAAGGAAGGAGGCTGGAATTTAATCGAAAATTTAATATCGTTGATTAAGACGTAAAAACAGTTACGTTGTTTTTCGCGCCACTTCCTAAAAATAGATTAATACGAAAAATCATTCTCTTGGTTCGTCAAAGTAAAATGAGGGAACGAGTCCGAGAGATATTTCTGCTCGACGGGAAGTTAACGTAAAGTTGTTTGAAATGAAAAAAAAATTAACGTCGTTTTGTTGAAGTGAAAAATATTTTCTTTGATATTTCTTTTGTTCTCATCTCCTTCTTCTTATTACTCGCTCGTACTCTGCTGTCTTTACCCATCTAGTTATTATATTTCTATAATTAAGATTCAATAAAATTCTTATTGTTACGATACAATTGGATAATTGAACCTTGCGGGTGTAATACAATTTATTTTATATTTGCTTTGCCCGTAGGCTCCATAAAAGAAATTTACTTTCTGTATAACAAAAGCCTCTATAAATCCTACGTAAATATATCCAACGTCACACAAACTCCGGTATCCACATTTCGACACAGAATTTAGACTCGAGATCGCGCAGCTTTACAATTCAATTATTAATATCGAGTTAGCATTAATGATGCAACTTTAATTCGTACTATTTACTCAGGCGGCACAATGGAACTCTAGCTCTAGGTTGTTTATAACTTCCTAGCGCGATATGCGCGCCTCTATCGTGAGTTTCTGATAATTGGCATAGTTTGTCCAGACGAACGCACCAACAAATACAAATAACATTATTCCTTGCTATAAATTTAAATTAGTTAACGAGTCAGTCTGGGCTTTACGTGTCATTAAAAATATAATACAAAAAAATAAAAAAAGCTTTCTAAAGTTATATAAGCTATTGAAAGGGGTTATTTTGTCTACGGGAACGTAAAAGCTACCAGGTGGATTATTGCACTTGACACGAGAAAAGGTTAAAGCTCTGAAAGCACAATGGCTGACAAAAAAATATACATAAAATATTTCAGTGAATCTCGACTACCAGGAGTATATACAAATATACGTATATGCATCATACAGGTATAAATTGCATGGGATAGTTTTTCGCGGTTATTATAAAATATTAAAAAATCATTCGATCGCCTAAATTTATTAGATCTAATCTTTATCTTTTTAAAATACTACAGTGTCATAATACGTAATGATCCACGTGTTTGCGTTACCTCGATGAAATTAATTTCTCTGTCGAACACTGGTAGAACATGTGTTTTCGCGTTGACGAAAGAAAAGATAGGAACAAGGGTGACCTGGGTTCCAATAATTAATTCGCAGATTGATAATGGGCCGACTATCCACTATGTTCGCAATTAGTTCAGATTTTCAATATATTACAATAACACGTTCAGCTGGTCCGCAATGTGTTTCCTGAGTGACGTATGGAACTGGGAAATGTCCTGCGACAGTTTCTTGTGAATGATTGAGTGACTAATCAAGGACTAATTACTAGCGCACGTCGGGTCGTCTTGATATGCGTTTTGGGATCTTGGTAATTGCTGTTGAACACGCGGGATGAGGGGGTAAGTATGAAATAGTGAGTGGGTAATAGGGGTGGGAGGGAGGGAGTAAGGGAGAAGGGAGGGAGCTATTTTTTTTACCAAGAAAAAGTGAATCACTTTGAAAAGTTAAATGTGAGGATCATTACGAGAAAACTGTTCAACCCTTAGATTTAACTCTGTTCCTTCGTATCTCATCCCTTTTGATGATAATACCAATTTCAACCCGTTATCCGGAAACTTATCCGCCGCCACTTCTGACATTAAATGGCTCGATCAATCTCACCCTAATGACTTATTACGATCGTTAATAACGTGTCAAAATTGGTCGAAGGGACAATTGTTCTTTAAGGGTGGCATTCGGTGAGGTTAATTTCGGGGTATTACGAAAAATTAATATCTACCCTCCTTAAAAGGTATGTAAGGTACATTTGTGCTGTAGGCAAGAATTTTATTGCGAATTTTTTCATTTCCTAAAATGCAGACTCGATCGCTGACATGCGAGTTATTCTAGTAAATTTATGTGAGTGACGGTGTAAAATCGCACGACGAGTGCAATGAAAATCGGCCTTTAAGAGAATCGTCAGCTACGAAGAAAATACCATCCACTAACTCACGTAATGGGCTCTTGACAAATTTATGGCAGCTCGCTGATAGAGATGAAGAGCAGCAAACTACGACACGTATACTGTATATACAGGGTGTTTCAGGAAATACGTCAAGACAGGTGCAGGACCTGTCAAACATTTTCGATTCAAAAATATACCTTATCGACTGGTGCACTTATAATTTATATATTACTTATAATTTATTCAATAATATCCCCTTAATAGACATATCGCAAAACTGTGAGAGGGTGCTTTCGCGACAAGCACTGCTATTGGTAACAGAGCGATTTTTCCTGTCAAAGTCACACCCTTTCTCCGTATCTGTATCAAGACACCGTGTATATATACAATACAAAAAGGGTATCAACTCATTTCGTAAAGAAACATTTGAAAGCATTCTCTTTCCATTGTCGTACCAAAGTTTATCCATTGTTGAAAAGTCGGCTTTAGTAACGTCCTGACAGGAAAAGTATAGTTACCGAATGAACAATTAAAACGCCATAATTGAAATACCGCCACATTTACTTGCTCGCGAGAATTATACGGAAATAATCACCAAAGATGTTGTCCTTAATTAAACATTGTAAAACCCATTAGTCCTAAAGCAAAATTATCATATTTTTCAAAATACTAATTAAAATCCAATTAATTTATATCGAACCACTCCAACAAGCCTACATATCGTTAATTTACCTAAAGAAAAATAATGATCCCGTTAAAACGCAATTCGAAGATTTTTCACTAATTGACGTTTACCGCCCGGAAATATAACGTGTGTAATCGCCGAAGAGCACGCGACTCCATGACTTCATATAAAGGAAATAATTAGTTCTATTCAATTTCACCCAAGCATCCCTTTTACACCAGTCACCACTCTCTATTCTCGACGCTTAATTAAGTCCATTCCATTGGGGTAGTGCGAAAGTTCTACGCGAACCATCACCGTCACCAGCTCCATCATTAACCATCAACATTATTCCCATCAGTACGATTACTATGCGAACGACCATCGCCTCGCTTTGTGCATCACGCGTGCCAGTGTCTAATGCAATTATACCCACGCAAAAGCATCGCACTGGCGTGTCGATAAGCCAATTTCCGTTTCCGTACTCGGTCATTACATTCGAGTACTCGATATATCACCCCTAACCAAAATACCACTCCTTAAAATTATACCCAACTTTATAATCAATCACCTTTATATGTACGATACAAAAGCACTTTTGCTTACGGTCAAACAATACAATTTATCTCCTAAGTAAAATACCCAACGCTCGAATTACGTTGCTTTGTAGATTAAGCGTTGCCGTTATGGAGCGACTCGCAATTATCGTGTCGTCGCTTTGCCGGCAGGTACAAAGATTAGAGTGTGCCTTATGGGAAGACCAAGAGGTGTCTATTTCACAAAACAGTAGCAGGCTAATTCAGACGCTCTTGCTCGTGACATTCTCGGCGTCTAATCGTCCGTGCCAGCTGGAGAAAGCCGAGCTTTTCCGGGCTCTGCTAGATCCATAGCTATACAATTACTATATTGCAGCTACTATAGCTACTGTGCTATAACGTTGTTCTGTATGTATGTATATATAGAGGAATCTAATGTATGCTAGGTATTATAACTATAGGGTGGTACGGTTGTATCATACTAGCGTACAGTTGACTGTATACGAACATCCCTGTATCCAGACCAGCTGTTTGCGGTGTGTAAGGTATACGCGCATTGCCATCAGTTACCGTCGCGTCTGGTTAACTGAAACAATCCTGGCTCTTGTATAAGGGTGAGTTTGTTCCTGGGGTTATCCATGGGGTTTCAAGACATCCTATTGGAAATGTTAAATCGACGACGGCCGCATCAACCCTGTCCACCCGTTAGGTCAATCTTTCTTTACGGTTGTCGACGTGTACAATGCGGCTACAACCCTTTCGCATTTCTCATTCTAACTTTCGATTTGCCTGTTATGTGGGAATCGAGGCAGTTTGTTATCGGGTCTGGATATGATTTATAGGAATGATTTCCTCGAATTGATTGGGGTGTTCAGATAAGTTATAGAATGCCGATAATCGTTGGGAAAATAACGTTGCTTGTTATTATTTCATTTAATTTGCAATCTCCCCCTCCCACCCATCCCTATTTCTCGCGTTTTTCTCGTTGGTGGGCGAAAGATCTTTATGCCTCTCTCACGCAGCGCGAGAGTTAATTACGCGTATTAATTAGCTCGGCAAAAAGCCCACAGTGGTTTTTAGCCGGATGTAAGACCGCACCGAGGCCATAGAGCTTTGAGGGGGTGGCTCTCTCTCTTCGTCACTTTACGCCTCTCGAGAAATAAAGGGAGTCAGTGATTTCACGCTTAAGGGATGTTAAAAAATTTTCGTTATTAGTATCGCGAGGCCACGAGGTGTAATAAAGACTTATATAATTTTGTAAAAGACAATCATACGTTTTAAATTCTATCGACTTTCGGTTGCGAGAAAAGTCATTAGCGTAATACATAAGCGGTAGATAAATACAATATTTACAATACAACAATACAACAATACAAGATTTTCTTCATAAGGAATCTGCCACGTTGGAGTAATTCGATTGAAATTTTTTATCTCGTGAAAGCAAATGGACATGAGAAAAAATTAAAGTTACCGGTAAATCGATATATCGTGTTAACTTACGTTTCGCCGCAGCCATTGAAGTCTAGAGTAAAAATATGTAAGAGATGCGATAACAGACGGTAGAATAAAATCGGAAAAATCTTGACTTTCGAAAGATCCCATGAAAAAAATACGTTAAGTAACCGTGAAATCGTGAGCGTCGACGTGAATTTTCTTTGAGGAAAAAAAAAATTTTGTCGGATCGTCGAAAAGTTAAACGGATCAGCGCATCCTTTCGCACGATCTTCGACTAGGAAATCAATTCTCTTCCCCGGTGCGATTTTGCCATATTTTCTTCTTCGTCTTTTTTTTCCCTGTCTTACCACGCCGCCGCTTCAACCTCGCGCTCCTTCCTTCGCCATTGGAACGTACACGTGAGAGGTTCGCGAAAACCACTAACGCGACAGGAATTTGGCACAAAGAGCTGCCTGCCTCGTCAACGTCAAACGTTCGATGCGAAGCGACGTTAAAGCGTCTTACGATACGGAAATCAATTCATTTAACAACGCATTCCGTCGCTTAGCCTATAAGGCTTTTCACCGGCTTTCACGATGGAGGCGCGTTTTCATAAGCTGCCAATAGGTGGCGCCTGCAGTAAACTGGTAATAAAGGATGCGATTTCAATGTGTAACCCAAGTGGCATTATATTCTATAGGTTAGATTAGGTAAACGATAGATCTTTCTTTCTCCCCTCTACCTCCTTCCTACTCTCGCCATCTCGCTCTACTCGCCACTCTCTCCCGGTGTCTACCTTTCGAGAGGGATAATCGCTTCTCGCGCACATAAAGCTACGGTATGCTTCTCAAACGAGAAAAGTTTCTTTTCACGTTTCCGTTATTTTCCTTCGCTCGGCCGAGGATTTAGATTAAATCCCAAGCACTTTGGCTACGTACTTCCAAGGGTTCCCGTCGAATCTCCCTAGCCACCTTATCCCAACCTCCAACGTTTTCAAGCCAGCTCCTCTCACTTCAGGATTCAGGCAGGAGCACTACGGGCGACAGTGGCTGAACTCACTCTTCGGGAGATCCTTACGGGTTGGCTGTTCGCGAGCGTCGCGACGCGTGGCAGATTGAACGGAACGGCGACGCTGCCGCGAGAAAAGCTCCGGTCGAGGCTCCTAGCGAAAAATCAATGGAAACTCGAGTTAACCTCGCTCATAGAACTTGCACGGGATCCAACCATTCTTCCTCTCTTTTCATCCTTCGCGACGTCCATACAACCCATTTCTCTCTTGCCGCGCACCTTTTCCACCCTTCTTTTATATCCTCTCGTAGCCGTCAGTCTTCTCTCTTCGTTCCTTTATCTTCGGCCTGCGAAACGATGTTTCCCGACTTCTGGAAAAGTCCTAAC
Organism: Trachelus stipa; assembly: GCA_036026315.1. Classification (NCBI taxonomy): domain Eukaryota; kingdom Metazoa; phylum Arthropoda; class Insecta; order Hymenoptera; family Cephidae; genus Trachelus; species Trachelus stipa. Next base: position 1,047,687 of record JAYRCB010000499.1, read on the forward strand.
GGACTCTCCGAGGGCTCCGAAGGCTTTAACTCTCGCTCACTTTGACCCGAAAACTTTTTTTCAAGGGTGATCCTGCCAATGAGAATCTTTAGTGATCACTTGGGGTGCTAAAATGGACATTTGCCCGAAGGATACCTGCAACAGAGTCAAGGGATGAAAAGTGTGACTTATGGTTTCTCACCCTGCGGGAAGGTCGACCGGATCGCCTTTTGAGAATTTCTCAAAGCATCGAAACGTTTCTGTATAATATTTCGTAACTACTGTACCATACTATACATAGTATATACAATTCCGTATATCAATGCATGTATTGAGTATTGTACTCGTCTTTCAATAAAGCTCCGTGGAGACTTTACGTAATTGCTCGAAAATTACGGAATGTTTCGTTACTACGAGTATCGACGTTCTCTAGATATTTCAGGGAGCGTTTCAAGATTTACGTCGTTAATATCTTACCCGGAATTACTTCGAGCAGTAACTTCTCAAGACGCTCCATCTTTTCGCGTCGGACTTTCCGTTGGCGTCGCGCCAACGTTTCCTCTTAAGCTGATTGAACGACGTTTATTGTCACTTGCGACGAACAAAACCGCGTCTTCCTTGTATCGATGAAATCGCGCGTACATGGACCCGAGATGCTGTAGAGGACAACAAAACCGTAAGAATCCAAATGAAAATGAAACATTGGCTCTTCTCGTGTTTGCAGTCTGAAAGGAAGAAAAAGAAAATAAAAGTAAAATCAAATATCAAGAGAATTCCAGTAGATTAATTTCGGCAAATTCGATATTTATTATTTTATAGAATTTCAGTGATTTCACTTAAGTTTTTCTATGTGTAAAATATTTGGACGTATCAAAGCTATATACATGTTCATGATTTTTGTTATGGAAAATATTAATATAATTATGCTGTTTCATTTTAGCCTCGATTCCAAGTTTAGTCAACGTACTTTTATATATACTGCAGAACTTGCATCTATCCCTACTCGTGTTATCCATTTTGAATGTAATACCATTCCTAGAAGCCGTATGTACGGAACGTACGGAAAGCGAATGTCTAAATCTAATTTTCAATTCGCGGATGCAACTGCGGCTTTTGAAAGCTTCATTCGCCTTACAAGCCAGGCGAGTAAGCTTGGGAGCGAGTGCCTTGGGCCATGTAAGCCAATAAAATGTATGGGAACGTGCACCTCTACGCTTTGTACTTCGTTACTTCTACTTTCGAAAAATATCAGAGCGTAAAAGAGATGGCGCCACTGAGACAAATTATACGTGGGTTCATTAAAAAAGAGGTCGAAAAATAAAGATACTGCTTTATACGCGGAAAGACCGTAAATTACAATATGCTATATACGTATGATGGTTGGATATCACATTAATAGCAATATAGCGGTATAATAAATTTTTTAAAAAGTTTTATCAACGCTAATGATGCTGGTTGCATCTGGTTCGGACGAAGCGGAAAAAAAATTAGCGGTTACGCTTCTCCTACGGAAAAAAATTCTTTCGCGTTAGAGAATTTCCATAGAGTCCCTGAAGATCATAATTTCTTCCGTACCCTACTGCGACTGACTGTTTGACGTTACACCCCGTGTGAATACTTTTTTTCTTTTTTCGCCTGAGAAATTTACCCTCGGATATTTTACCCTGGCTGTATCTACCGAGTGGCCTTTAAAACCGCGACAAGCTACCGGAAGAATAATGGCACTGTAAATCCTTAAAAAAAAATGTATAGTCTGAGGAAATATTACGAGGACAACAATAAGTTTCATCGGGTGCAGATTCAGAATTCTCATTTCCTTTTAGCAAACTTTTATTCTTCCGTTCGCATGTCGCGAAAACAGCCGAGAAAAAGAAAATTGTCAGCATGACGTTTTTGAGTTTCGCTCACGTCACGAAAACAACTCGCATATATAATCTAATAATCAGACGGACTTCTAGAATGTGTATAGATAATATGAGAATTTCGAAAATTACATAGTTATTTGTCTTGACACTTTTTCAATGAAATGGATTAAATCTCAAAAATTCAAAACGTGCAGCCAAGATAATCGAGTCAAGATAAAATATGTTTGTATATACTACATATATATATATATACACACTATATGTATATATAATATTGTAAAAGGTATAGTTTGTGGACACAAACAAATTAGGGGCATTCATAATAGCAAGCTGTTTTTTTTTAAACTACTACTTGAGACATCGCATCATTGGAGTTGTGAGCTAATTTAACCTGAAGAAACATTTCTAAGCCCATCGCAAATACGAATGCCTAGCATTGAAAGAATGTAAACAAATTTGGTGTGACAGTCTGCTTTATGGTCCTCAAAGCAATCGTTACGCTGTAAGTTATTTGAGGACGGTCCACAAAGTATACTTTTAACATAAATATAAGTATATACACGTGAGCATATAGGTAACATATTTTCGCAAAAGCTCTATAAAATATTCCATAGGATAATCATATAGAGGATGAACGAGACTAAGATACGTAAAGGTATAGTCAAAATTATTCAACTATTACAACAACAAAAAATGGCGATAACTTATTAACCTCATGATCCTTGCCGCAGGTCCAAAATTGGCTATACCGCTAATCACAACGTTAAATTCCATGACATTCTAATCACTAACCACATGATATATTGTATCTAATTATTGTCAAACAAATTTTCTTCATTAGACCCTTAACGTGTGAATTTATCGTAGCCATATAGAATAATAATTCAAGCGAAGCAACGCACTTCGAGCTTATTCGCATTTGGCTCGATTATTCGGAAAATTGGACTCCAGAGATTGTACTTGCATATAAATTTTTCAACCGCAAATACAAACCCTAGTAAATTTGCATTATTAGCCGTGAAATTCATTCGTGCAAATATCACTTGGCACCTGCAGAATCAATTAGCGATATTTTGATAGTGGCTAAAAATGTTGCGTGCTAATAATTTTTTGTAATCTTAAAATAAAATTATCATTCGACGGACTACAGTTTACTTTCACTTTTTTTTCCCGATAGAAGTTTTCAGCGGCCGACAAGCTATTGGGTGGTAACAACTCTTGTTTTTATATCGTCCTAAGTACAAGCGTGAAGTTTTACCCCACTTACGGTGATTTACGTAATTGGCAATCTGCAGCTCACAAAATTTCGGGATGAGGCACTTTAAACGAGACCACCCGAGTGTTACAGGGTACGTAAAATATGCCAGCCCTTTCAGGGGTGGGTTATGAAAATTAATTGTATACTTGTAACTTTCGTAGATTCGCTCGCAAGCTAAATGGTTGAGCTTTTTTTTTCTTTCTTATTCCACCCTCTTTCTCTTTCTCTCTGCCCTGGCGTGTATATATATATATATATATAGTATATATATCATTTACTGCAATGTCTAGCGAATTACAACTACAAAAACCGTATTCACCTTATAAAATGTACCATTAAGAGATTCAGATTTATCTATACGTAATTTTATTTAAATGCATACGTTACATGTGTCTTGTACACATGTACGCGATTACATTACACAGGGGTGATAAAACTAGCAGTCGGCAGAATATTAAGCGCAACCTAAGCGCAAGGTAAAGATGAAAATTTACGTTTTCTAATTTCACCGAATAAAACACGGAGGGGTTGAATCAAGAAGATATATGCGATTCGTAGAACGTGAAACCTCTGTGCTAAGGGGCATAGCACGGTGGGTCACGGGAAGGTCCCCGTATATTTGACGCACGTAATACACTTTTAAATTCTCGAGTCCAAAGACCCTTTCGGGTACGGACGTTACCGTTTTCGTTTCCGGTGCGACGAAAAATGTTCCCAGAGGAAGGACCAACGTCTTTCGCGGAAACGATAGCCTTGGTGAGGGTGCGTATTACGAATTCCCAACGCGGCGACGTAACCATAACTTCCCCAGTCGTTAAGGGAATTATAGTATTCTTTTTTTTACAAATTTTTCTCAGCTTCAATTAACAACAAGCATATAAATGCATATAAAGGCTCAATGAAAAGCTTGCCTAAGATGCATAAACGATTGCGCATGAGATAATTAAGGTTGTTTTTTTATATAAATAAATAATGATTGGCACGAAGAATTTTAGGTGTGAATTAGTACAATAGGGTGTAACAAAGGTGGGTTGAGATTATTAAAATGGAAATGGGACTTTGTGCTCGTATGTATATATGTATGAACCACAAGGGACGGAGGGTTAGATATTCGTTTGGTTGACCTATTTTTGGACGAGTTCGACGTTGAAGGTTCTTCATGGCAAAAGGATTGGTTGCCCTAGGGTGTTTCGTCCATTGGGAATATTTCCCATCGTTTTACTTCTTGTATCAGGGAGGGCTCATCTATGGGGATCGAGGCCAATATTGCCAATTTTATCCTGCACTTACGTGACGGTAGAGTAACGGCTGTTTTTCTTTTGCTACGCTGTTCGCAGGTGCGACCGGTCTGAAGGATGTAAAGATCAAAGTTCCGGATATGGTCAGATCTGGGGATGACGCTTTGCTATCTTGCAATTATGACCTCGAGAGTGCCAGTCTCTATGCCATTAAATGGTATCGCGGAGAAGTTGAATTTTATCGTTATCTACCGAAGGAAGCTCCATCCCACACCGTATTTCCGGTTCAGGGTATAAAAATAGATGTAAGTATAAGAAGATTTTTTATTAATATTCCAATTTGCTAGAGTTTATTCGTAAGTGAAATTAGTTTTACGGGGGGAGGGGGTGGGGGAAGGGGGGGTCATCTCGCCATGAATATCAAGATTAGTGAATTGATTAGATTGAACTAACTCAACTTCTGAAATTCATAATTTCATTCGAATCCTATAGGCCCAGCAGTTGATTCGTTTGTGCCTTATAGATTTTTTTTTTAGAATAGTTTAATTCTAATGTCAATTTTTAAGGGAAACTCATATCTTAAATGCCTTGATACTTATGCGACTTACGTATCGGTATTAAAAATACTGCTCGAAGCATCGTTTCCAGAAATTGTGCGAACCTTAGAGACGACTTTCACGTGCCGATCGATAACACGTTGATTTACGAGCGGATGCCGCCAGCGAAAACCTTTTAGAATTCCGACCGAGTGGCTTTGAACCTAGGTCAAGTAAGTTTCGCGTTCGACCGCCACTGCCGACGATATAGTATACCATAGGATCCAGCGTGTTTGAACTGTAGGTGTGCCAACCGATGGGAAACTTGGTAGAACCCTGTATATTACACGGTGGGATAGAGCATCTAGTACGGAATGCTAGGATCATCCTGGAAGAAGACTTTGGAGAAATTTAGACGATCGCGATATTTTGACGTTTTTAGTGAAGCGGGAGGACAGGAAATGGTGGAAGATGCCTATAGGAATGAATACAGGATGTGAGCTCGAACCTGCAAGCCGCAAACGTACTTAGGTATAGACAATGAAATTTGAAAGCGGCACGTTTCGGGATCTCGTGGGATCTAATTGCTGTTTCTTCCCAAGAGCTTTACTGGGTTAAAGGTGTACCAGCGATTTCAGGAAACGGAACGTACGCGAAACCGAGTTTCACGTTTCTACTAGTATGGAAGACTACATGCTAGCTAACTCGTTCCTATGGGGGCGATAGGAACTACCGTCGATCCGTACTCACGTTTCTCTGCTACTCGAATTCGAAGCGGCGCACGGTAGTCTCATATAAGAACTTGTTAAGTTATGAGAAAGTAACGGTAACTCTTGGTATGTCAGTGCGCGTTGGAATTGCATGAAAAATATATGAACAACGTAATATTTCTTATGGGAGTTAACGTGGAAATATGGTGTTGAAAGTTTAATGAACTCAAAGTAGGGAAACGATAGGTAGTGAAATTTTAAGAAGGTATATCTAACGTTGGAGATTTGAATTTAAAAAAAAAAAAACCTCGCGCTTGTCTCTACTCGCTGCAAAAGAAACGGAATGAGGAATCTTGCCATTCTAGAAGGTACGCCGGTAGAGGTTGCTCTAGGTAATGTTAAATCCAGAGATAGCGGCTACAAAATTTCAGGAAAGTTAAACTCGCTTCACCGCGGACACGGCGTGTTGAGAGAGTTTCTAGAATCGATGTTCGCGAAAAAGTTTTCTAGGAGTCCCGAGGAAAAATAACGTCTTCCAACTGTTAGGTTAGGTACGTTCGATATACAAATGGTGACTTTGAATTCAACTCGACTTCAGAGCTTCTCTGGAAGAGCGTTATTTACCATCTGCAAATCCCGTGAGTGTCGTTCGAATGCCCGTTGCAGCTTTTCGTATTTCCTGTATCGCGAAGGAGCTCATGGTTTTGGCTTTGTATTTCATTGCAGTTATCACTTGGTTGTGAACGGTAGCCTAAATAGATTTTTTGAAACCACGGAAAAATCGAGTTGATGAAAAATCGTCGCTTAAAAAATATCTCGGAAATTCCACTCATAATATTTTTCAATTTTGATTACTTTTATATTTTCATAATAAAGAGTGTAAATTAGAAAAACGTTTAAAAAAATCCTTCGTACTGTTTGCAACTGACCTAAATGCAACCGTGTATACAGCATCTTGAAGTACGAACAAATTCCTAGTGTGTATTTGGATAAAAAATAAATCGATAACGATTTCATTTCGAGAAGCGCTACTCTACATCGAAATCTCATCACCGAACATCATAACGTTGAGAGCAGCCGTTACTTCTTGCCCGGGAGTGCCGGTCAAGCTGATATCCATATAAGCCATCATCTCGAATAACGCAAAAGCCAGTTTCCTAGGTAGAGAAAAGTAGTGGGTAGCTAGTTCAAATTATTACTCGCATCCTATACGGTGCCCCATCTTGGCGTAGCAGCCATTTAACCAAAGGTATATCCCATGCGAGTATCGCGATAGCATCGCATCCAGTAAAGTTCTACCAAAGTTATGCGAAACTTACTCTGGCTTCGTAAATTTTCCTTGAGTGCATTGTTCTATGGCTTCTAGTAGCAGCGCCACTAGTAGAACTAGTAGCAACGCTAACAGCACTGGCAACAGAAGTAGCAGCAACAGGATATTATACTGTAAGAAGTGGTAATAGCGCAGGGTATATCAAGATGCATCAATTCGTCACGTACTTATATATATATATTAAAACAACTAACCAACAACAACCAAGAGGTTCATCAGTTTCCAGAAGACATCCGCGTAAATCCAATATCCTTCTTGGTGTGTGTCGAAGCGGGTCGTCCTGTCTGGGAGCGTGCAAATCCCCGGGTATAAAATGATAATCGTACCGCAGGGACAGTCTCAGTGTAACGAAGCACGCGGCGTGGGCAGAAACTCGCAGCCGAGCGACAGCCAGGATATCAGGTTACTGGGGAAGAGTGAGTTTGAGGTGCGACATGAGTAAGAAGGAAGGGAATCCGGTAGTCCAGAAGTAGTGATCTAGTTTGTCTCGGCGAGATGACGCGATGCATGTAAATGGCCGGATAAAGTTTTGGTGTCGATTTAAAGGCAGGATGAGAAGGAATAGAGTGAGAGAGAGGGAGAGAGAGAAATAAACAGAAGGGAAAATCGAAAGGGCGTGTTGAGACAGAAAAATAAGGACTCGGTCGGTAAAGACGAACTTTGCCTATAACACGGCTGACTGGTGGAAGCATAAAATATATTATAGGGACTGTACCTATACTTTAGTGGTGGCAGCCGTAGTAACAGTCGAAGCCGATAGGCGGAGCGGTATGGTACATTAAATTTGACATCCGCAGATCTCAAAGTCGGACAACCACGACGTGACTCTAGTCAACGTGTCTAGAGAGCTGACTGGACGGTACAGATGCGAAGTATCCGCAGATGCTCCTTCCTTCCATACTGCGATAAAGGAAGCGCCGATGGAGGTTGTAGGTACGTACGTGGTTTTTCTATGTAGCCGTAAAGGAGGTTAGAGGTGCCGTTCTCGTGGGATGAGACGGGACTGTAGTAGGTTCGACCGAATCGCCGGCAGAGACGCCACAGTGCGGTTAGGTTGTTCCTGAGTTCGTGCCTGGCGTTATGCCAGAATCAACTTAATCTCTTTACTGCATCTGCTAAATTATATAATTACTAGATGTCCCAGAAACGAATCCCACGATCGTGGCTGAGAGGCAGCGTTTACCAGCGGGGGAAACTCTTCGAGTGAATTGCACATCGGGACCCTCTCGTCCCGCCCCCGTCATTAAGTGGACCCTCAACGGAAACCTCGTAAGTATCACCTCGCCTCACCTACCGACACCTACGTGACCTTACTGGATGATTAAAGTTTCTATACGGCAGTCACAAGACTCCGCTTAGTATGGTATACTCTATAAACTCCATATTCCACAGCCGCGTCTCCATCCAGTGTCCCTTCTATTTTCTCTATCTTTTTTTTCTCCTTGTGTCTGCCCTCAGGTAGGTTCAGCCACCCTCAATCATTTTCAGTTAACCTCAGCAATTTCTGAACCAATTTCTACCAGTTCAAACATCTAAATTCTATGTACCAGTCATTGCCACCTACTCAACGTAGACACCTTTTTCTTTGCTACCTATAACGTATACACGTAATTTATCATGCAAAAAATATTTTTATATTTTAACCTGGTTATACCGTATCCTCTTTATTCACTCCCGCACTACACATTTTATAGCTGTTTTTTTTTCGTTTTTTAATTCGAGTCTCCTCGTTTTACGTTGCAATTAGTTTTGACAATTAGTATCCATCAACCAGTATCGCGCTTAATACGACAGAAGTGCCTGGAGTGCTTTACCAGTTAGTCAACCAAAGAGGCGTCATAGTTAGCAGCGTTCGTTTCGAATCGACACGAGCCGTTATTCCACATGACGTCACTCCACAACCACTCCGTCGAAATAAACTCTTGATAAATTCTCGAAACATCCAGCACCTATCGTCTATGCCGTAACACGTGTATTACTATGGATTTAAAAATGTTTTCAGTTTTTCTCGTGTACCGCGCGTATACGGTAATAACTTTGATATGAAATAAAGGGACCTTTTTTTTATTAATCAAAATCAAAACGTCCCTGTTAGAAATTCCTATTACAAGGCATTATTGACTATTGGAAATATTATAATTATTCTAATAAAAATATACGTTAAACTTACGATGGTTTGTAATCGAACACTTTTCATGACGTCGTTAATGACGTCCGTAAGAAACTTTCGGATTTTACTCGTAAGTTAAGTTGTACCAGGAAAACGACAATGGCTCGTTTCGCACGAGCGGGCAGAGTGAGCCTGGAAAAGCAACGATTTTATATTGGTAAAGCCAGTCGTTACCGTAGCGAGGACGCCTGTCAGTGGTTATTTCAGTGAGGGAACGAAAAAAATAGACGGCCTATTGTGTGACGTAACTTTAACTTACCGCAAGTCATCGCGAGTCCCCCCACCTCGGCCGCTTCACATTTTGACTTTTTCTCCCTTTTCACCCTCTTTCTCCTTCATTCCTCAACCATCATACGCCATTCTCCCTCCACTTTCCCCCATCCTCCTTTCACTCTATGCGGCGTCGATTTTTCACTTGCCCGCTCGTGCCCGGCGTCGTTTCCGAGCGTTTGGCATTCGCGTGGAAAGCTTCCCAGCAGGACAGATACAAAGTACTTATGTACTATATGTATACGAAAAGTTATATACACATATTTTTTTTTTGAGGATTCCTGGAAAAACGAGTGCGAATGGCAACATCGACCGAATTTCACCACGTCCGTTTTTACCTTATATACGTGTACTTTATATAGCTATACTGATAAATTGCAGCCACGATACACTTTATGAATTTATATGTCGAAAAGAACAAAAAATCAACTCTGTCGCACTGTAGTATTTTGACAGCGGGTGAACCAATCGATATGCTGATATTTATTTTACAAATTACATCGGGTTAGCAAACTGTCTCTTCTGTGGGGTGAAAGGGGTTTGTTCTGTGGCGCTATAGCGATTTCGATTAATTAAATTATTTTTAATTATCCTATCCGAGTACTAAGTATTGATCCGTGATTAATTAAAATCACTTTGATATCAAGTAATTAAATCACGATCTTGTCTGATGCGGACTTTCTTCTTGTCTAATCCTTTACGTCTATCCATTCTTGTCAATGCAATATCGATGTATTTATTTTTTATCAAATCAATAATGGCAATCCTAAACGGTCAATATTTCGGTCACCTAATGCATTGTAGTATCAGACACGTGAAATTCGATCAGACCCTATTTAACGACCACCCTAATATATAGAGTATGTTATATGAGATTATATATTATACCCTATAGGGTGCTCTTGTATTGTTTCTACTTTCATTTTCTCGTAACCCTCAGAGCATGAATTCGTTCGCCCCGTTATACTCACGTCTGATTAGCCCAGATTTTACACTCACGCTTATCGACGCAGCTTCTCAAGCTCCAGCTGGGTCATCACCCCACTTCCTGATTAACAGGAAATTGCATCATTGCGTTAAACCCGAAAAGCCGTGTTGCGTATTTTAAAAAATAAAACAGTGCCTCGATTGGATCGATCGGATTAAAAGGGACTTTTATATAAAGAGACCAATACGTTCGGATCGAAACAGTCAGATTTTTTGATTCTTTTAATTTCTCGCGATTAAATTATAGCTTTTTTGAAGGTTCGCCAAATCGATTCTGGCGCCCTGTTTACAAAGGAGGGTGGGGGAAAAGAAAGAAAGGAAATAAATATGAAAAGGCAGTACGTGCCAGGAACGTGTTGGTTGACTAAATGAATTTATTCTCATTTGGAGTGCACACCTTGTACACCTTGCGTTGATAAGTAACTATATACATATATGTATAGTAAAATTACAGGTTTGCTATAGAATATTTTTCTTATTTGTATTATTAACATTAACACTAAGACTCTCGGACCTCTGTTTTGTTAATAAATTACAGTGTGTCGGTCTTTACGTTTTTTTTCGCAGTAGGAGTAAAAAATAATCTTAAGGATTCTTGTTTTTTCCCCTTTTTTTCGGAGGTCGAGAAAAGTTTTTGAGCAACCGTTACAGCTGAGTCCTCGACAAATGGGATAAGGTGTTTCCAAAAAGAATTCCATCTCATCCGTCCTAGGACTGTCTCAATCGATCTTTTTAGTCTTCCCTTAAATTATTCTTCACCGTTGCCCATCGTGAAATAATTTCTAAAGGAATGAAATTACCATTAGCAATTGATTACTTGATGATAGTGCCAGATTTTTTTCCTTTGAATCATCTAAATCGATTTTTTAGCAGTTTCCAATAATTTAGATAAACCATGAGGGGTCTCAGTAAGAGATACGTGAATAAGGAAGAGTGCAGGAAGAAAGGGGCGAAAAAGAACGAAATAAAGAAATGGGTGTCACACACGAATATGCAGTTGATCTTGTGCCAAGGTAGAAGCTTACATTCGAGATTAAGTTCACGCTCTGGCTTTCGTGATGCGAATATATATTTTTTGTTTCTGACGCGCTTTTGAATTTTCCGAAATTCGATGAGACAAAAATTGCCGTAATTCTTATGATTTTTTGTATCAACAAATTTTTATGTCCTCACCATATTTTCATAAATACCTCAAAATCCTTTTTTTTCAGAATATTCTAGTTCTAGGTCACATTTAAATTTATAACAGTTCATACGATTAGAAAATCGCCTAAAGCCTATAAGTGAAGTAGGCAGGTGACGAGATTTTACTACGTGCCGTAATCCAATCAGAACGATACACGACAAAATTGACTACAATCACATACAATTGGGTCTATATTCGGTCGATATACACACACCTTACATGAAAGCAGGAATGTATAAAGGAAATTTTACGTTGGATACTTTACACTTTACACTTTATAGACACGCGTTGTCCTACCTCCTAAGTCTGGCTTGATGCATGACCTTGTTTGTTTGCCGAAGTAATAACGTTGAGAGGATATTTCTCGGGACTTTTTTCTTCCCTTACTTCTTGAAGACTCGGCCGAGGTGACGTTGAGGAAATCCACGGGGTTGGCAGAGATACTCGTGAGATGAGTGGCTACCGTAACCAGAAGGACAAAGAAGAGGAATACGATGGGGAGTGGGTTTGGGGCGTTATAAGAAGTAGGGTTGAGAGGGGAGTGGGGGGGGGGGAGGGGGGGAAGAAGAAGATGAGAAAAAGGAATAAAGAATGACTGCATGTCCTCCATCTTAAAAGCGGCATTATCTATGATGCTGGATGACGCCCATATCCAGTGATGCTGGATCTTTTGTTGCAGCTGAACAACGATACGATGCAGTACAAGGTACAGTCTCAGAGGGTGGCCCAGTATGAAATGGAAATGACTCGGGCGAGTCTCGAGCTCAAAATTTCGAGTGATCTCTTTCAAGATGGCCGCCTACAGGTGCGTTGCTTCGCTGAGATTTCCAACGTGTACCGCGACTCCGTTGAACTCGACGTCACAGAAGACGCACCCCTTTTGGCTCCAATAACAGGAGACGCATCGCCACACAGTCACCGTAAGTTCAACTACGTATCCTGTAAAAAATGATCCCTCTGAAAATATCATCACTCGTCGATCACGTAAATTGTCACACGATTGTCCGAGGCAAAATTTTTTTTGTTATATATGATACCTGAAAGGGAACAAAGAAAATCTCATTCGAACCCACATCATCCCCTAGGACGAACTTTATAGATACATATATATGAAGCGTGCTCAAAAATATTTGAGTTTTCACGTAAAATTTGCAGTTTCGCCCCACCGTATCCCTCATCTGACCCTGAATGTTTGCCATTCCTAAGCGGTCAACGAGCCGGAATCTCTCGGGGGTTGCGCCCTCTGTTGTGTCAATTGCGAGGGTTAGCACCCTCGGCCCTGTCATCCTGACTCGTATGCCGTTTACTTTATGAATCATGCTGGCCTTAGATGGTTATGCGTTCTCGTGTCATTGGCTTCGCAGCGTCACGAGAATGGCAGGAAACGCGTATTCGTGGGAGCTCGCGAAAAGTCGTGGAAAATCTTGGAGATGAGAAAGGGGGGGACGCGTATAGCAGTTACGGGAATGGAATTACTTTTATCGCGGACGATCGTCTCCGATTTGACTTACGGTGCTTACCAGCAGCAGGGGGTCCCTTACTTGGACTATCTGTAGGGGTAGCTGCTACGGTGTGGCTGTAGGCTGGCCCTTTCGAGGAACATTTTTCACGTCATTTAATTTCCAGTACAATTGAACGTCCCTCCTTCGTTTCCCTTCAGGATTTAGGGGTTGATAAAAAATATATATATATATAAATGTTCAGCCAGTTACAGGGAAATTTCTCCGATTAAATGCGCGTCGATAGAAACACGTGTTATACGCTGGCGCTATCTGGTGAGAATTTCGCAAATAAAAAAATGGAAAAAAATTCACGCTAACGAACCTCTTTCTGCTTTACTATTGAACTGACTTCGATTATCACTAATTACCCGGACGCTTCGCGCTAATTAAATCCTGTCGATTTCGCTAATCGAAAAGTATCGCATTACCCGAGTGAGAGATACTCCTGTGCGAATCTATCAGTTTTCTGCGCTCTTCTATCGAATCGAGTAATTTGAAAGCTTGCGTTTCTAGTTTCCAGTCGTTTTTTTTTATATTTTTTTCTCTTCTCTTATCATCTTCAATTTTCTCTCGGCCTACGTTTATTTTGCACAAGTTTCTCCTGATCAGTTTTATTCTGTCGTTTCTTTTATTTCTTTACAGATTTTTTTCATTCTCCTCTCGCGCTTCGTTAGATCATCAACGGTACCGGAGGAGTTTGCAATCTGATCAAATATCAGAATTTATCCCGCTGGAAGCCGAAAGGGCAAAACTTGAACCAAACCATTCGATGGGAATAACTTACTGGAGCTTTGCAGTCTCCGAGCCTAGAGACTGTTACGAAATGCGAAATTCAATTTCGCTCTGGTGGTACATCGTGGCAATTAGCGTTCTGCTCTAATTAATGTTTGCACTTTCGTAAATGCTTGGAATGATGCACCGTGCAATTCCAGACGTATATTTATACGCAGCGATAAGTGATTACACGATTTATTGATAGACAAAGATAATGCTATCTCCCCGTTATAACCTTTGATAATTGTCATTATTTCATCACCGTACACCAGCTATTCCTGCACGTACGCGAGCGTGACGTTGCTCATAAATCCTTAGTCGAGTTATTAGTCGTGCGCTCGAGAATGGCGAAAATGAGTAACGATAGAAATCGCCATTTCCTTCTCTCCTTCGTCTTCAACGTTCGATCGGATGCAATTTGTTAAGATATATATGTATAACAATATAAGAAAAAGTTTATACGGATAGCATACATAACAAGAGAGATATTTGCTGTTCGAAATTTGCTAATTATTTAACAAATTTCCGATACGGGCTTAGATTAATGCAGCACCTTTGCGCCACTTTTCGCAACTGTTTAGAGGTATGCGTATTGCAATGATATTTTTTTGTTATTGCAAGCTGGAAGTCTACATGTTCTATTTTGGATTGTACTTATTCCTGGTCGTAACCTTTGCAGCCTTCATAAATTCACTAGCCTACCAGCCTTAGCAGCCTTATGCGTTGCTCGTTGCAGCCGATAAGAGGCGTGTAACGAGAATTCAAGATACGTATTTTCCAGAGGAGGAACTTTGTTAGTTCCGGAAAATCCTACCAGATGGCGCTGTTAAGCACCTGCGGTAGTTCCGGAAATTTTCACTAGGGGGAGTGTAACGAGAATTCGATAAGTTATCCCCAAAAGTTGTGGTTTCGAGGGGAGCATTTTAGTTAGTTCCAAAAAAATTCCGCCTGGAGGCGCTGTTAGGCACCTGCGATAGTTCTGGAAAATTCCGTTACGAGTCATGGAATTCGGAAAATTCCGGTAAAACCGGAAAGCGTGAGACTTGTAAGGTTGTTAAGGCTGCATAACATAACCTGTTAAGGCTGTAAAATTTGAAACGAAATATATAGTCTTCAAATTTTATAATACAAAAATTGCATGGCACTACCTTTTACCTGCCGTGTGCAGATTTTCGTCTGACTAAACGCGTACCTCAAAACAATTGCGAATGGCGCGTTCGGCGTGAAGCTGCTGCACGAAGTAAAAGCGTTCTGTCAGTATCGGAAGTCTGTCCAAAAATTACCATTTTTCGAACAGCAAATATCCCACGTATTATGTATATTATCCGTATGAGGATATCTCATCTGTATCTTCATCTGTATTCCGTTTTGCTCTAGGACTTTTGCACTAAACTCTTTAAATTTAAA
Organism: Trachelus stipa; assembly: GCA_036026315.1. Classification (NCBI taxonomy): domain Eukaryota; kingdom Metazoa; phylum Arthropoda; class Insecta; order Hymenoptera; family Cephidae; genus Trachelus; species Trachelus stipa. Next base: position 1,062,899 of record JAYRCB010000499.1, read on the forward strand.
ATGGTAAAGATAATTTGTTTATTTGCGAACGGAAGTTAAACGAACAATAATGATATGTGCAATCGCTACGCAATTCAAAAATATTCCATGGTTGTCACAACAAATTTTTTAAATCTCACCTTTCCACTGGAAACCATCAACGTACTTCTGTAGCTGATACACATACACTGATGCGTGACATATAAGATGCACTTAATTCATGCGATGAATCATTTGTCGATTTTGTGACTCACTGTCACACTTATCAGGGTGAACGAACTGCTTCTAGAAGATTCATATTCGCCCCTACTCTTTTCATAGGGATGATTTACGGGTGTTTTACGGGGCTGATCGGGCGAAGATATTGCATCGATGCGTCGATCAGTCAAATACGTCAATAAAAGTGCAGCACTCGGCTATGAGTCGTACTACGAAGGACAGGCATCTCTCTATCCTTGTGCTGACGTTATTGGCAGCACTATTATTACGGAATCAAAGATAAAGGACAATAATGGATTTGTATATATATATATATATACACACACACAGCCACTGTGCAGCATAACATTTTTTGTGGAGCAAAGAGAAATACATGAACTGAAATTAGAGAAAAGTTTAAATGAGAAATAGGGTAGTGATGGATTGAGAAAGGAAAGGTGTAAGGAAAAAAAAAGAATGAAAGAGAAGCCAGTAATAAATAATAATGAAACTCTAGTCATAATATTTATAATATTCGTATTGGATAAATTCGCGAAAACGACAGAAAGAGAAAGTTGATTAACAACTTTGTTTTCTTCGTAGGATCTCGTACTTCCGTCTATTTTGTGTACTCCTGACCGTCATCCCGTTTCGAAGGTTTGTGGGATTCGCGCGATTCCTTTTTGACGTAAAACCTACTGTGACGTCGCGGGAGGAAGGGAAACAATAATAGCGACGACGTCAATCGCGAGAGGAAGACGTCGGGCGTCCTCATTTTTCATTCGTCAATGTTGAATTACCTACGCGGTCTGGCCCACGTGCGACAAGTAAGAGCGATGGGAATTTAGTCATGTAAATTTATTCATCTCTTCATACCGTGAGAAGTACATGCAAATCGAAACAGTTTGAAAACTCCTTTTTAAATATTAACATTATTGATTTACGTCGCTTTAAAATACATGAACGCGTCCCACCTTCGGATATCACGTATAAGTGTATGTATGTATATATATATATATATATCCAGAAACGTCCACGCGATGCTTATTGAGTCTTTGGAAAGTTCTGCTTTCTATAGAAATTCTAAAACACCATGTCCATTCTACGTCCCCATGCAATTCATACCATTCATGAATTCTATAGAATAATAATTCTCAGTGCAGTGGCCATTCGTACAATTTACTTCCATTACTTCATTCGACTATTCAGTAGGTACAATTCGGTACTTAACATAATCGGATAATCGTTCTCGAAATGCTTTTTCAGTTACATTATTCATTCTCGAATAGTCTGTGACAATTTACAAATGTCAATAATAACTAGTGCATTTTTTTAAGGATATATACAGCGGGTAAGAAAATTATTTGCATAGGTAATTTTTCTTGCAATAATTTTGAAGTAAAAAAATTGAGTAAATAATTTATTTTTATAGCCCAATTTCCTTCAATTTTGTTGTTTCATTTCTTTTACATTTCTCTTTTTCTTTTTATTCAACACATGCACACTGTAACGTGTGTAATTCTTCCTTGTCACGTGATCCCATTTCAATCAAGAAACGAACGCGTGCTTTTTCTCCGTTCTCGCACATTTCCGCTTGCCAATCCATATGCAATCCCGCACGTGTTCTTCGATTTTCTTTCCCGGAAAACGTTGAAATATCGGCGAGTAGTTCTTATCTCGTTAGGCATGCACCGCTTATCCGATAAACTATACGTTGACGTATGGAACATACGTGAGAAAAATACAAGCACGTGTAAATACGAGGGAACATAGGAAGGAAAAAGAAGTTATACGTACGTCGATGGTGGTACAGTCGGAATCCGCGCGCCGAAGTTTTACTAGCCTAATGAGTTTTACGTGTTTACATTCGACCGCACGTGCCGCGTCTAACGTAGTTTACTCGTTGCAAGTCTAAACGTGGAACTTGGACCGAATCTACCTTATCCAGTAAACGGGACACTGGCGAATTTGTGTTATTCGACGGATTTACAAGTAGGATATGTATGTAGAGAATGAAAGGGGATGAGCCTCATTAGCTGGACAATAGCACGTATCCCCATATATATATATAGTCTGTTCGATATGAGGGCAAATAATCGGGGGATCAAAAAATGGAAAAGGGTATGAAATTACGTCGAAATGAGGTGACTATATTCGAAGGGATAGTAATTTCTAGTAACTTTAAATCGTCCTTTTTATTTTCTGCAATGGACAGTGACGATATACCTTTTTTTTTATTTAGTCTCCTTAACAATTGGCAGTACTGCAAATTGCGTGTAAGCCAGTATGAAATTGCATTTGCCTGTTCAATAAAATTCTTTTTTAATATGATTTTTAAGGCGACTGGAAACAAAAAGTTGAAAAGACAAATCCCCATCCGTTCTCGATGCAATAACTTCATTCTCTCTCGGCGACGTTTTGTCATTCTGGCGAGTTTCCAATTTCGATGCGAGAATCAGAAAAATTCTTTATAGCTCGTTGAAAGTCACGACACGCCTTGTCGACTTCCTGTGTATCAAAATCTCGCAAAACAGTGGGGAATAGTTTTCAAATTCGCGGCGGGAAATTCAAATAATTTTGAGACACGTCGAATGCGTTAGAGTGCATACGCACCTACTGCGGCGAAGGTATTTTGAAGAAGCTAATAAAAAACAGTCTGTTTCGAGTGGGCAGACACGCGTAATAAAACAACAGGGATTAAACGAGTGCGCTTTATTAATCCGATACAGGTGATAAAGATTCGCGAGGGATTTATTACTCGCGATATGGACCGAATGAAGAGGAATGTTCGGTTCATAGGCCCTTGTTGCCATGTGCACTCAGTCCGCATGGCCTTTCAAGTGCACGTGCACTCATTTCACGTATTCCCACGTTGCACCGAATCTCCACTATATCCGTCCCTCTATGCTATTCAATAGCCAGAACAGTGAGATTTATTTTCATCGCTGCCAAATTGAATCTCCCGCAAAATTTCCCTTTCGCTACTCGCTCCATAATACGCGGATTGAATTATGCATTGGTTTTCATGGGAAACGAGACGCCTCGATCGCTTCCCGCGATACTACTGGGATGAAGGGATACATTTGCAACGCGAACTTTAAAACACCGAGTAACTTCCAACTTGATTTACCTGCTAAGATAGTTTTTTTTTAACTTGAAAATTTCATCAGAAACTAGCAAGTCAGCTTTAATATGATTCTTTGGTCTTACGTTGCCGCAGGCTTTCGCGACTAGGATCGAAGGTACGAAAACTTTTCTCCCGGTTGCGTAACGACACTTACTAAAGAAATTTTGAGTTTACTAGAAAACGTGGATTGAACAACATTTCAGTATTCACGAATAGTGTGACCGTACGTGGGTAAACTTCTAAATTAGTTATCGATCGAATTATCTACTTCGAAATGAGCAAATATTATACTTGTGAAATTAATGGCATCACATACCAATATTATATATTTTTAAGTAAAAAGAAAAATTTGCAAAAAATTAAAAATTCTTTCAAACGATCCGGATACTCCTGCCTCTGAATATAGAGAATTTAATAATAAACAACTAAACTATTTCAAAGTCCGATAAGGAGTCCATTAACAGTTGATTATCGGCAAGTAGAAAATACCTTCGTCTGCGTATTCTCAATAAAGAATAAAATGCTGTACGGCAATAATCCCACTGCACGTATTTACCATTGTTTTCTGCATCGAATGAGTTTGTAAACCCTCACGAGTTTTTCCTGAATGTGGAAAACGCTCGATGAAAATACAGGAAAGGCATGTGGAATTCGATTAACGAGTGGTGAAAGTAATGATAACGAGAAATAACATATATATATATATTTTGTCAAAGGCGTACTTCCAGGACGTGTGGCACTCACAACGGCAAACCGCTATTTTTTTTAATTAAACCTTGGGACATGTGGCCTTGGAGTTTTGAGCTAACCTAACCTAACGAAACCATCTCTTAACCCGTCGCAACTCCGAGTGTCCGGCATAAAAAGTTTTTGAAAAATTCGGTGCGAGTGCCGAGTGCTTTATGTTCCTGGAAGTATACCGTTGCATGTGAAAATACTTCCAGGCCCGTTCTGGAAGTCATCGAGTCTTCTCATAGTCGCTAATACGTATCAGCAAGACTCCTGGAACTCACCGATAAACAAATTTAGAATATCTTGTCCGTTTGTTTATCAGACTCGAGCGGATGTGGTCATCCAGTTTTGTCCGAGACTCACCGACTGATTGTAGTCGCCACGACGATGGTCAACGTGGTCAACATTCTACGAGCGTCCATCCTGAGGTAGCTCGACGGCTCGTGAGACGCCGTTGCATCTGTCTGACCCGATTACATCGTCCATGTAAAACCTAGTAGTCTAGGGCTTCCAGTTATGTATGTTATACTATGTATGAAGTAGATAGGTGAATAATTTTTATTGGAGTGACGAGTAAATAATACAACAAACGATATACAGTTACTTTTGAACATGTTATCTTTTGATGTAAATTGTTAATAAAATGCGTTAACTTATGCATTCCACACGAGACAGCTACGAACGATGAGAGGTTAAGGGATAATGATAATAATGATAATGATAGACGATAAAGAAAAAAAAAAGATAAAAATTTATATACATAAATGGAAAGTCCGTGAGACCACGGGATTAAAGAAAAAATGTATGGCGGCGTACTCGACATTTTCTACTGTAATATTCCTAAATCATGGGAATTACCACGATTCAGAATAATCCCATAGAGGAGACTGGGGTCGTCATGGAAACAGCACGCCGCAACATCATCGATACGTAAGTATGAAAAATATTATCATCTTAGCGATGGATATAGCGCTAGATAGAAGCTCGCTGTATTTATGATTGTCTTTGGCTAACTGCGAAGTTTCTGATTATATTAGAAAAGAAAAAACAGATCTTCGATTTAATACGTTATTTCCTCGTGCTCTGTTATAATTTGTAAACGTTGTACCCGTAAGTTTGTAATAAAAGAAAATGAATCGTCTGTCGTAAGGTAATTGTCGAACAAATAAATGATACGTAAGCGAAAATAAAGAAAATGAAAATCTGTACACAGCAGTCAAATAAAAGAATATCGTCCAAGAAAGATTTTATCGTGTATATTTAATGTTCAAGAAAATCGCAAGCAATTTAAAAAAAAAGAATCCCTTCGTTCGAAACGAAAAAAAAAATTTGTCGAACGTAACAGCGAATTTCATTTTCAAAATGACCTCAAGGGTTGGAGATTTTTGTGACCATAAAAGATACGTACACAATCGTCATGAATTTATGATACGTAAAACATTTTTTTTTTCATTGCCGAATAAAACTTACGTCGTAGCAAAAATAATAAAGATCTCGTACTACAGTGGTCAACCGAAAGCTTTATCTTTCTCTCGACGAAAATTGAATTAAATTCTAGTTACCTCAATAAATAACTTTCCTTTCTCTCCCTTGTCTCCTTCAGGTTTCTCTCGCACACTTAGACATATTGTACGGAAACGAAAAAAAAAGGCTCCTACCTCACAAAGACGATATCAACAAATCGAAAGAAAATTGACATTGGAGTCGAGCGTAAGTAGTCAGAGCCTTGTCATAGTCAGACATAAGTATAAGAACGTCAGGACATTGGATGTTATCGATAAAATTAAATCTGTATATAGATATACATAAAGACTCCATTCAATTTCTTTTTTGACTTTATTTCTTTGCCACCCCTTGTGACCCGAGGGAACCGTCATCCACTCGCGATTAGCATCCCCTGAGAGAGAATAATGGCCTCTTCGAAGCGACACCTAAGAGGGGAAAAAAATATTTGATAAAAAAAACAAGGGATCGAGGAATATTTTTATAAGAAATCTTTTTTCTTTTAGCTTACACTATGTTCGTCCTCTGAGGGTTGGAGGCCATGTTGACTTTACATATCGTACCAAGCACTGTATCCGATAATCGATCGGCTTAATGTGGATTATTCAGCAATGCCTCTGGTACTATTTGTTCTTCAGGAATGTTCGTAAAAAAAAGGGGGAAAAAAATTGAGAGGAACAAACTGACGTTATATCCTGACGGATTTGTTCACGCTACCGTATCGAGTGGCTCGGCTGTTTGCGTATTCCACCTCTATTGGAAACAATAAATCCGTAAATCAAACGTCATGTTAAAATGTTCTGTACAGAGTTTATATAATAGTAACCGATACAAGTGGTAATCGATTACTGTAAATTACGATTTTCATTGAAATTTCCATTAAACTCTATAAATTTAATAGTAATTAACTTTGCGGACCGACCTTTAGCTTTGAAGGAAATAATTGGCACAACAAACTCGCGATAGTCGCCAATCGCATAATTAAGCCACCGATTAATTAAACGTGCTCGTAATTGACACCCGAAAAAGAACAGCTACATACAATTACTTTAATAATACCAATAATAAAAACATTTGACTCCCGTACAAGTTTGCACAATTATGAAATATTACAAACATACATTTTTCGTACGACCTACTCGACCTATAAGGTAGGAAACTGCAGGCTAATAATTATCTGAATTTAGAACACAGTGAAAAAATATTTATACGTATGGTGCATGCTGGGAAAAAAATATACATAGTTAGTTATGGCAATGATTAGAATTTGGATAAACGACAAATTCCTAGTGAGAATTTCAACCATTTTAGATAAATTAACAGAGCAAACCAGTGTG
>JAYRCB010000499.1:1069874-1086425 GCA_036026315.1 Trachelus stipa
TTAGAATTTGGATAAACGACAAATTCCTAGTGAGAATTTCAACCATTTTAGATAAATTAACAGAGCAAACCAGTGTGAATATAATGAATATAGTGAATTCTCGACAAAATCGCTACTAATAGCCAGTAAAAATTTTTTCTCTAAATACTAGTAACTGCTTCAGTAATATTTTTTTCCTACTACGTCATTTGTATACTCATTTTTATAACGTCGATGTAACTGGGCTGTTAGACTGGCCCTTTTGCATAGGAGTGCAAAATTATGACTCACGTGCGCGTTACGTTGGATCTGCTGAAAAGTGTTTTCTTAACGATCAGCGTCGACCAATCGTGACGATAATTGGAACGACATCCGGCGTCCCGACGAGTACCAGCCAAATCGCGTTCCCGAAATGACACGGAATATTTCTGCGTACATGCAAAAAGTCAGACGAAAAAAAAAAGGGGAGTGACATTACAGTTGGCGCGGCAGTAGCTGCTACTAGGTAGCATAGCAGCAGTAGTAACAGTCGACGCCAACGCCGACGCCGGCTGCCGTAGGATATGGCCCGTTTCCGCTAACCGTCCTGAAATTGCATTAACATGGAATCGCACGAGAATGATAGATATATTCCATATCATAGGTCGCACCATATCTACGAGATCCTTCATGCTGGCTGCTGGGCTTTTGCGAGCGTCGAGGAAAAGGGTGAAAAAAAAGCAGAACAAAAAACGTGGACGGAAACCGAAAAGAGTTATGAACTGGCAGCAGATAGCTACATCCCCTCTCAAGAGCATCCCTTAAAATGTTTATACGCATACTTTCACTCCATCTTCCCTTACTCCCTTCCTCTGAACCCCCAGCACATTTCCCTTCTTTCCCTTTTATTTTACTTTACTGCCTTGCTTGAAACTTTAACCCTCTGCTATGATCTTATTATGGATGCTATTATGATTCCTCTTATTTTCCGCGAAGGTCTAATTGACTCGACAAGCTTCCCGCGAAGGGGATGTTTTTAATATAAGCTCAATCAAGAATTTAGGGTTTACTCGCAACGCGACGTTGTACAATTTTGCAATTAATTAAGACCAATTCAGGCGAAATTGAATCAATCAAACGTATATCTATCCAGGATGTGGCGATTTACCCGCAAACATAGGGGATGAAAATGGAAAAGCGAAAAATCCTTATAAAAAAACCTCGTACCACTGTACAGGAGATAAGTAATTCAATGCATTCGTAGATAGTAAAAATTTAATAAAATATATCACTATAAATGTATCATATTGAACACTGTATTAGACATGTATTTAGAAAAATCCCGAAAAAACTTTATTTTTGTAATAAATACAACAAAGAGTATTGATTGCCTATTAAATACCTTCCGGCCATTGTTATAATAATTATACATAGATATAACAACGAAGACTTCAAAATATTAATTCGTGACGTATTAACCATTATACAGTACACACAAGTATATAGATATAATATTTGCAATCAACCGCTCTATTCCCTACTATTGACGTTCTTCTATAACAGCAAGTTGTAATCAACCAAAATCAAATTAACTTCGATATGAAGCAGCTCCGCGTGACAGCCCATGATACACGTCCAACTAGTGCTAGAGCCGGTAAACAAGAAATTAATAACGAATTCATAGTATCGAATCAATAAGCAGGAACCTTTGGCGAAAATTAGTACTAATGCCAATCTATGAGCACCAAAACAATGCAGCAACCTTGTATAGTCGTTCCTGCGAAATTACTCGGCGGATAGTACGACTACATTAGGCAGGCTGACGATACAAGGGAGGTAGCTACTCCGCGTTTCCTTTTGGCACAAGAGAACAGTACCACCCGTAGCACGAAACGTCGCCAGTTATTTCCGGAATGTGACTGAGGTCCTTGGCGCGATATAGGTTTCCTTCCGTTAGTTCTCCATCAAGTAAAAATATCATATACTTCGTACTAGAAGCACCATTAAAAAAATTCTTTAAACTCCCTTGCACCAGAATTAGTATTGCTTGTCATATGTAAATATATATATAGAGATTTATCAAAAATAAAAAAACTGTCATTGGCCACCATTTTGGTACTGCGGATTCTATATTTGGATATTAATGCAACCAGTTCAAAATTCATGGGAAATTACATAAATTTCCACTCGCTGCACAACACAGGGCTGTACTGTGTGGGGGGTATATATCACAGTGATGAAGCTGTGCTAATTATGTAACAACATAAATATTATCGATTGAACGTACGTTGTAGTTTATACGTTAGCTTATTTACAGGTTACAAAACGGATAAGCAGTTTCGATTTGATATCCTTGTGGGAATGCCCTATCATTTCGTACATGCGCTAGGAAGTGAACGAAAGCAATTTCAATTTCTCGCTAACCTAGATCCTTCGAGAATATTGCTGATAGGATATACGCGTATGTTTTTGCGAAGAAGCTACTCGTGTAGTAATTTTATTCTTATGCGGACTGTATGCGAAGTTATCTAGACTACCGGCCTCCTGTCTTGAAACTGCAGAAAACCTGTGATATGACTCGCACAAGCAAAAATTAGCTACGGGTTGTTAAACAGTGAACATTTTTGGTTAGGTTAGCTTAACTCATGTACCATTAGGACCCAGGAAAAGGGTAATTTAAGCCTGATTTAAGAATCCAAGTCTTAGTTACGATTATTAAATCCTTGGATTTACCTATTACGGTCACGTTAGACCCTCATAAGGATTTCCTTAAGGGCAGCCATGATTTTTCCTGAATAGCCAACGCCATCAAGTTCTAGCTTAGTACTAGCTAAGGGTCGAGCGCGCGTCAACTTTCCATGCTGGTAGCTTTAAGATATAGTTATACTTTCGAGATATGGGAAACCATATCTTTATTGCATTCTCATTATGAATATATTTCTTGCATTATTTCCATCGAGCGTAATTCTCAAAGCGACGTTTATTGGATATTGAGTATCTTGACAGGGTATGCGGGAAGAAGTGATTGTTACGTATTCAGGTTAATCGTTATTGCTGTAACATTGCGAAAGCCATTATACGATAGCGCCGATGGTGGCGTCGACGTCTTTTAGACACGTAAGAAATGTTATTGGGGCAAATCGCAGGAAAAGAAAGTTTAACTACAAGAAAAATTTCTCTCTCTCTTCTTCGGGACTGCTCGGTAAGTTTGTAGGTTAGAAACTTCCCTCCGACTCGTCTCTCTTTAAGATGCAATAAAAGAAGAACGCTCGTTTTTAATCAAAGTCGTAAATAATTGTTGGTGAAAGGGTGCGAAGGAGGAACTTGAAATGTGAGGGAAATTAAATGCAAGCTATTAAATAATTAGTAGGATGTACCAGTCCGAGAATGAGAGAGGAATCAGGGAAAGTTTCCAGATGGTAAATAACAGAACGGGATCGCTCCATAGAAACTGTTGGAAAACGATTCGAGAGAAAATAATGATACAATATAAATTTCCCTACTACGTCTTGAGCTGAACATTTGAATGTTATAGTCGATTTTATATTTGGAATATTGAATAATACAATTTTTTAATATTAAAAAAAAATATTTATCAATATCAATGTTTCTTTATAAAAATTTTGACATTGATTGTATGACCTAAAAAAATATCTAATTCAAGTTATTGCTCGGCCTAGAAATTCTCGCAAGTAGGTAATCCTAAAAAGTTTCCTTGTCTACGAAAACTTTCACGAAATTCGTCTGCCAAACTGAAAAATAGAATTGGTCAGGAAGATTCGATAAGTAGGTACTGTCAGTCGTGAAAACGAGGTCGGCAAGTTTGAAATTCTGAAGAAGAATGGAGAAGAGGATTTACAGGTCACTCGACAAGAAATGATCAATATGTAACGAAGTGATAACCCATGTATTACGTAAACACATATAAATACGTTCTATATATACAAATCATCGCTGAAAAAACGAATGACACCCGGGGAAATAAAAATATAAATTATCAATCGAAATGGGCGCCAGGTATAACTGAAATTCTACCACTAAAGCGTCTCGAAATCTGACCGTAGTCAACTGTTCCTGAATAAACTATACAAATTTGACATCGCACAAAACCGTAGATCCCTAAAATGACTAAAAAACGATTCCGCGAAGCAATTTACAATATTTATCAATTCGAAAATCGAGAAACTTCCCGAGAGGCGCGCTGATATACATCGCTCAGGCCGATCAGATTGGCGGATGCATCGGCTTCGCTAGAACGCTCGCGATCTTCAAGTCTTTTGATCCGTCCACAAATTCAAACGGGCAAATGCAAAGTGTGTTTGTCATAACTTTGTTATAAAACGAAGGGAATGCTGGATATTTTGTGGGCAATGACTCCTTGAGTTGTCATTACAGCTGTCTTTCTGCCTAATGGTATAGATAAATATGCATATGATGCATATACGTGTACAATACATGTCTATACATATACATGAATCAGTGAATGCATTGGAAACGAGTAATATACATAGTCGCTAATCGCAGAGAGAATATAATGAGTTAGCTGGCATTAATTAGTTCGCAAGGTAATTATCTCCCGGGCTGGTCCCTCTGACAGATGATGCACCACCCCCCATTATTTTCGTAACGATATAATTTCTTCCGACATTAGTCGCGACTGCGAAGTTTTTGGCTCGGGGATATAAGGCGGCTTCCCCGTGTCTTTTCAGCATGGTCTGACTAGTTTTATCTTTTTTTTTCATCACGAAATTCAAAAACTTTTCAAATAATTCGGATAATTTAAATCGTTTTTCATTGAGTATGCTAAACTTTTCCGATTCTATTAAAAGAATTCTTTAATTGCACTTGCTTGCATGGTTTCCTCGTAATTGCGGAGCAAATAGAAAAATAATTATTTTTTAACGGTTCGCGCGCTTTCTGCATCTCTGACGTAGTCCTAGGTGCATACTGCACAAGGAATCAAAAAAATAACGTGGTGAAATAAATTGTTCAAGTGAAAATTAACTACTAATAATACTTTCTGGAATTTGCTCTCAGGGTTACTGTAACGATACGTGAAAGATAGAAAATAATTGAAATAAATCTATAAGGAAAAATGGTGATTTTATTTTAAACAAATATTAGCCGTACCATTCAGCGTTCAATGTCCATTTTGCGAATACTTTCTGTACTGGTACAAGAATTTCATAGGGGGTTCATTTATCCCTATATCCCAACATTCTTCGAATTACGCGTGAGTTGGCAGGTATGGAAAAAACTTTTGTTCAATTTCGAAACATATGGCGGAGAAAAGCTATAGCAGCGATGAAGGAGATGTAGAAAACAAGGACGAATGTGAACGCAGACTGTGATATTTGCATACATTGTTAAAATATGGATTCGAGTTGGAAAAAAAGGATTATGGAAATTGCATCAGTAAATTCAGTATTTATAGATGCAACAAAGCGAAGCCTACAGGCGAGTGTACGATCCCTGCATTAACCTTTTATCGAAGATCAAAGTGATTGTGAGAATATTTAATTTTTCAATAGTTCCGTCAACTGCCGCTAGAGTTTTAAGGTAAGCATCCGTAAAGTCGACTTTGTTTAGGAGTATACCGAGATTATTGACAAAACTGAAGAAAAGATTGTACATACTATATGTATGTAAATAAAAGGCAACCCCTTGAAGTTTAATCGAATGGAAATGCAAAATTTAGAATTTAAATTTACGTTTGCCCTTGTAGTACGTCGACGCCGCCACCAGGCGTCGCATGGTCCAGATCCATCCCTTTTATGCTACATCAAAAATTCTCACGTGGCTTACTGACCGAATTGTAATTACGATTTTCTCGGCAGCCCCTCGCTCATTAAAATTACATCAGCGACTCCCGGTGAGCACTCTTCGAAACTCTGATGAAATTTCCTTACGGGATTTATACGAAATAGTCATTAAGTCCCCTAATAATATACGAGTCAGCAATAATTGTCAGACTCATATAAAAACGCTATTTATAACCCACTGACCCAGGTAATCTTCTCGACTAATTACAAGCACGTATTGATAGTCAATATTTTATCCTCTAAGTGGCACCTACCCTAAAATTCGTATCTGCACGAAATCCACTGGCAGTCGAAAGCTATTCGATCCCTCGAGTGCCTCGTCGTCCCAATTTCGTGTGTACTCGGAAAATAAGGGTAGATAGTGGGTTAGGTGCGTCATGAGGTTTCCTATTAGTTCATCGGCCGACCCCTACGCTGTAGGTAGAATCTCTATCCACCCCCTATCCCTAGAATCGTCAAAATCTATTCCCTGTCTTTTTCCCTAGCAAGAGGTTCTCAACCTCCTTGTTCATCTTTTTAATTTCATCCCCTCTCCTTATACACTCCAACGTCCGCTCCAACCATTCTATCACTCTCCAGTGCTCTGTATGCTTGACATTATCTATATCGCTTTACCTCTTTCACGCGAAAACGAAAAATCCATCGACAACGTGTTGCCACGTGGCTTCCATTTCCTGTCGGTAAATTTCATTCGATCTCAAAACATGCAACCAGAATAGAAGTGGAACGTTGCTAACTTCCCGTGTTGAATTAGATTACGTCAACGCCACTGATAATAAAGGTTCCAACTCCTCGTCGACATCTATGATCCTTTTTGAAGACAGGATTTGATCGACCTTTCCTACGATCTCCCATTGGGATAAACTTTTCGATCCGTTTGCATTTTAACCCGTGACAGTCAAACACTACGTGGGATGGATGGACCAATAGGGATGCTGATCGATCGATTAAAAGTTTTCATCTTTAGAGTATTTGATTCCAATTCATGAAGCCGCCAAGTAAATTTTTTTTTATACTGTTTCTCTATATACTGTTACGTAACGGTACCAACAGAAGTATGTTGGGAATTGAGCAAATATCAATTTTTTATTCAATTATTTTCGGAAACGTGAAATATATTTTCCAAAATATGTATAAATCAATATTCGTTATCTTATCATAGACCTTTTAATGAAGTTAACCGATCTCGTTTATAGAAGGGAGATCAAAGTGAATTTCACCTCCGCTACTCGGAGAGAGGGTTACTATGGTTTATATCATCTTCCAATCGTTTAATTCTCTCAGCCGTTTCGGACACGAAAGAGAGAATTTTTAATCGCGTAATGGATTCAGAATCGATGCAGCAACGACGAAATTACAACGATTCGCTTTAGTAACGTCGACGATGGCCTTCGATAATTCGATATTTGCATAATTCCATTCATAATTTCAAATTAATACAATCCCAAAGGGATTAATCGGTCGAAACGGTCAGCGATTTCATCCGTTACGGTCCAATTCGAATTTCTACAGAATTCAAATCTATTGGCTTTTATCAGAATCTAGATTATCATCCAATACTTGATTTCTAATATACAGGATGGCTTTAAAAAGCGGGGATAAATTCCAAAACCAAAAAGGAAATACAGGAAAATTAAAAAACTAATCTATTAACTTTAAAATGAATATCGGATAACAAATTAATAATTATAAGAACAAGTAATAACGTTTACAAATATCTCTGATAAACTCGATTTGCACGACTGTTATCAGTACAAAAGCTACTTTCACATTATCATTATCGTATACAAATCCCCGTGCAAATTCAATTTTTCATAAAACCCCGAATAAGCCACGATCTCGATCTCTTCTTAGAATTCTACGTAAATCGTCTGTTCCTCATTAAAAATGAAATTAAATAATCATTCACTTAAATCTACTCGATTATTTTATCCAATTTTTTTACAAATATCAACCATTTGAGAAGTGGTTCCGTTTTTTGTAATTCACCCTGTATACATATATCTTACTTCGAATAAATATTGATACACTGTAACAGGTATACCAGGTGTCTCCATTTATCACGCAGAATATACTAGGAAATATAAAAATCCATTTAAATACATTTTAAACTGATTAATTTATCAGCCCTTATAATTTGAATAAATAGGGGGTGGTCTCATTAAAAAAAATAAGAGACACGTGTAGCCCCGTGGGAAAAAGCATGTATAAAATTTGCGACGCGCTACCAAACACATCGAGCGGAATAACCGAATGTCCTGCTCTATTGGCTTCCCGTCCATGCGGCGATTCACCGAAAATATAAATCGCCTCATAGCGCAGCAAATTAGTTCTGATTGAAAAACCCAATTGAAGCGTCACTGTAGGACGTAACCATCCTCGTCATGATGTCAGCCGCACTGTCGTCGTAGTTGATTATACCAGAAGAGTGTGACTTTACTGCACTCACGTGCACGTAACATCCCCTATCCCTGTCATCCCTCCACGTGGTCATTCCATTTTCCACCACTTCCGTTTCCCCTCCACCTGTCATCCTTTACTTAGAAATACTACATCGAGAAAATTCAATCATTGACTTTTTAAAGTCTCGCGAAATTTGATAAGTCATCCCCATTAGGAGGGTTCCTCGTTAATTGGCATTGTTAATCAGCTCATACGGCTTACAAGGGCTCTGATTAATTCCAGACCCTAAATTCCAGTAGAGGGTCGAAGGAGTCCCTTTGAAAATAAATTCAGGATGGCACAAAAGGAAAAAAACAGGAACTACAAAGACACAAAAGCCCTGGTTGGTTATTCGATTTGGAAGATAATTTTTGTTCTACCCTCATTCATCCGATGAACCAGTTTTTTTTTCACTATTTCGTGGAAACAAATCGTGTTGAGCAAAATAAGTACGTAATTCTTTATGGATGATGCACCTTGGGAAATAATCTAGCGGCAGTCCTGTGAGATCGGAACAAGGTTAAAGTTCTTCGGTACGGATGAAGAGCATGTAAAAGACTTAAAACGGAAACGATCCTCCGTACAGTACTTCCCTACACGATATAAGAGCAAGCAACGTATTTGAAACCAGATACTAGGAACATCATCCGGAAAATGTTCTATTTAGTAGCCAGGGATGCCAGTCACACAGAATATCTATATGAAGGTTCTTCATGAACAAGTAAGTGGATAATTACTTTTGCAGGTAGATTTATTACGCTTAATAGAGAATAGTATAAAAGCAAAGGTTTTATATACGTTAATAAACGTCGTGCGAATCTTTTTATTCGAATAGAATAAACAAATAACCAAAATGAGTTCCCTTACCTTGTTAGATACTAGTGGATGGGAATTAATTATTAATTATTAAAGAAGGATCCCTGTCAGTCACGTATGTTCGTATACATCGATCTAAAATTTTTGTTCCTTTTTATTCGACCAGACCCACTCCGATCGGATCATGAATGTTGCCGGTTAGCAGAGCGACAAATGGCCATCCGAAGTCCACGAATTAAACATCCAAAGTAGATATTTATAATTAACGTTAGCTGTAGTTAATTCAGAAACTTGGAGCAAAGGAACGAGAGAGAACTTAATAACAGCGAGCGAGGGGTTGAAGAGTAAATGGGATGGGGTTGGGAATGGGGATGGCGAGCGTTGGGTAGATGGGGAGAATCAGGAGACTTTGAGGAAGGATAAGGGATGATAGGGAGAAGAGATGGAGTTAGTATAAAGGTGAAAGGGGTGGGTTTGGGAAAGGGGGTGGGGGGCTGTTACGGAGACGTCATCGACCAGGGGATGACGTCGTGTTGCATCTCTACTGGAAGGGGGATGGCTTGGTATAGGCCTGGGGGTGAGTATCAAGGGAGGAAATCAAGAAGATATAACAAGTATGAGGATTGTGGGAAGGCCAAGTCGTTAAAGGGTTGTTGAGCAGCCTGGATATTAGCTCTGATAATGGGTCCCATCCCTGCGAGAAACGTGTGAATTTGTTTTCTCGTGCATGCATTGTTTCGTTGTCGTCTTAATTTCCCTAAAAAAAAATTAAACCGGCGCCACTGATACACTCCTGTTTTGACCCTCGGCGACAGCGTCGATTTGTGTGCTTTTCTAATATGAGGGGCCGTTTGCGTTAAGGGCAAAGGTAGGCATGAATTTCACCTAGTTTGAAAATTTTCATTGACATTTTTTATAATGGATAAAACGCTACTTAATTCAGAAAGATCATTATAATGGATACTAATTGGAGTCTTGGAAATTTTAATGGGATCATCGTTCGCACGATGATTTACTATCATTGTCTATATATAGTTTACGCATTTTAAGCGCAAGCGTCTCTAAGAATATCAAAGTCTCCAGCATCTGTGAATTGAATTGAAAGTCTTATATTTTCTAACGGTGTCCTTACGTCTGCACGTCTGTTTATTCGCATGCTAAAAATCTCATGCAACAAAAGACGCTCGGTAAACTCTCTTCATGAAGATTCGTGGAAAACCAAATTTTGAAAAATCTTTTATCGTCAGACGAAAATCTCAGAAAAGAATAACAAGAAGCGGTATATGCCTAGTAGGAAATACGTACTGGCAGAAAGGGCCGGTTTAAAGCGAGCGACGGATAACGGAACATCGCTGTTGTTTCTTCAGCCTGGATTTATTTCCCATTTGTTTCCAATGAGCCGGCACGTTATCGTCTACCCCCCCCCCTCCCCCCCCCCACTCCCTACCAGAGGACCTGAAATTATCAGGGTGCTCCGGTTAGAAAGGTATAAAAAAGACTGAAAAAAAAGAACATGAAAGTTAAACAAACAGAAAAGATAACCCGACAAATCTCAACTATATGAGATAGGAAAAAAAATACGAAAACCCAATAATATCTAGAAAGCATATTCCGCATGCATTGGGCTTCGAACCACATTCAATTATCCCCGGATGGTCCATGGAGAAGAGGCTGGTACCTATAGGCCGAAATACGATAACTTTCACCATCCTCCCCCCACCACCACCAAACTCGACACAGAAAACCGGAAAGAGAATGGATAAAGCCTATCGTCGATGTCGACTATCCCACAGTACGGAAACCGCACGTGAGATTGAAAAGCAAACCATCCCCTGCGCTCACCCTCTATTCCAGAAATTTGCCTGTCGGCCTGCCACCGCTCGCTCGATGCTATTGGATGCCTGTCATCTTACGGTATATAGACTTTCAAGAGAAAATAATGAAAAAATCATATTGTCAATAAATCAATGTAAAGCTCGTAAAAATAAAAAAAAATTGGTAAAATCCATCGTAAACCAAAATAACACGTGATTGCATAATTCAAAGATTGATTACACGTGCAATTTCTCGAGTATGACTTTTTACGATTCTAAGCATGAATAGAAAAATAAAATAAACCACCCCTAGCGGGATGGGCGGTATAACTGATAAAGACGTGATTGATAAGACGGATTAGTAATGGAATACGGTACATACAGTACGGTATATGGATGGATGCTGTATATCGACAGATCGCTTCGACTTTCTCAGATAAAGCGTAACGCCGCCGTAACTTTGGGGACAAGGATAACTTCTCTTGAAAATCGCGAGTCACTCGCTGGTCATAAATAACCTAACCTTTGTTTCTTTTATTTTATTGCAGATTTGTATCCAAGTAAAAAGATCAGCGCACTGGGAGAGATATCGTGACTGTAGGCGGTATTGGATTTGCCGTCGAACTTTGTGTTTTCAGCGAGTCACATGAGCGAACGATTAATACCATGAATTCTATTCGAACTCCAAGTGACCACCGATCGTGCGTACGAAATGTCATGCGAGGTAAACACAATGATGTAACGGGTGAAAAATAATGAAAGAGAAAAGTATGAAAAATTGACATTATCTGTTTTTGACAGGGACCATACGTTACGTCACAAGTCTTTAGATTTTTCATCGGTCGTATAGGTATATGTTCACAAGTGTTCTCTTGTAGTATTTTTAGACGTGTGAATGATGTCGCGTATGTGTATATACATTAAGGGATGAATATTATCCATGTATTCGTACGAGTAACATACGCGTTCCAGCGTTCCATGTATATGTATACTCCCCTATTGCACGTAAAGCGCGAAAGGGTAAAAAAGGGCGATGATGAAACGCAACCTAACTGGGGTCACCTATCCTGTAGATATAATCTTGAAGAGTCGACTTTTCCTGGTTTTCCGTATAAAAGTGATGAGTCTTGGGAAGAACGCGCGAACTGCCATGAATGTACTGGATGACAAATGAAAGGTTACTCGACGGAAACTTCCCCCAATGCTTGACATTTTGACATATCCCATTTTTACGCGCTTAACCTGTCACCTGCAGTTCATTTAATAATTCCTACTCCTGGCCACGTGTTCTCGGTAACGTGCACCATACTGTCAGAAAGTAAGGATTCCATCGGGATTCCCTCATGTGTTTTCGTGTCCTTCCTTTATCTCTTAAATATTCGTTGTCTTTTACTTTTTCTTTCTTTTCTCTTGTCCAGCGCTCTATCCGTCCCAGTTAGCAGCTGATGAGATAACATTTTCATTTACATTGAAAGATCGTAATTTCAATTTTTCTTGCAAGTAACAGATCCGTGTCTCGCTTTCAAAATTTATTTTTATGACGCACGAGAAATTAATTATAAATTAAAAAGAAAGGATTGATATTTATCAGAAACTTTTGGAATGGCTCATGTTATTTTCACTTTATTATAAACTCACGCGTAAAATGCATCCGCGCGTCAACTTTATCACCGAATCTTATCATTTCTCATTTTTTCTTCACCTCCCCTCTCCTTCTCTCTCTCGTCGTGGATACTCGAAAACCTGTCACATTTTTATCCATTTTTCAATAATAAAGTTCGTCCATTCTCAACGGTCGGAAGTGCTTACCCAAAAGTTTTGGGACGAAGTTCTGTAACGTTGGTAAACCTGCACGAAAAAGATCTTTGAAAACGTATGAACGAATGGGATTGGAGAATTGTTGGTTTGATGGTTCGTACGAATGAATGGTCGTGGATACACATTTCTTTTATACGAGGAAAAGATTCGTTCATTTTATTATATTCGATTTTGATTCTCAATGTTATTCCTGACGTTTCCACTGGCGCGATTGAGAAATTGGGAAACGGCGAAGACATTATTGCTTCCCGTTCGTTTTACCCGTTCCGAAAGGAATTACTTCAAAGGATAAAAATTTTATTGCAAAGCTTCTTCACGAATGCATTCAGAAGACGTTTGATGCGTTTTCTGAAAAGTTTACATATTCGATCATGCAAAATATCTGTATTTCACGTAATACGCCACACGCTCCCATGAGCTCAACGAGAAAGTCTTTCGATCCGCTTTATAAATTACCATGAAGGGAAGGAATCCTGCATCAGTGACATTTCACAATTAATATCATCTCGATATCTCGAGAAGATGCGTTTTAACACGACTGTTCAATATAATGCGATAATCGTAAAACCGTGAATTATTATTATTTTATATGTCATTCATATGACCGTATTGTACAAAAAAATTCTTAACTCTTACAAATAAATCATGAACTTAAATGAATTTTTGTCCTTGGAAGAAATCAATGCTCCGTCCTCCTTTATAGTGTCCTCCCTTATCTTATTGTATCATATCGTCTCATAGGAGCCAAATCCTAAGAGATGGCTCCCATTGACACCAGTACCAAAAGAATGTCAGACTTGGTAACCCTGTTCCGAGTAATGTAATTAATGAAACCAATACTGTTTCCGAGATGAAACTCACACTTCTCACGCAATGGAAGAACAAAATAAGGATGGCGATTTAATAACATTCGCATATACCGACAACGTAGAATTATTTGGTACCGAGTATACTACTCGTTTACGGGTTTACTAATTAGTCGAAAAATTATACGAAATCCTACCACGTTATGACTAAAGGTTGCTATGAGTAAACTACCACGTGAGAAGATTAGCGTGCAATCATCCAGAATACAGTGAATTCTTGTTCCAAGAGAAACCTAATGGGGGAGAAAGGGGGTGACGTGGAAGAGACAGAACCTGAGAGAGATCAAAGTTATAGTATAATTGCGTCATCTAGAAGACTTTTGACAGCTCTTACAGACATTATGGCATATCGAATGACATCACGAATTTGTAGAATAGAAACTACTTAATGAAAAAAAAAAAAAAAATTTCGGTTTTCGTTTTATTTCTTTAAATCCTCCTCTTTTCTTTTGAACGTAAAACTAGTATTCGCGTGCCTATAGGTGTTGCTTGACGAGAGTTCCTGCGATATCGTATTGGTAACTAATTCTAATATAGATATACATATACAGAGTAGAAAAAAAAGTTCTGCCCGAAGATAATTGTAATCAAGTCTGAGATTTTTATTTATTTTCGTTTACATCCCTTTGAGGCACGCATTTTTCTTTGAGTTCAATGGACTTGAAATTCGTCACTGGGAGGTTTTTGGGATCGCTGATTACAAATCCGAGCTCAGATTTTCGAAATTCAAAATGGCGGATCCAATATGGCAGACCTAAACGCAAAAAGTTACTTGATTGGGATGAAATTTGATTCTCACTCTGAATTACTAAATTTTTTTTTAATTCTCGTATCATATATGAACCTCAAAAAAGCAAAAACCTGACAGGAATCTCTTAAATAGGAAATATTATATGAGAATGTGAGAATAAAAAGGTGGTAAGTATACTTAACACTATGCCTGAAAGGGTTAACACAGTCGTACCCGGTAGAGTCAAAGTCATTCCAACTGCAGGTATACCCATAACCGAAGGGAGGCCCTTCTTCATCCCCAATTCCCATTCCTATTCCGAGTGGCCCACCCTGACCACCCACCAATGATAATACTTAACACCCCAATTTCCTATCTTCCCGACCGAGCATTCACGTAAATTGAAGCGCATCTGCAAACGTGCGAGATAAATGATTGCCCTAGGTGAACCACCCCTATATGTGCTTACGTATCTACGTACATAACCCCACCATGTATAGTATACGTGACAAGCAGTTAGGTCGGGAGGGTTGAACTGAAGGATATGTAAGAAAAATAAAATCAGTTTGATTTATTCGATATCCTTTGTCCATTCATTCGAAATGTCTTTCCCTCCATTCACCCGGGACCGACGTATTGCGTAAATAGAGTGTTCAGTTATTAGGGGTTGGTCCTCCTGACACCCCCAACTTTAGCTCGCTTTCTTAAGAATAATTTAGTAGTAGCGTAATTAGCTGGTGACGTGAGTAACAGTACTTTTGGAGCAAAAAGGAAGTACCTTAACTCACCCCCTCCGCGATTTCCCCAAATCCCCCCTCAACCATACCGTAAAACTGCAAGGGATGCAGCAAGTAACGTTTCCTATGCAAAAGTCTCGCGGGAATAATTCACACTGTTAATTACGTGTAAACTCAACTACTTCAACCTGTGTTCTTTTTACGGGATTTTACTCCTCTATTTCCCGTATCCTCTGTTGCTCTCTTGTTCCCTTTATTCTTTTCCTTACTTTTCCCTCAAAACTAGCCTCCTCCCTGAATGCAATGGTATTGCACTTTTTCTTGCCGATAAAATCCCTTCGGGTTTTATGTAAGCAGCTTTTCGCAAGAGACTAGACTCTTCCTTTTATCGTCACTTTCACGATGGAGTCTACCTTTCTTCGGATAATCGGCAGTACGAAGGTTTCTTTCTCGTTTTAATTGAAAAGTCGATAACATCAGCATCGAGAGTCCAGGAAAAATCGTCGAGGATCGCACGAGGAGGTCTTTTCATTCGAGGAAAAATATAAGAAATCCTGTCAAATTTTATTATCCGGATATATTATTCGATCTGCAAGTGCACTATAGATATAGCGTGAATGAAATAAACCTATAAATTCCCCATGAATAATATATTCCACTATGTACATTGAGACGTTTCGTGATTTTGGAGACTTGGGAATCACGAGACTTTTTATAGGGTTTGTGCACTGGGCAGGTGTCTTTTTAAGGATTTTGACACTTGAGTTTTAAAAATATAATAATTGTCTTATATTTTCCTATAGATTACACTATAAGACGTCCTTAGCATTCCATTCCACTCTCTCTTTCGCACGTGCGCACTCTTATAATTTTCTCTAGTTTTATTATTGTGCCGTAGGCGTCAAGAAGTGTTTCTATTTACTTATTCTATCTTCTAATCTCTCGGAATGTAAGGAGGTAGCTGGAACCACAATACAGCAGATTGCAGAATTCGTCCGATGACCGTGGGCCAGCTGATAGTGAGGATGATAATGATACAGTACCCACAGGTGATCACAATGAACCCCGTTTGCCGAATCTCTTATCTTAAGGATAGGTAGGACTCGGACAGCTACTAATCACAATGATATTGGGAGCTGAGTCTTTTTTAAGAAGTGTGGTCGGATGGTTATTGGTCGATTTCTGACAGCTCCAGGACAATGCTTTTGATGCAGAAGATCTACATGGATGGCAGATTCCCTGATACAGGTTGGAGACACAATGCTTTCCAAGAGGAGGAACTGCCAGGTACGAGTTCCCTCAGTTTGCAGTACAATACTGTTTACTGGTTCGTTCTGAAATAGAGGATTGGTTTTCTACTAGCTTTTTGATAATTCAATTTTCTAAATCTTTACTTGCTTCTTGTCGTCTTGTGGTGTACACTGGTATGAGTGATTTGTCTAGAGTCTAGATTATCGAGTCTAGGGTAAAGAGTGATCTCCTATCGATGAAGCCGCTGCTTATATCCTCGATAGGAATACGTTAAATCTAGTGGGGATAACGATTTTT
>JAYRCB010000499.1:1086525-1099131 GCA_036026315.1 Trachelus stipa
AGTGATCTCCTATCGATGAAGCCGCTGCTTATATCCTCGATAGGAATACGTTAAATCTAGTGGGGATAACGATTTTTTATATATTATTTTTATATAATATTTTTATTTATTATTCGATTCGATTATTTGATTTGACTTATTGAATTAGCGGTTTCTTCAAGTACCCGCTTACTGGTGTTTCTATTGTATTCGGCCCGTGCCGGCTTACAGCGTCTGGACACTTGTTTCTTCTGATTTCAGTCGGTCGACTGTATTTTTGATTCTTAGAATATTAAAAGTAATAGTCTAATATTATTTCCTCATGATTGTCACTGTGACTAATTCGAAGTTCAAGGAAATTACGCAATATTAGAGATTTAAAAGTCCTACTTTCCCTTTTCTTTATCGGCGTCGCTGTGAGAGGTCGATAGGAGTTGGCAGGAATTTTAGGATTTGAGGAGTTCTCTCAGATACTGTTATGCACATCCACAGTGGGCTATGCACTCTTATGTGGGGCTCTTGATATATTCATCATCGAGAATTGATGATGGGATAAAAAAAATGATAAAGGATAGAGGAGTATAAAGAAGGAATGTTACAATAAAAATATATGTAGATACTCGTGTACCTATACAAAGTTGCAAGATAATTAAATTTGGATAATATTATCTAGTCAAAGTGTTAATAAATTGTATGTTAGACGATAGTATACCACATTAATTTATAGTTTGGCAATAATATTTAAATGGACCTTAATCGAAGGTGATTAAAATATTAAATTCTCATATTGCCAACTCGTGCATTATTCTCGAATCAGCAATGGGCTTTTTAGCAGTATACAATAAAATTTTTAAATAAAATCGAAAAATCAAACTTCATAAGGGTATTATTATAGTATAATAGCAAGTTTACGATGGGTACTTTGAACAAACTTAATATATCCATCCCCTGAGGTCCACTTGAAACAAGCCATTAAATCATAATTAAGCCACCATTGATAATTTCGCTAAGCGCAACGAACCCAAGAGCATTAGAAATTCATTATCAAACATCATTATAAATAAAAAAATAACCATTAAAAAGATCGTTCAAGGATGATTCACTACCCCAAATTATTCACTCGATAAAAATATTATTTTAACGTGGCGTCGTCAATTTTGATCCTGTCATTCTGTATGTTTTTTTTTAATTTTCTTGTTTTTCCCTAAAAACTCAGCTATTCACGTTTCTTGAGATGTCGCCGAGCACAAAGGGTGAGACCCTTTTCCTTAAACGCAGTCCCGTTTTTCAAAGGCGACAACCCTATCTGCCAGGTCGTCGCGAAGAAAGAATAGATATAGGTGGGTTGATCGATGCGCCCACGGATCTGACTATTGTAAATTGGTCGGCGAGGGAGGGTGAGAGACATAAAGAGTGGGACAGCAGGGAGAGGCCGAAACGCGAGAGGGTGCAGAAGACCGAAGCCAAAATGACGCAGGGAAATTTCTATCGTATTACCTCGAGGGGTTGAACCACAATGAGATGTTTAGGACCCCACCGGCTTCCCTGATGACTCTGCAGAAGCACGAAAGCCCGCGCGATTATCCCACACGGCAAATTCGACTAGGAGAATCTGACGTGATGACCCGCGCCCCCTAGACCCACTGAGAAAGCTCATCCCGCATATTCCGTTCCGACGGGGGATTTCCGTGAAAGAATTTATTAGCTTACCAACTACGAGAAACTGTACTTGAACGGGGAGGAAAAATATTCCCACGAAATCCAATATCCGAGATGTCATTATGAAAACTCGAAGATTTTTGGGTTTCTCGCGATTCGCAAAGACAAGTTAGAATTGATCCAGCCTATTTTATTCTGCTTATAAAAATTGCACTACGCGATAGCAGTAGGTAGAGAAAAATATCGCAAGGATTCTCGGGGGCTCAACTGCGACCTGGATATTAAGAACTCGGCATATGGAAATATTGGCTCTGGTGACGACTTCCGTTCTAGAGGGGTTGCACGCCCCAGCAGTCAAGAGCTAAAGCGCCTGGAGTGATAGGCTCCTTCGTGAACGCGTGGGAAGAATCGAGGCGCACGAATTGAAGTGAACTTTTTGTTTTCGGCCCCAGAAGCATATTTTATTCATACACCTTTGAATATATAAATACATATCCGCAAAGTCTTTCGCCTCTTCCTATTGAGCTATTGAGCTTGCACCAGTTCTCTGTGAATTCGAGGAGCCTCAAGATGAATGGAGGAAGAACGATATAACGCGAAGAAACGAAAATCGCAAGCAAAATGTGGGACAAAAAGAGGCGAGTAAGATTTTGCCCCTGGGTAAATTTTTGCACCGGGATTCATGTTTTAAAGGAATTCTGAAATTTTGCTTGTCTTTATTTTTTTTTTCTAATATACAGACACTAGGAATAAAGAGTGAAAAGAGCTTTGATGATAGATACCATTCTTCACTGTTTCTTTGTAATATTAATTTTTTTTTTCATTCCACGTCTTGTCGCCAAGCTCATGTTCCATGAAATAACGACGACTTTTCCGCTCCTAATTCCTCTTCCTTCCTTCTCGCCTGCTCTTTTTCTTCGTCTTTTAATGAATGCGACACAATTTGCGTGGCTTCACGCAAAGCAAACTTCAATTCGCTTCACGACTACTTCAAAGGAACAAACCTCGTTCGGTACAAAAAAAGTAACTCCCATTGAGCTCGCCAACGTAATTAATGATCCTTCCATTTGGTCAAAGGATACCACCTATACCTGCACGATACATAGATATAGCAATATAATTGCTAAACTAAAGGCATGTCTGACAATGTACCGTAAGTTGCACTCATAAAACCGGTTTTTTATACGAAAAAAATCAGTAAAAATCATTACGGCAATGCTAGTCGTTATTATAATACGTGAGCTTAATATTAACTAGATGCTATACCTATAGACATTATTTTCAAGACTTATCATACTGAAAATTGACTTTATTCGCATTTAACGAGTATTTCTTGCAAAATAAATTTTTATTCGTCGATTCTAAGAAGCTTTCTTTATAAACTTTCATTTAGCAATGATATAGAGGTTTGACAAAAAGACACGTAACTATTCTCGGTATACAAAAGACCTTACCCCGCGTACATCCTTTTTCGAGTAACTAATACGCATCTAAAAGAACTTCACCAAACCCCTTATGCGTTATTAGTACTTTCTCAAAAGTCCCTTTAACCGACTTCGTTCTTTCGTAACGATTTCGCCAAGTGCCCATTAAAATGCGCTACGATACAAAATAATTGCTTCTTTAATGCCGTATTTAATCGAATCCAGATAAGGGGGGATGATCGAGCGGTACAAATGTTCCCGAGCACCTGGTAAAATTAATTGCAAGGATTCACGCTATAAATGTTTCTGTCGCGTCTCAGTAAATGTTTTGAATAATGCATCGAGTCTTCAAGGGTGTTAAACCGTCTCCGTCTCTTACGTATTTGTAATTCGTATTTCGTTCGACACCAGATAACGTCCGGTACACAAGGAAAATGATGAGTTTACCAAAAACAATTTAAAATCCTCTCGATGCTACTTCGCCAGAATTCATTTTCCTAGATATACTATACTCGGAAGACTTTATACAAAAAGCCTTGGTGTTAACACGTTCAACGCAAGCACTGTCAACAGTAAATTCCAAGGCGAATAAGTAAAAGCAGGAATCTCAACTACGATTGTTACTATATAAATATTCAACGGTACAGGTGCTCGAGTAATAAAAAATAAAGAAACAAATCTACCTACAATTGTAGTGATAGCGCGAACGACCCGCTTTTCCTTGGAAAACGCAGTGGGGATGCTAATTGCCAGGAAAGGGGTGTAAAGTTTCAGTGCACGAGAACGTATTTCATTAAGCGCGTGCATGATAGCTGGAATTAAGCTGGGTCCACAGGTGCCAATTAGACGAAGAAACGTCCTGGAAAGGAGAATTACTAGGTAAGGATACAAAATGAAATTTGAGAATTCGAGTATATATATATATATATATATATATATATATATTTATATCGTTAACGACAACTGGGTAAAGATAACTCCCCTGGTACAGAGAATGGACGCTGTCACTATGCATATACGAATAGAATGGTATTATTGTACTATATTATATGTCTGTATTACCTGGACTCCCTCCCCGTACAACTGCATACCCGTACGTTCCATGTAGGTATACCGAATGCAACGCCAAGTTCCCAGCGTTACGGTGACGCCGCCATAAATAACGCCGAAATAGCATGTCCAACGTCCGAGCGATAAATCTAGATATAACCCAGGAGGATAAAATAAAGTTATGGCCAGTTCATGCACTGATACAGACCGATAGTTTACCTAGAGTCCGGCTTTGACTGCTACAAGTAGTCCACTTGTTCTCTTTCCACCATTTTACCCGCAGGCATGGGTAGTGCCGCGAAAATGTATTATTACGTTGACACGGGAGCAAACTCGATTCCACGAAAACCCGGACACGTAGGTAACTCTCTCTCCCATGATGCATTGCTTCCATCCTCCGCAACCTCGTCCTCTGCGTTCTCGCTCTTCCTATCCCGGCGAGAGGTACCCCTTACCCCCGTCTGTGAATGACAACAAGGGAATTTAGATCGACTCGTAAGATATGCACGATACACAAAGCGATATGCACGTGACATAAAAATTCCAATGCTAGACGTGCCGTCTAACGATGAACGTGTTAGGAGTATACTATATGTGAAGCACGTTAGAAACACGTTGGTTAAGGTCTGCGAATCAATTGTTTGTCTAGCAAACTGTTCGTTACTGGTGAAAAATTTGTTTGCACACGGTCTACCTATATCTGAATAGTACGTGATGTAGAATGGATTTATCTTTGTGTGAACGATTAATTGAGTTTTGAGAAAAAAAATCTTTTCCCTGTACATGAATAAGTAAAAGTGAAAATATTTTACGTAAGCAGAGACGAGGAGAGCGATGAGCATGGGTAAAAACATTCCAGTCGGTAAGACCTAGTGTAAATATTAACACGTTACTTGTTACGTTTGTATACTGCTTGTAAGAATAACAATTTTTTACTTACTTACACACGATGGAGTTTGAAATTTTCTTGGATAATTTTTTCTCAAGATTTTTCATTTCATGGCCGAGTCAAGATGGACGTCCTTTCGGCAAGGAAAGGTCGACCTTTCTTCCTTCGGGCAGTTAGTCGTAAAATGTCAAATTATCGAACTGAGTTACAGTTAGTCCTACTACCCCAACAAGTTTCCGAGTACCTCCCAAGAGACCACAACTCTTGCTCGTCGGACATATTGTGCGCGAGGGGCGAGACGGGATGGCAACTTTTTACCCATTACGTACAAACCTGGCACGCCCTTTTACTGTGTATTGTTCGATATGCATGTCGCGTCCAGTCTAATGTAAAGTACTTATTCCCAGGTTATATATATGCTTCGTACGAGGTTATGTTTTTAGGCGTCTTTACACGTTACTACTTGACACGCGAAGTGACACGCTAGTCCTTTTCGTTCGACTCACCGCGCGTAGCCACCTAGCGGATAATCTTGAAAACATTCGAGTACCACGTATACACGTATAATACCTAACCTACAGAAACGCAACCGACGCGGGCGTCGAGCCCTTTCGCACAATTAATCGAGAAACTCGCGGATTAACTGGATGAGTCCCGTGGGACTACTTTTGTGAGAAATTTCAGTACTAGGGAAATTTTAGTCCGTGGGGAAGGTGAATAGAGGGTTGCGGGTTGCTATGCTAAGAGGAATCAGGAGTAGCAGGGTTGCTCGTTAGAGCAGCGCGTACGGGCATTTAACAAAATTTCCAAGGAAGAATAAATCTTGTTACACACTGTCACTGGAAACATCCGCCCCCCCTTGACTCCTTTTTTTTCTTTAAACATTTGTCTAGTCTCTCTTAAATATTAATTTTTATACAGCCTACGAAAGCAAACAGGGTCTGGCAATGAGCAATGTCGGATTACGTACATAACCTAACCTAATTTATACTCACAACTCAAATCGGATGACACTACCGAGTTGGAAGTTTTTTTGCGCAAACCCAACACTCGACGTCTACGGAAATGAAATTTGTCTCCCTTTTTCCATTTGGCTCGAGTGGCTCGCAATTAGTGCCATTATACAGTGGCACATCGCTACCCTACGCTGCTAAATAAGCGAGTTTTTCAATGAAGTCATGCCAACCGTTGGACCCACACCCTATGGTAACCAATTGACCCTCAATTGGAACCAGCTAAAGTCTTGTGGCACAAACGAGATACGAGGCCATGTAAAAACGCTGTTCCGAGCGGGAGTAATAATTAACCTGAAAAGCAGTATGAACACTGAAGTCATACATTACTGGTCGTTGGTTATTTCCATGTGGCGCAAAATTATGACTGATGGCGATAATTTATAAAAAAAAAAGATCAGCCGTATTAAACGTGACGGAATAAATTTTCATTGTATTTCGCAACACACTTTGCTTGATCAATGTTGTACTGTAAGTACGATGGGATTAACGAGATTGATTACACCGATTGATTCCACAAAACAGTATATGCTGCGGTATTCCTGATTGAACGAATACACTAATTAATGATTAATTAACACAGTCCTCCGCAGGGTGCGATTATACTCAGCGTCACGAAATACAACGAAACGTATCGCGATCGATATTGGTCGACTATATTGAAGAAGAGACGAGCGTCAGAATAGATGAAAATCCAGGAATTCGAGGAAATCGATAATCGTAGATAGAAATCAGTATAATGCCGTTCGATCTCTATGAGTAATCTGCACGGTAATGCTGAACGGCCATAAATCCAGGAGAAATCTCTATACTTTCCCAGCGCGACTTACCCCACGCGTTCCCGTAAAATTGTTCTCGGTGAAACTGCGCTTTCGCCATTTTCGCAGCATCCTCACCTGTCGTCGACGTTATCCCCTCGTTAATTTTCCGTCCTGAAATTCCACGGCGGCGTCTACTGCGATTGTCGACAGCACTGCCCGGTCAACAGTTTGACTGTATAGCATTGACTAGTTGCACGGACGAAAACCTAGATGGCAGTAGTGAGAATTAGTATTATGAACTCGACACTATCCAGTTCATGGCTGGGTCTGATTTTTTTTTTCACGGATTTAGCATATCTATATCTGGCACGTTTTCGCCCATTGGAAATAAAGCCATAAGGAAAGAAAAGAACGAAGTGTAACGTGTTTTTATTAATCCTGGTTTCAACAGACAGCACTTTAGTCTCAGACACCCTGCCGTCGAATAGTTTCCGGACGAGGGTTTAAATTGGAAAAAATGAAAGTAAAGCATCGGTCCATAAAGTCCGTTTTTAATCTCGAATGATCCAGCATTTGAGCCGACTGAAGTTTCCTCTTCCTATTTCCGCGGCGTAAAATTCATTTCTTAGTAGAAATTCCAAAGGCCATCTCCGTGCAAACGATCTTGGACAGTAGTCAGCGAATCTGCTTTTCACAAATTTCATTGAACCGCGTTTGAATTGCCGATGCAATGAGCTTCTCATTAATTTTGGACATTATCTCTACTGACCGGTCTTCTGCTTTAAAATTATTAGAGCCCGTTCTGCAGAAGGGAATGATAAAATCGTGGACAGTGGACCGCGATATTTTCAGTGTCTTTGACAACACAACGTGGACGAAGGATAAGGTAATATACATTTTTCTATATATAAAAATAGTGAAAATAATTTAATCAAATGCCTCCGAGAAATCTTGACGCAAAAAGGTTTGAGTGCAGTTGCAGTCCTTTTTTCGTAAACTTTTCAACGAGAGTGTACATGTCTATAACGTACCTTGAAATTATAAGCGAAAGAAAATAATTTCCCTGAACGCCAATATACAAACACAATTACCATAATTTACGAGAAACTCGAAAGAACGGAACGGTTAATATTAGATTCTCGTTAGCAGGCAATTTCAATGTCTGTACTCCCGCACGTATCTAATTAGTTGCCGGGTTCTCTCCAGCCGCAGTCAGCGAGTACAAACCGTTCTTACCGTACCAGTTAATAATAAAGTCCATGGCGCAGTGCCAGGTAACAGCGAGGGGTTACGCATCCCCTGTAACAAGGGTATAGGCGCCCCTTGCCAAACTGAAAATTTCGGGATACTTCTTTGACCCGTCTAAAATAACGCACCGAGAAGAGATTTACGCAAGAGCGCAATGATTACGTCTTCGATCCACGTTGCTGCCGAGTAGACGTAATTTCACAGCTGAAGAATGCCAGGATGGAATTTCATTTATTTCAGTTCAAAGAATTCCCGACTGAACAGCCTTACAAGGCTCACGCGTGATTTCATTCGACGAGGCTTTTTCATGCTCAAGTAAAATTGGCACGTATAATTCAAATGGTTGTCTTTCTCGCGCGTAAACGTGTACACTCGGTGTCAATATTGCCCTGGAGCCCACAAACCTATTTTTCTCTCTACGCCACTCCTGTCATTTAAACGGGAGCAAACTCAGTCGGTAAACTCAGGCACCAATGACACCGAGTGTACCTGAAAGAAGTATCTATGACCAAAAAAAAACACAAGGTGAAATAGATGCACTTATACACATATAACAGACATGGCCAAATGTATACCTGGCCGTTCACCTTCGGCTTTCAATGAGCGCCAATATAAAGCATGTCGCAGCCTCGCGTTCTCAGTTGGTACACCGTATGTTTTCTTTATAGAGAGCACCAGATAACAGAACGGTAGCTCATTAGCGGTAACAGGCAGCACAGCAAGAGAGGAAGCTCGTTATCCATAGATACACAAACTCCTATACGTACCGTCTTCGTAATCCGTAAACTTGCAGAGCTACGGTTCGGAGCTAGACGCGCCATTAAAAAGCCGCTTAATTCATTTCGACCTTTCATTCCAGACCGTTCCACCTGTATATACGTCTACTTAATCATATATATTCAATAGATTTATATACACAGAAAATTATTCAGAGCGAACGTACCAGCGGAACTCGCTTTTAACGTATTAATCAAATGGGACGTCGTGTCTATATTTGTCACCTAATATTCTGCCTGATTACCTATATTTTTATGATTTTTATAAAAGCTAAAAAAAATATAATTCATTGCTTGTACGGTACAGTAATTGTAATTGGCTTTGAAAATATTTTCGACGATTCTCCGAAGGAAACTTTTTAGCGTGGTAACGATATCCAGTAATCGCACAGTGGATGGTTACCTAAGTCGAGACTTCCTGCTGTGCATAAGCTGTCTACAATAGTCAATAAAATGGGTAAGACTGTATTGTCTTGGAAGAAACTCCATAAAGGGTAAACATTATCCCGGAAGGAGCCGACGGATGATCTTCCGGAATTGGATAGCGCCAACGTCCACACTGTGAAACTTTACGAGAAGACAGGAAAAACGAGGAATTCCTTCTAATTCGTTCTTAACGACACGGCGAACTTTAATGGTCCCCGGAGACATTGCATCTGTCGTACTTTTTCTCGGTACGACGTAATAATGACTGTGTTACGTCGAAGCAGACCAGCTTTACCTATTACGGTGCAGTAAACCGGACACCGAGCAAATACCAAGGAAATCAATGATATCGTCAGCTATAGAAACGATATAAAATGTCACACGGTTAAATATGTGCTTGTTGATTAAAAGAAACGGTCCGGCGGGACAGACCAAATTTAACGGATGCTGCAAGAAACTAAAAACGGTAGAAACTCTTTTTCTTTCTAATTATAAAATTAGTACAGGACACTGTGTGTATTTTCGGCTTTTTTTTCTTACAACAAAATTACAACGTGGAGGACTCTTCGTTAATAGGTAACTAGAACGGTGATCTTTCTTTTTAATAAGTAATAATAATATTCTATTTTCCCAGACAATGTTGAGTTTTCATGTTTCTCTGCTTTTAGTAGGCGGATGGAGCAGTTTTTATGAACAGTCGAAAAATCATGATGAACGGAACTTTGCCAAATGGAAGGCAATATGGTAATAAGATCAAAAACGAAACGAATAGAGTTATGTTTAATACACTGTAGTACATGGATGTCACAGTTATTAATTCACGATACTTTTCGTTATAATCGCGGATACGTAACGTCGGTGTGTGATTACTATGCTGAATCAATTGTATCACGGTTTGATATGGTGTTTAGAAATTAATTTATTGTCACGGCTATTTAGAATTGCGAATATTTATCCTTGTAATTAAACGCGATTTATCTATTGAGAATATTGGCATCAGGCGATAACGTCTTTACTGATACAGTAAAGAGCGTCCTGTGTGTTATAATTTTTGTGAATTAAAAAATTTGCAAAACAAAAGCTCCAGAATTAAGGCAGGATCATAATTTTTATTGTACAGGAGCAAATAATGCATATATAACTTTATAGATTAGGTACTTGATACGGCTGTAATGGCTTTCGATGTGGGCACCGGCAAGTCTCGCGAATAACACAGTATAAATATAATCGATAATCGACATGTCTCGGCACATACAAGAAATCGCGTGATGCTTTATTTTCTTGGACAGACATTGCAATTCTTCGGGCGACATTGAAATTGTGTGCGGTACCGGTTTTCCAGAGCCGTCACAACTTTCCAATACTTCTGATGTGTCTGCCTGTAAGGAGGTTATCAGAAATTTCTTTGAAAACGTCCAGCCGTCGAGTTTACGACTGCATGCATTGGTGAATTGATTTTTTTTTTATTAAAACAAAATTTTCATGCTCTACATAAATTCTTGTAATTGCAAGAAACGCGAAAAATGATGAACTGCCATGTCAGTGCGAAACTAATTTGCAAAAATTATAAGACATAATATTTTATCGTTTCACACGTGTGTATTTCTATCACAAAAGATATAAAAAGGTACCTATTTGTGAAAGTTATAGATGTAAAATAGATATAAGAGACAATTTGCGAAAATTCAACATTCTCAATAAAATCAGCAACGATACAGATGGCAATAAATTTGAATATAAAAAATTTTCCAATTTTCAAATATCTCCCGTATTCCCATTGTGAAAATGGAGTTGGTACCTTAACAAAAAAAAAATACCTAAATTTCTACTCTAACGGGTACGACGACGAAGACCCGCAAATTTCTTCAAAATCAAATATCCAACTGAGACAATAAAGTAATTCTCGGAGCTCACGCCTGTTTCCCCGTTAAAACAACGAATCAATGTTCTTTTTACACCGCGTTAATGACCAATTCCCATCCATAATAGCTACTAAAAACAGACACAGTACATTCTCATCAGTACAATGTAATTTCTGTATCCTATACAGATACCCGCAACAACAAAATACTTGTTCACGTGTCAAGGGTCACGTATTCGTGTTGAACATTCGACATAAAACTAGTCCACTCGGTATGAGTTTTCTTATTCACCATAAAAGAACAGTTTGAAACGACCTATATAGCATATACTCATGCGTTTCGCAAGACATGTATATTTTCTAAAATACATAGGAAGAGTCTAGCCGAAGACATAAGCTTGCTTATCTGTACTCTATATATAAGCATATACTATATAAAAATATACTATAGAAAATATACTACCCACATGCATTGAAAGAAACTAGTGGATTTTCTTCGCTCGTATTCGCCTATAAAAACCATCCCCTCGATTGTGCCGCGTACAGTGGAAAATCGCAACAATTTGTCTTTCATTTGATATCCTGCTTTCTAGGGAAAAGAGAACACGGGCTTATGGAACCAGAAGGTATAACGGTTTTAGGTAAACGTATGCGTCCGTCAAAAAATATATATATTTATATGTACCCTTGAATGTATATTTGTATATACAGATATAGAGTACGCATATAGATATTACATGTATGATACCCACTAGCATAAGAGATGGTAATCGAACCGTCGAACCACTCGCATGGATTTCATCGTATGCGACTGCCTTCGGGGATTTAAGGGTAGTGCCAGGGTAGAATCTACAACCCTCTGGTAGATCGGATTAATTGAAGAAAAAAACACGATTTGTCAACGATCTTTTTTAGTATACATATACATATACAGTCAACCCTCCTATAACGCGGTACTCTCAGAACGCGGTTTCCATATAACGCGGAGCTGAAATTGCGACAGCCCTCCTATAACGCGGTACTCTTACAGCGCGGTTTCCGTTCAACAACGTCTCATCGGTTCTTTCCGTGCACCCAATGACTGGTTTTAACTGGATATGTTTATACAAACATTCAAGCTTATTAGAAATAAGATTAGAAAAAAACTTTAGATGAGGAAGAACTGATGGAATTAATTGATGCACCCACCTCAAATGCATTGGTAAACGAAAATAAGAAAAACGAATAGGAGCCAAATCTCGATTTACAAGATGTGAAAAAAGGGCTAAATTTGGCTAAAGAATTAGAACTTCATTTCATTCGAACTGATCATTCAACGGTGCGCAGCGCAAAGTTTAAAAGAGAGTTAAGAAATTGCTTAGCTCCCTATAGAGAGGTTTTAGTGGAGTTAGAAAAAAAAAGTTACAATCGAAAACCAATGTGAAGATGAACCAAGTGTGGAAGACATTTTGCCCATTAAAAGAAGGCGAGTTAGGCGACTCATATCTGACAGCGAGGATGAGTGTTGAAAAATTACATAA
>JAYRCB010000500.1:2869-16453 GCA_036026315.1 Trachelus stipa
ATGCACCTGGCGCCCAAGAGATCCGCGGCATGCATGTTGGGGCCAGAGATAGGACGTAGGCAGGAAATGCGTTACAATATATAAATCGGAACATAGCAAAGAAAAAGTCATTGGTTTGGTTGTCAGACGTGCGATTGGTTGGTTTGGTTGGCAGACGTGCGAGCACATAGCGCAGTGTACGATTGCGATGACGTCACTGTGCGAAGATAATGAGTCGACCACTGAATCGTAAAAATGTTAGCTCGGTGAAATAAAAGAACTCGAATATTATCTTAATGTCTTTTTCGACAGTCTTAATTTCGGTCGAAATCGACAACTTAGAAAAAAATACATGCATTTACATTGCTGAAACAGTCATAAATGGATTTGTTTCAATAAAAAACATATTGCTTTTAGTGGAAGGCTGAAAAACCGCGTTCCGTCGAGTATAGAGTTCCGGGCGCGTGTCGTCCAGCGATTTTACCGACGGTATACCGACGGTTTTTAAAATGTACTTGTCTTGAGACACTGCCGCGTCTCTTAATGTGTTTGGATATTCAAAATCAGAAAATTAAACAAATCATAAGAAGGATTATTTAATCATGGAAAGGCTTCAAATATATTGTAACGTGGCGTCATGCGCCCGGCTTTGGCGCGCCACGTTACGTAAGGGATATCACTCGAGGGTCCGCGTCGAAGGGTCCCGTAATCGGGGCGGGAGGGGACTAACCTGCAGTGACGGCAGGGCGGATCGGCCGGCGAGGCACCAGGAATAAAAACCTACGCCAATGAGGCCGCCGACTGCCCGTTCCCCGCCATCCACCAGCCGATCACCTGATCGTCTCGGCGCGCGATCTGGATGACAAGAGACCGCGGGAGGGGGGTATTTTTGTTTTGGTCCACCCGCTAGACGAGAGAGGATGAGGAGGCAGGGGATTCCCGTGAGGCGGGAATCCCTTCGGCTAAATTCGGCAAACCGGTAACAATAGGACTTGGCAATCTTCGGATTTGCCGAATTGAATCTCTTTCCGGTAATCGGCCGATTAGCACGTGTGAACCCTGTATAGACGATTATGAGTGGCGAACTTTAGGTTTCTCTTTTTTGGACTTGAAGACTCAGCTTTCTCTCTCTACGATATCTCTGGCAAACGACGCGGCTTACTTTCTGGAATTCGATTTTTGATTCTTTTTACGGGCATAAGGGACCGGGCTGACTGTGCGGTGTGTGAGGTGGTCGTGCGTGTGGAACGGAAGTGTGGTCAACAAGGGACGCCAGCCGAAACCGAGGACCCCTCGCCCCGAATCGGCCCATTTGCGTTTTTTTTGGATTACCTTGATAAGCCGCTTCACCGGTAAGTACCGCCAAGAGCGGCCCTTCTTGTTACACGGATTCCCCCTCGGAGAAGGGCCGAGAGTGTTGTTTTCACGGAGCCCGCGTGGAGATCGGTGGTCCAGGCGTACGGTACGCTGACCGGAGAAAATCTGCGCGGGGAAAGAGGTTTGCCCACCGAGCTTGGTAAGACCGCGGACCGCGGACCGCGGATAATAGTTCGCGATTCGTGGTAGTGCCAGCTAGGGACGGTGGGAAAGGTTAACCCTGCGGCCCTTACGAAGGGCCACCCTCGCCGTGGGGAATTATTGTACGCATCGGGGAATCTTGTACTGGCTCCGTTAGTATTTTAAATAAACGGACATTAGAACGAGGAATCCGGCGTTCTCATTTGCGCACCCCGAACCGTTCGATTCTCGTCGCCCCTACGTTCCCCTGTATCATTTTAGCTAGCTGAGGCTGAGCAGCCGGGAGACCGCGAGGAAGCGGCCATAGGAGGAACGTCGGTGCGGAGAGTCCGCACCTGGCGCCCAACACTCCGATCTAGTTAGGATCTCGAACATATTTTCGGATTTCAGCACGTTGGGAGCGGCCGTGGATTATCTGTCGGCTACACCGGTGAGCGGCATACGTCACACTATATATTTTAAGAAAATAACATTTAGTACATAGATATTTAAAGAAAAAACAATAGGAAAAATAAATAATTCATTTGCGTATGATAAATCTCAAAACAAGTATCAACACATAATCCGACGTCGCATTTTTTACATTCATATGTTATATCCTTCCTTCTTTGCTGTGTTCTACAGACAACACATTTCCTTCTTGTCGATTTTCTCTCTACATTTGAAGTTTTTGAAGGGAAATGTCTCTGTCAAATGTCTCGGTTTTCTACGCTTCTTTTGCCACCGCCCGCTTGTTTTCTATTTTGAGGGTATTTTTGCAGAATTTGTTTGACTAGTGACAGATCAAAATCGTTATATTTTAGTTTTTAGTATATTTTATTTTAGTTATATATTGAGATGTCTACTAAATGGAAAAAATACTTCTTATACCACTTCAGACATTTTCTGCATGAATTTATTGTACTTAGAACCATGACAACGCGTTCTACAGAGCCCATTTTGATGTTATAATCTGCAACACATTCTGGTTTTAACTTGGGCGATCCTGTAAGATAATTTCTTCGACCAGATTCTATAATTTTCGGTTCATGAGCACTAGATAACATCCATACATCTTTCTATCTCGTCACTTCAATGCAAATAAATTATTTGTACATCTGCAGTCAAATTGCCCTTTTGTCGATTTTCTCTCGATATGGTGCATAACTTTTCTGTTTTTCCATACTGTCCCAAACGCATTAGTTTTATG
Organism: Trachelus stipa; assembly: GCA_036026315.1. Taxonomy (NCBI): domain Eukaryota; kingdom Metazoa; phylum Arthropoda; class Insecta; order Hymenoptera; family Cephidae; genus Trachelus; species Trachelus stipa. Next base: position 5,556 of record JAYRCB010000500.1, read on the forward strand.
TTTATAAAGTACATTATACAAATGCGGGCTTGTGTACCAATTATCTGTTACCAATGTATGGCCCTTTTCAAGGTATGGATGTAAATGTGTTATAACAACATCTGCCGATTTCCCAATGGTTGTAGAATTATGTACAGTAAACCGCATTAATTGTGACAACGGTGGACGCCGTGCGGTGAGGTAAAAGAGGAGGATTGGGCGGCGCGTGCTCTCCTATCTCGGCCTGTGCGTGCGATGCACAAAGCACTACGGTGCGAGCGAGACGCCAGAGCGTCGCTCGGTGCGTCCTTATTGCACAGCACGAGTGTAAGCGAGACGCCAGCAAGGCCCCTCATGCGCAATAAGGAGGTTGGTGGGGGACCGCTCGTGTTCGCAGGCAAGCTTTCCCTCTCTCTCTCTCTCAGACTAACGCTCTTTGACGAGGACAGCTAGTACCCCGATAAGAAAAGAGAAGGAGCTATGCGACTGTTGCTAGTGGGAATGAGACAGATTTTTCGATTGTCCGTCCTCGTCATACAGCGTTAGTAAGACAAAGACGGGTAGATGTGACGTGGTGGCTAGGAACAAGTGTCACGCGTCTAACGCATTGTGGATAGCTGCGACTATGGGACCTATTGCCTTCTCGCTCCCACTTCTGCCGTGCGGAAAGGATGCACCGAGCGACGTCTTGGCTTCTGGCTCGCACCATAGCGCTCGCTGCGTTGCACACACGCATCCAGGTAAGACGACAGTCACCGCCTACTCTCCTTTCTTACCTCAGTGCACTGCGCCCAGAAGCTGAAACCTATTCCTCGACACTATGTTGCACCTAATGCGTTAGACGCGTGACACTTGTTCCTAGCCACCACGTCACATCTGCCCCTCTTTGTCTTACTAACGCTGTATGGCGAGGACGGACAATCGAAAAATCTGTCTCATTCCCACTAGCGACAGTCACATAGCTCCTTGTCTTTTCTCATCGGGATACTAGCTGTCCTCGTCAAAGAGCATTAGTCTGAGAGAGAGAGAGGAAAAGCGTGCCTGCGAACACGAGCAGTCCCCCACCAAGCTCCTTATTGCGCATGAGGGGCCTTGCTGGCGCCTCTCTTAAACTCGTGCTGTGCAACAAGGACGCACCGAGAGACGCTCTGGCGTCTCGCTCGCACCTAGTGCTTTCTGCGTCGCACGCACAGGCCGAGATAGGAGAGCACGCGCTGCCCAATCCTCCTCTCTTACCTCACCGCACGGCGTCCACCGTTGTCACCATTAATGCGGTTCACTGTACAATATCTGTATTTTTTTCCGGTATATACTATATAATCTAATACATAGTTTGTTGTGCAGTCGCACAGGATAAATGATTTGATACCAAATCTACTTCTTTTAGATGGAATAATTTGTATAAAGTAACACCGGCCTTTGAATAATATAAGGCTTTCGTCAATGCACAAATTTTTGTACGGATAAAGTGAATATGAGAAAGAGTTCTTTAGAGTATTAATTATAGGTCATATTTTTATCAATAGATCATCACTTTGTACAATATTATCATTAAAATGCAACATTTGCAATAATATCGTATATCTGTCTCGCGCCATAGTTGTCCGAAAAATATTAGTTTTAACATGTCATCGGTCGACAAATATTCTTTTAGAGTCAATTTCTTCATCCGCGGCATTAATATCATGATAGCTAAAAATCCGTACATCTCACATATTGATTTGTCTTCCCAAGTATTCATACGACAATATGTTTTAAATGTAGTATTTTCAATAACAAATTTATAATAATTGTTCGTCTCTTCAGTAATATGTAAAATTAACCCTTCTGAAAAGAAGAGTTGAAAAGCATCTAAAGGCATAGCTTCCGGAGTTAAATTTTCTTTTACTCCAGAATTGTTGTCGTTAAATGCATGTAGTGTGGGCTTGAAATCGTTTTTCGACCATGATAACGTTGGAAGCACTTCATTGAAGTCGGACCTTTCTAAATTCGAATTTGAATTTAAATCATCCTCATCGGTAGATGTACTAAGTATTCGTTGCCGTTTATTGTTCCTTCTACATCTAACTATCCCATTATTTAGGCTATTTTCTGTAACTTCCGAATCTGATGACAGTAGAACATATTCGTGTGGTACCTGTATTTCGTCATCATAACTGTCACTTAAATCTGCCATTTCATCCAAGTCGTCATCGCTAACGTTTCTTGTAATAATTTCTTTAAAACTGGCACACATTTTTAAGTATGAAACAGGGGCGAATAACAATATGAAAATTACGTGCACTATAAGTTTAATACGACAATATGCCAATGCAACAATTATAACTGTACGACGTAACAGGAGAAATGATTTACCAGAAACTAACTGAAGTGGCGTCTACAACAATTTCTTTTTTCATTGTTACTAAGTGATGAGGTATGTGGTTTTTGCGAGTGCTGTATAGTACACTCATAATTTTTGCCAGGAGCGTATTTACGTTCATAGTCCATACTGATAACATCTGCTGAGCGCGTATTTGCGTCCATAGTCTATAACGATAGCTTTCACTGGACGCATATGTGCGCCCATAGCACTCAAAGGGTTAAATTTGATAACAAGAATTTAGAAGTAACCAACAGAAAAAGAACGACCGGAGGTAACGTGCATAACATTTGAGTGAATTCCGAGCGGTAAGAATACACTCAATTGTAGGTTCGCTGCTCGTTTAAGATGTTGAAACACGCCTTGCTATTCCAACGTGGAGAGATATTCCCTGAAATGTTATTGGATGGGTGATAGATATTTGATACGCGAGTAAATGTAAGTTTGTGATATATTGTTACAATAATTTGGTATATTTCAACTACTTTGTGTTGTGTACAGTGATTTAGTTATGAGAAATACGGGGATAAAACCGCGAATTGGATTACAAAACCTGACTGTCTGTGAGGTTAAGGCGAAAAGAATTTTGGTGGAACAGAAAGTTAGCTAAAGTACGAGTTACTTGATTCAGAAAAGACTAGTCTTTGTAGCTCAATTTTGCCCGGTAACCGATCCAGCTTGTTCCCTAGGGTATGTAATAACGAATCCGTACCTAGGGCAGATTGCGAATATTACACTGGATCTAATACTCTAAGGGTTAGAGCCACGAGTGACAATGTGCAGTCCGATCTTTATCGCGTGAAGCTAAACAATTTTCTGAGCAGCGGTACCATGATTTGGGCTGCTTATATAGTCATGTTTTGCTGATGCTCTTAGGTTAGGTTAGGACCTTAGGAATGCACTCAACTAAGCAGCTGGGCCGGTGACGCGGACAGTGCACTAGGTAAAGTGCTGAGTCGGCAATACTATTGACTGTTGGCTATGTTGTTCTGTTTCGAAAATGATGACCGATACTATACATAACCTTACAATACTATTTTTTATTCCAAGTGAGAAGGAAAAGTATTCCTGATGTAGATTTCCGCGATCCTGGATGTAGATTTTGGAGTCTTCGTGTTTTTCGCCGTATATTTTCGAGTGTCCGTGTTTCTTGCCATAGATTTTGGAGTCTTCCTGTTCCTCGCCGTAGATTTTCGGGTCTTCGTGTTCCTGTAACCTACGACGTCTCTAAAATCTACGACGAGGATCAAGAAGACTGCAAAATCTACGTCCAGGAACACGAATACACCAAAATCTACGTCCAAGAACACGAAGACTCCGAATCTATATCCAGGAACACGAAGTCCCCAAAATCTACGGGGGGGAGCACGAAGACACCAAAGTCTACGGCGAGGAACACGAAGACTCCAAAATCTACGTCGAGGTACACGACGACTCCAAAATCTACGTCCAGCTACACGAAGACTCTGAATCTACGTCCAGGAACACGAAGCCCCCAATATCTACGGCGGGGAACACGAAGACTCCAAAATCTAAGGCAAGGAACACGTAGACTCCAAAATGTACGGCGTGGAACATGTGGACTCCAAAGTCTACGGCGAGAAATATGTAGAATCCAAAATCTACGTACAAGAACACAAAGACTCCAAAATCTGCAGCGAGGAACATGAAGGCTCCAAAATCTACGGCGTGGAACACGAAGACTCGGAAACCTACGGCAAGAAACACAACGACTCCAAAATCTACGTCCAGGAACACGAAGGCTCCGAATCTGCGTCCAGGAACACGAAGTCCCCAAAATCTACGGCGGCGAACACGAAGACACCAAAGTCTACGGCGAGAAACACGAAGACTCCAAAATCTACGGCGAGGAACACGTAGACTCCAAAATCTACGGCGAGCAACACGTGGACTCCAAAATATACGGCGAGGAACACGTAGACTCCAAAATCTTCGGCGAGGAACTCGAAGACCGCGCAATCTACGGCAAGGAACACAACGACTCCAAAATCTACGTCCAGGAACACGAAGTCCCCAAAATCTACGGCGGGGAGTACGAAGACACCAAAGTCTACGGCGAGGAACACGAAAACTCCAAAATCTACGTACAGGAACACGAAGACCCCAAAATCTACGTACAGGAACACGAAGACTCCAAAATCTACGTAAAGGAACACGAAGACTCCGAATCAATATCCAGGAACACGAAGTCCCCAAAACCTGAAGCGAGGAGCATGAAGGCTCCAAAATCTACGGCAAGGAACACGAAGACTCTGCAATCTACGGCAAGGAACACAACGACTCCAAAATCTACGTCCAGGAGCACAAAGTCCCCAAAATCTACGGCGAGGAACACGTAGACTACAAAATCTACGGCGAGGAACACGTAGACTCCAAAATCTACGGCGAGGTACACGTGGACTCCAAAATATACGGTGAGGAACACGTAGACTCCAAAATCTTCGGCGAGGAACTCGAAGACTCCGCAATCTACGGCAAGGAACACAACGACTCCAAAATCTACGCCCAGGAACACGGAGTCCCCAAAATCTACGGCGAGGAACACGTAGACACCAACGTCTACGGCGAGGAACACGAAAACTCCGAGTCTATGTCCAGGAACACGAAGTCCCCAAAATCTACAGCGGGGAATACGAAGACTCCAAAATCTGAGGCGAGGAACACGTAGACTCCAAAATCTACGGCGAGGAACACGAAGACTTGGAAATCTACGGCGAGGAACACGTAGACTCCAAAATCTACGTCCATGAACACGAAGACTCGGAAATCTACGGCGAGAAACACGAAGGTTCGTAATTCCACGACCAGGAAGACGAAGATTGCAAAATTTACGTCCAAGATCACCGAAATCTGCAACATGAATATTTCGGCTTCTCACTTGGAGTAAAAAATGGTATTGTAATATAATTTATATAACTCATGCATGAAAAGCGCTGATTTTCGTGTCTCCAAAGAGTAACGTAATTGACGCTTTATAACTAAGGATGCGATAAAAATGCTGCGCATGCGCAAATTGACCCAATTCTGCTTTACGCACTAGTGCTATAAAGTAAATTTTGTTCTCGTCCGCTGTCATGACACGCATTCACTTTTGAGGCCTTCCTTGCTTTCCTTATGGCTGCCTCCTTCAATGGGGATATGTGCCAGTCACTTTGGAGGCGCAAAAAGTACCTTTTTTCATGCATTATTCATATAAAGTATTATGCGATACTGGTGCAACAAGGCAAACATTGTACGAATGTTGTGAAGTTTATCACACTCGTTGCACTCGTACCACGAGTTACTTGTGCGACTCGTGCGACTAACTTCACCGCCTGCCTATAAAGTTCGCTTTCTCGCACTCGTATCGCAAAGTACTATTAGCCACATTGTACGGGTTTGCATCTGACTGAACGCTTACCTCAAAGCAATTGCGAATCTTGAGTTCGGCGTGAAGCTGCTGCACGAAGCTAAGGCGTTCCGCCAGTATTAGAAATTTATCAAGAAATTATAAAATTTCGAACACAAATATCTCCCTTATTATGTGCGCAATCGTTCCAAATTTTTTTTACATATGTATTATTTTTTCTTGTTTTACAACTTTTGCATTTAAGGGACAACACCACTGTGACGCCTCTTTTTTCGCCCGTATTTCGCCATTTTTTTTTAATAAGAAAAGAAAGTTTTAGACAAACAATTTTTTTTGCATGCTATTTATTTCTTTTCATCTGCCGAAAACAGTTTTTTTCCCCAAAATGGCGGCTTGCGTGCCACCGCCCACTCTCCCACGGGCAGCAGTACAACTGCAATAGATGTGGTCCTGGAACAAAAGTAAACATTTTTCCGTTAATTATGTTAGATTTTGGAGGGAAGTACATAGGATAATTTAAAAATTTTATTTGAAAAAAAATTGGGACGCTTTTTAAAATGACATTTGATTTTTTGCTTAAAAATCGCATTTAACATTCGATGTAACTTTAAAAATTATTATGATATCAAAAAGATCCTATGTACTTCTCTAGATAATGCGGTTTTATTGATTTTGTAAAAAGTTGAAGTAAATTGAATGAAAATTACTCGAGTTGTGCTACTGCCCGTTGTCAAGAAAGTAGTTTCGTGAAAAACGCGTTTCAAGTTTTGGTCCCGAATAATTTATGAATAATCGAACAAAAAAAATAATTTACCTTCAATCGGCGATTCCGGCACCATAAAGTTGTCCTTCCAGCATGCTGTCCGATCCCGCCGCCCCCTTCCTGGTGCTCGTGGAGGCTCTCCTTGCGTCCTTAGAGGCCTCCGTCATGGAGCGCTCCGCCAAAGTTATTCTCGCCGCGTTGAAACTCAATACTGCAATGTCGATCGTAATATCGAGTATTATTTTGCCTCCCGACAGAGACTCGGGGGCCATCGACCAAATCACTTTATTGAAGCTTTCATTGTTATTTTGCGTGAGTCCTCCCAAACACCGGTCGAGTAAATCTTCTCTGCTCAAGCTTTCATATATTAGTGAAATCGCTTCGAAAATTTCTTGAGGCAGAGGCGACTTATGGTGATACTCAGACAATTTGTTCTCGAATTTCGGGATACCAAGCCGCGCGGGTCGCGCTCCACATTGCTGTAGAAAATTCGCTATATCTCGGGAAAAAAAAATTTTAGAGCCTTGGGCCCAACGAATTATTAATTCTAAATATATTTAAGATTTTTTAAAATGATTTTCAAAAAATCGATTGTTTTTCATAGTGGTGTTGTCCCTTAAGTTTTTTCAATGTCATTTGAAATGGCAAAGATAATTTTTTTTATTTTCGACCTGAAGTTAAGCGAACAATAATAATATGCCCATTTGATGCGCAATCAAAAAATATTCAATGGTCGCGATATCAGATTTTCGAATTTGTGCACCGTTCCACCGCAAATCTTGAACGTGCATCTGGACTGATAGTCTGTATGAACTTTAAAAACTTTATACTATTAAAAAATATTAAGTATAGCAAAAGTGCACGTGTACCGAAGCGTTGTACCCACACTACCTATTCCTTCAAAACTCTGGAAAGTTCTGGAGGGAACTGTTAAGTGTGTATAAGAGCGAGGGAAAAACAGAGGTTACAGAGGTGGCAAAATTCCAGGAGTGGACAAAGTTGGATGGCAAAGCCGAGTTCGACATATTGTTAGTTATCACAGGATCCAAGTTGAGACCATACACAGGGTTAGGACCATAAAAAGCAGTTTGGGACAAATTAAAGGCAAATTTTGAATTCAGTGGAGTAACGAGGGTCTCTATACTGTTGAAGAAATACATTACCACGAAGATGCACGAAGGTGATGACTTGAAGAAGCACGTTGCCGAATTTTACGATACTGCTAAAAAATTGAGTGATGTAGAGATAAAAATTTCAGATCAAATGCTGATGATGTTGTTGTTGAGCAGTTTGCCAGAGTCTTTTGCAGTGTTCAATGAGACAATCGAGTCACGAGATGATTTGCCAACATTGGACGCGTTGATGATAAAATTGTTTGACCGACAAGAAGGCAGAATGGCGAAGCATCTCACAAGACACGTTATATTCGAGAAAATTGAATTCAAATTTCAAAACGCGTCACAACAGGATTAGAGGACCAGGCCAAAATCAGGAGAGGAAACAACGAATCGTGTGCCATTGCTATAGGAAGGAAGGCCACATCGCGAAAAAATGCCGCACCATGTACCCAGCAAAGTCAAGTGGGAATCAATCCGAAGATAAAGGAAATCCAAACAACAGTAGTTCAAGCACATTACTAATTGTAAGTACAGTCGAAGAGACATTGTACAGTGAACCGCATAAATGGTGACAACGGTGGACGTCGTCCGGTGAGGTAAGAGAGGAGGATTGGGCGGCGTGTGCTCTCCTATCTCGGCCTGTGCGTGCGACGCAGAAAGCACTACGGTGCGAGCGAGACGCCAGAGCGTCGCTCGGTGCGTCCTTGTTGCACAGTACGAGTGTAAGCGAGACGCCAGCAAGGCCCCTCATGCGCAATAAGGAGCTTGGTGGGGGACTGCTCGTGTTCGCTGGCACGCTTTCCCTCTCTCTCACTCTCAGACTAACGCTCTATGACGAGGACAGCTAATACCCCGATAAGGAGCGAGAAGGAGCTATGCGACTTTCGGTAGTGGGAATGAGACAGATTTTTCGATTGTCCGTCCTCGTCATACAGCGTTAGTAAGACAAAGACGGGTAGATGTGACGTGGTGGCTAGGAACAAGTGTCACGCGTCTAACGCATTAGGTGCAACATAGTGTCGAGGAATAGGTTTCAGCTTCTGGGCGCAGTGCGCTGAGGTAAGAGAGGAGAGTAGGCGGTGACTGTCGTCTTACCTGGATGCGTGTGTGCAACGCAGCAAGAGCTATGGTGCGAGCGAGAAGCCAAGACGTCGCTCGGTGCGTACTTTTCGCACGGCATGAGTGAGAGCGAGAAGGCAATAGGTCCCTTAGTCGCAGCTATTCACAATGCGTTAAACGCGTGACACTTGTTCCTAGCCACCACGTCACATCTACCCGTCTTTGTCTTACTAATGCTGTATTACGAGGACGGACAATCGAAAAATCTGTCTCATTCCCACTAGCAAGAGTCGCATAGCTCCTTCTCTTTTCTTAGCGGGGTACTAGCTGTCCTCGTCAAAGAGCGTTAGTCTAAGAGAGAGAGAGAGGGAAAGCTTGCCTGCGAACACGAGCAATCCCCCACCAAGCTCCCTATTGCGCATGAGCGGCCTTGCTGGCGTCTCGCTTACACTCGTGCTGTGCAACAAGGACGCACCGAGCGATACTCTGGCGTCTCGCTCGCACCGTAGTGCTTTCTGCGTCGCACGCACAGGCCGAGATAGAAGAGCACTCGCCGCCCAATCCACGTCTCTTACCTCACCGCACGGCGTCCACCGTTGTCACCATTTATGCGGTTCACTGTACATATCAAATGAGCAGAAAACACTTGTGAGTCGCGATTTTTTAATTATTCTGGGTTTAAAAGCGAATATCGCGAAATATTGGAGAAAGAAAGCCAAATAGAGGCTGAGTTAACGGAGAAAAACACCCACATAAACAGAGAGAGTCAAGAGAGGGAGGAGCCCATATTAAGACGCGCTAGAAAAGAGGAGCTACAGCCTTCTGGAGTGAACTAGTCCAGCCAGCAAAGCATGGAAGAGGTCGACCAAGATTGGTGCGTACAGGTTTAGTGGGAAGACCACGAAAACAATACCGCTCAGCAGACTCAACTGAGGAAATCACTGCGAATGTAGAGAGCCAAAGAAGAAGAAGGTGACGTTTTCGAATACGCAAACTTAACAATGACATCTGTTCCGACAACCTGGGAACAAGCAAGCAAGCTATACAACGTAAGCAAGTGGAGAAACGCGTTAGAAGACAATTATCTCGCGCAAATTAAAAATTGCACGTGGGAGATAGTGGAATGGTCTGTTGAGAGAAAAATCATTGGGAGCAGATTTGTCTTCTGTACGAAATATAATAACAACTCAGAGAAGAAAATACGTCTGGTTACAAAGGGGTACTCCCAGAGAGCCGGAGAGGACTTCTACGAGACATATTCACCGGTGGCCCGTTCAACATCAATAAGAGTGCTAGCGGCACTAGCGGCTGAAATGCAGCTCGAAATTCATCAAATGGACGTCATGAAAACTTATCTGAATGGTGATCTTGAAAAAAAAAGTGTATATGTTTGTACCTAAACAGTTACAGGAAGTATTGGAGGGAATAGTACAAAATAATCCAGTGGGTACGAGTGGTAAAAGTGTATGTGACAACAAAATAATAAAGACAGCTAAACGCTGGATACAAAATATAAAAAATTCACGCGACGGTATTTATGTATTAAAAAAGCGCTAAATGGGTTACGTCAAGCGAGACGTCAGTGGCATAAGAAACTCGTAAACAAACTATGCGCGTTAGGTTTTAATCCTTTGCCACAAGACTCGTGTTTATTTAAGTGTGAAAAGAATGATAAATGTGTAATAATCGCTGTATATGTAGACGATCTAATGATAGCGAGCAATGATGATGTATGGATGAATGAAGTAAAAAAATCGCTATCAGAGCTTTTTGAAATTAAGAATTTAGGGAAAACAAATCGTTGCTTGGGCATTCAATTTTCACAAGATGAAAATTATGGTGTGCCTTTAGGACAACAATTTTACACCGAAGATGTTTTGAGAAGATTTAACATGGAGGATTGCAAACCCGCGATAACACCAATGGAAGCGAACTATAAATTGTCAAAGACTGAATGCGTAAACCAGAGTGAGATGCGGAAATATCCGTATTAATCATTAATCGGTGTGCTAATGTATTTGGCTGTTACAACTAGACCGGATATAGCTTTTCCCGTAAATTTTTTGAGTCAGTTCAATAACAATTACAACTCGTCACATTGGAATACAGCTAAACGCATAACGGTATCTAAAGGGGACTATAAATTATGGTTTAAGATACAAAAGGACTGTGTTACGATCGCTCTCTGAAATACGCGGAATATTGTTCTGTTTTACGTTGAAAGAGGAACGATTGGGAGATATGAAG
>JAYRCB010000503.1:0-33098 GCA_036026315.1 Trachelus stipa
CAATTTTATATTTTGAATAAATTTTGAAAGTTAATCAAGATCCAACAATATTTAGTAAGGATTGAGGTGCTACACGGATGTCAAGCTTGTACTGCATTTTCTTAGAAATACCTTAAAAATGTTAAACTATAGACTTCTTTAATAGTTTTTGAGAAGTTCTATAGTTGCTTTGTTTTGGGAACCAGCTGTAGCGGAGAACCTCTGCCCGCCAAGCTACGCGTTCGTGTTCACGTTCAGCTCGGCTACGACGGAATACGCATTGTCGACGGAGACGATGATCACAGTATCCTACTTACAAACTCGCCTCTACGATTTAGTGCCATGATTTTAGTTTTGCCTAAAAACGTAGCAATTTGCATCTTCCTACTCTTCTGTAGGTACAAGGCCCACGGTCTTACGTACAGATCACTCAACTCCCATGAAGGGGTTAGTCTTCTCAGTGAACCATCTTTCATTTCACCTCACGACCACAAGAGGCGTTGCGATCAAGCGACCCGTTCCCATTTCTCTCTCCCACAGCCGTCTGTAAAGTGAGATAGACAAGGGGCCCGTTTTGCCGTGCTTCTACACACGTCTACACCCACCGCTGAAAATAGAGCGAGTTGCAAAACCATTATTCAAGACTGTAGTTTAGACACCCCAGTTCACTACACGCGTGACCATGGGGAGATACATACCCTAAGGGAGCTGAAGGCCCACGGCAGTATGCCGTCGAAGGATGACCCCCGACACCATGGCTTTTATACGTGTAGCTGCTCTAACAGGGTGACTACCTTTACATGACTATCCCACTAAATAACTGAAACCGACTAAAGAAGTAGAAACGATTAAACAAACGCAATGGAGAAAGACAGGTAGTGGGAGAGTGCCAGGGGAATAAACTCAAATATAAAGAAAGATTGAGAGCAAAATTAGTAAGAAAGAAAAGAATGTAGTAAAGAGGTAAAAAGAGAAAGAGGGAAAGGTAAGAAGAAAAAAACTACAAATTAAAAGATACTCGAAATTAAGGAAATGAGATACTGTATCTCAAATGTATGATTTTTTAATAACTTTTCAAAACCAACCGTTCACTGGTCTACTCGTTCCCTTGACTTCTCATTGTCAACTAACGAGAAAACGAGGACGCACGTTGATTAGACTCCTGGTCTTCAACAGTGACAACGTCGACTTCTAGCAAAGAGCAATCGTTTAACCCCCGAGGGTGCGGTCTTTGTTTTATCATACCGTCTCGTTAAGCACACCGACCCATTTAGATAAGAGCCCATACAGTATGTCTACCACCATCAGCCATAACGCTTTCCTGGCTGCTTTACATCGTCCGATCCATCTTCCTATCAGTACCAAACTGTATATTACAGATTTATATAAAACGAGTACAATAGCGCATATTTAAAAAGTTTCTATCGTGAACCCATCTCGGTACTAATGTCGTACATATTTCACTGGACACCTTGTACTTCGAGTTCAAATTAATCCCTGGCAATATACCATACAATCCTATAGATATATATATAGGGATCCATCTATTTATATACGATCCCTTCCGAGTGATAGTGGGATTCCCCGAGGACTTTAAAGGAGGATTTAGGAGCAGGGTGGAATGTTAACAAAAATATCAGAAATATGCTTGACTAGGTTCTTCAGAGGATTTAATTAAGCATCAAGATGTCACCGGATAGCCGTAGCGACACTGGCCCCGACCATAATGGCTCCCCTTTAAATCCCACGTTATTTGTTCTCTATAAGTGACATACTTAATCTCCTGGTCATCTGACACATTTGTGACGGACCTAGTACGATTTCAGATACTTCTTCTACAACTTTTCACTAGTCATGGATTAACTGGGTTAAATTTGACGAGGATGATTCCCTTTCCTTTTCTACTTTCTACTTTTCTTTGGATCAGTAATAACCTTAAATTACGCTTTTATGCATTTAATTAAATCTTGTCATTAAATTACTTCATGTACCACAGAGACATGACTTAATAAATAGCTTTATCGTGCCATTAATAATAACACTACACCTGACAGGATGACAGGATACCGTGACTGTTAAATCTCATTAATTTCAAAGTAGCCTCAGTAACCCTCTATTTTTGTGTTGCTATATTTTTCTGTGATCCTTGCTAAGCTGTGATATAACAATGATTTATGATTGCCATGGGCTGAAAGAAAATATCTCAAGAAAAGCCAGACAACTGCATTCTATATAAGAAGACAGTAAAAGGATACACAGAGATAAATTTATACAAACAAATAAACATCCGACAGTAAATACTGGCATCGGCCACATTTTTAGTTTGACAAAAGGTATATGTATTTTTTTTAGTTTTAGACAAACTACAATTTCTTAAGACTCCGGAAACGGATCTGTATTCTGTGGATGCAATATGCTTTCCAAATATAAAAAGAGCAATGGGGCGTCTGTACAGTAGAAGATTAATGCTCTTAGCATCGTATTTATGACGAAACGTCGAAGGTAGGTAAATATAATCATAACCAAGGCATAATTTGTTCCTGTCAATAATCCAACGCACATATCATAGCCACGCCTCTTTTAATCCAATGGGATTGCACCGCCTTACTGGGAATTTCCATAGACAAGACGAAGTTGGTCGAATGTCCTGTGGTACTCAGAGTTCCAGCTCTCTTGATCGTTTTATAAACGGGACACTCGTATATACCAGTTTCCGGTACTCTGTGATTGACTTCCGGTAGAAACAGTATGGGCGACATCTCTGGTATAAAACAATAACCGTTGGTTCATTGAATTGCACTTTACTGCTATGTCAATGAACTAGACAATTCTTACCAGTATAAAGTTCCTTGGGATATGATTCAGCAAGATGACTTCCTGACCATCTGCATCCTTCGAGAAACAGACCATAGATAACGCATCCATCCTCCGGCCTTGTGGTAGGTTTTTCACTCAATACCTAACAGTAAGATAGAAGATGATGTATAATTTGAGATTATTAACAGAGATATGGTGGCAGGGAAATAAGTAAACTCTTCAATATGATTCAAAGTTACCCGAAAGGTAAAATCTATGCTGTCTATAGACACGACGTGTTTTCTGGCGTAATTCTGAAGCGTTCCAGTGAGAAATGCTTGAGGAAAGTAAAAACCAGATATCCAGAAAGCTGATGGTATCCCGTTAGTCTGCCAGCTCGTTATAAAGTTTATACGGTCCTTCAGATCCAAGACCCATGCTCCTATTCGTCAAGGATAACTATGTTTAGAAGATTTTAAATCTTTATATACAGGGTGTTGCGGAAATAATGGTATAATCGAGAAGGAGGTGATTCCTCGTAGAGAAGTATATCGAAATTCGAGAATTAATTTTGTCTTTACCTCATTTTTAAGAAAACCGATTTTAAAAGTCTATCGATTTCATGTGCACTTGACTAATACTTGATTTAAAGGATCTTGCTAGGGTCACTGTTTCCTTACGTATTTGTATACAATGTTAAAACTTAAGGTGGTTTAAAATTATTTAATCAATATTTAAATCTCGAAAACAGTGTATTTTATTAATTTACGTATTGTTGAAGATCTTATTTTTGCATACAAAATTGAGCTCGTCGAATCAGAGAGACATGAATAGTTTTTTACGGGACCTTAAGCCACCTAAAGTCCTGACATTCTATAGACATACGAAAGAAAATATTGCCTCTAGCGAGAAGTCGACTGTTAGTCAAGTGTACCCGATGAATTTTTAAAGTTGATTATCTTAAAAATAAAACCTCGTAAAGAAAAAACTTATTCAGCAATTTCGATTTACTTTTTCATGAGGAATAACCACCTTCTCGGTTGAACCATGATTTTCGTCCCACCCTGTATACAGGGCATTCCCCTTTAGAAGGGTCTTTTTCATTATTTGAACTACGTGATGCGTAATGGCCTGGATGCTTTTTCTTTATCTCGTCAGAGCAGCGATATTTAATTTCTAAAGAATCACCTTGTCAATACTCTTAGATATTTTTGCCTCTAACTCACCAAGAGGTTTTAAAGAGGCATAACCTTTGTCCTGCCAGACTTTTGGCACTTTGTTAACGAATAAACTGAACGCCATCGTTTCAAGTTTTTCCGACATCACTACCAGTCCTTTTAAAGCTTTCAAGAGATCCTGTAATGTCAATTTGAGTTCCTGAAGAAGACCATTGTATCTCTTCGCTTCTTGCATCAATACCGTGTTGAGTGACTCTTCATAAAGAACCGGATACCTTAAAGTGGGTTTAATGCAGTGTTTTATAATTTCTGAGTAATACTGTATATAAATTAGTGTACCTCTCTTGAATCACTGCAAGATCGAATAACGATGGAATGGATGACAAAATATCCTTGGCAAGTTGACTCGTGACATCCTCCATACTGGCAACTGCACTGCCAATCTCTTTTGGTTGTAATGCCAGTAACGTTTCTAAACAGGCATAAGTTTCCGCTTGGGCGTAACTTATGTCGGCATTGGGATGGAGACCAAATATGGCAGGGTCATCATTCAGTGGGAATGTTTTGATGTAATTTATATAATCATCAAATTTTGTGGCGGCTGGTAACTGTAATCATAAGTTAAAGAAAAAAAAAGGTCAATTTCATAAAATAACATATTTTAGCTACTCATCAAAATGACTCACTTGATGATACATTTCGTGTACGTCAAAGTTATATGTAGGCGAAACAACTTTGCCATCGTAAAAGTCCTGGAGGATCGTCAGGACGCAACGACGATCCCAATCGTCCGTTATACGTCCGCCATAATTAATATGGCCGGCCGTGTATATGAGAACCTGATTAATTATAATAGAAAGAAAAAATGATTAGAATTAATGAATATTTTTACAAGCTACATTTTTCTACCTTGAACGGTAACTCGACGTATTCCAATAGAAACATATGCAATTGTGATATGCATATGGTTAAATCACCGTCCGTAAATTCATATGGTATATTAAAACCAAGAGGACCAAATTTTCTTCTTTCGAGTAAAACCCCATGGAACATACAGAGAGAAAATAATAGCCACTTAAACGCTGTCGCTTTTTCATGTTCTGAATGCATAAAATCCTGCATTTCGATCACTTGAGTCAAATAGGCACGAAGCATGTTGGCCTGTTGGGTTTAAATAATTTATACTTTCGGAGTACAATTTAAAATGTCAAAATAAAATTAAAATGGTCGTCTCACTCGTCATTGATATTTCCTGTTGCTTACCTTAAGTCCTCGGGGTGGTTCCACCGTCATCTTACTTCCATTTTGAAGTATACTGACTGGAAAATCCGGGGAAGGTGTCGAAGTCAGCCATAAACGAAAATCTCGATGGACTGTCTCCGGAAGTGTTTCCACCAGTTGTTCCAACTTTGGCATCCAACTGGGTGCCAAATGGCAATTCTAAAAGATATAAAAGGACATGACAGACGAATAAATGAGTTTTTCCCATCTTCAAAAATAATATTTGTCATTTTTAATAAAATTCACAGTGTTTAATCCCACAACATTGCTCCCATACACAAGCTGAGATTGTTTGCTGGGTCGATAGATAGTGAAGTGATGCTAAATGGAATTAAATCAACATCCAATCCCGCCAGAGAATTGATTAGAACCGCTGTTATCATGAGTGTATCGTATAACGTGAGAGCGTGAAGTGTACCAAACAAATAAATATTTGAACACAATATATTACTGTTTTCTGGATTTTACCTGAAAAAATACCCAATTTCCAACTTCTATCGACTGTTTTAACATTAATTCAGCCCGCGGTCCTTGGCCTTGCCCCAGAGATATAGTAGAAAGTTTCTTAGCCATTTTTAATCTGTTGGCAAACTTGTACAGCTCGGCAGCTGGATCTGTACCAGTTGACAGTACAAACACCAGTGGCATAGTAGGAGATGATTCCTTAAATATCACTGATAATTCCACAGCTTGTGGTTCCACAAAACGCGAGCCAAAATGTTTAGTTAAATATATTTGCATGGAATTGGTGATCTTATCAGGTCTGAGACATTTGAGCAGGAGCATCTTCTGAAAGTCGTCCAATTTCGATTGCCAAGGTTCCGGATAGGATTCTCTAAATTACGTTAGACATTAAATTCTACAACTGAAATTCTAGAACTAACAAGCGCCAACTACTCAATAGCATAAATGCTCGACTCACTTTTCCGGTTCTTGAGAATCAAAGATGGCTCTGTACTCCATAATTGATTTTCCAAAGTCCGAAGTGAATTGTGAAAACTTCGGAAGTAATTCAAGAGCTTGAATCTCTTTCCAACAACGTGTTGATACCCAATTAGGAGCTGGATTTGGTAGTTCCTGTTTAAATGCGTATAAAAAAATTAATAACAAGTATTAAAGAATCGTTAAATAAAATCTCTATAACATGATTACATGAGCTGAAATTTCTCCTGATAAAAAGTGTCTCCATTCAGTAGGATCTATTAGATTATCGTCGATGCGTATTCGTGCGCATAATAAAAATGCAAAATGGAGCTTGTGCTTCTCAAACAGACTTCTGCAGACATTTGAGAACAGGGCATATGTGAAGTTATCATTGATATTTGAGATGCGCTTGTTAATGTCGGCTGTAAGATCAAATTACGTGCATAATATCTACGGCTTTCGAGAAAATATAAAAAATAAATTCAGTCAACTTACTTGCGGCCTTATCTGTGGAGAGGATGCTATTTACAAATATATTGATGAACCACTCGAGTGAATACTGATACATGGTGTCGACGTATTGAAGATCAGAGAGGCAGAAAAAAAGAATTTGTGCTCGATTAGCTACGGGTATGTATAACGACCTTGTAATATCAATATCTGCTTGAGTGATTTCAGCCGATTGAACTTTTGCCTAAAACAATAAGTTACGGTATAGGAATATCAATAAAAAAAATAGAACTGCTTTTATAGTCAAGTTGTGCAAACTGAGAGGTTATTTGATAAATAAAATTACGTCATGCCTAGTCAGATGACATATGTAGAATGCGTACACGAATTTGAATTATAAAATGTCGCTAATATAATAATATTTTAAGTATAACAATACACTTTTATTATATGTATGGCATTATTCTTCACCTTTATTTCCTCGCTTTTAACTTTCGAAGCTTCTAAAGTATGTATGAGATCAAGATCGTCAACGGCTGAACCTTCGGATACCGAAAGCCTATATAAAATTCTGTCTTCGATATCCTTCAGGTCTCTCTTCATCTGTGCGCTGGACACAATTAAAGCGCTTCTGCTTTCTTCCAAATCAGGACGCTCCTGCATCGCTACCAGTGACAACATTTGATCCTGAAATCCGCTGATAAAATTTTTAATAGCACAAATTATTGTTCAGAAGATATTTTTTGAAGGAATGAGAAAATAAGCAGTAATCGTCCTTACCTGACTGTCAGTGTAAAATTGACAAGTAAAACCTTAATGGCAATTTCTGGTGTATAATGAGGATTTGGTAACTTAGTCGTTATATAAAGCCGAAAATCAAAACTGAATGGCACTATGTTGTCGCCAATCTTTATCACCAATTGACCGGCTTGTTTGAATAACGCTCTAGTGAGAATGGGATCTAGCGCAGCTTCCATCTCAGTAACGATATTCTCAATGAGACACGATCTGCCGAATCTCACACAATTTTCTAGGACACGCACTAGATCCTTGTCAGTCATTTTTACTATGGACAGGCCGCTAGTCTTGCCCTGAAAATGAATGTGTATGTAGTTTACACGTATTTTAGACATCTCAAGACATCTTTGCAGGATACTAAAGTTACTACAGATAAAGCAGCGAAGGTAAGAGGATACTATGAGAATAAAATGGCTATGAAATGTTTCTTCTTGACATCAACGCTTGCTGCCTCTATCGGTTTGCTTAATTTCCTGTCTCCTTACCTTACGTACTTTGACTGTATGTCTTTGCCCTTTACGCTTGATCAAATCTTTCGGAAATACCTCAAGCCTAACGTATCTGAATGCGTTTTTACTGTTCAAAGTGAAGTATTTTCCCTCTTACTCGTTAATGGTAAAATTCTACGAACTTGAATTCTCAACGATTTCCAAATAAAACTCTTTAAAGCATCGATTTACTTTTAGACTTCATGTGTATCGGCTTGGAAAAAAAACAAAAGTTTGTTTTTCTGTTCAATAATAAAAACTCACCATGTTGCGTATCCACTTATTAGCCTGGCCTTGAGGGTCGATAAATAATGGCCAACGTTTCGAATGGGTAACAAGCACCGCATTTTCTACGGACAACGAGTCTCTAGGCAGACCGTCCATTTGCCATTTTCGAATTTCTACAGGATCTCCCAGAGTAGAGACAGGACTGCATCCTGGAGTGTGTGGTACGCCTTCGCCAAGGACGCTGTACCAGGATTTCATAAGTCTCTCGCGGTAGGAATCGTTGAAGGGAGTCAAGTAAGCTATGGCACCTGAAGAACAAAATCAAAAAGAATTATCGTCCGTCCTATGCATAAGGTTCGACATTTAGAAAGATGTGCCAGTACCGGAAGATAGTAGAATATCCCCTACAACGTTCTTCAGCGACTTTTCTATCTGAGCTACCGTGTTAATCCATCTTTCCTGCTCATCGGCAAGACCAGCGATCAATTTGACCGCCCTGGACATTCGCTCCTCGCAGAGTTGCTTCTGTCGCTCCAGTTCCGACTTTTTGTCCTGTTCCTGCTCTAATTTTTTTTGCAGCGACTCGATGCCCTCTTGAACAATTTTGAGGCGAGTCATGGCGGCTGCAAGAGTTCTCTCGGTTTCCATAAGTGCTTCTTCAGCTTTAGCTAGAGCTTCCATTTTGGGAGCGACTTTCAAGTTGACAAAATAATAATTGTACATCGCGTGGACCCAGAGGCAAAGCGAGTGACATGCCTTTGAGACCTGGAGGACTTTCTGCGGTTGAAATGCTGGATTCTCAACGTAGTGCTTGAGTCTATTTATCATCTCTTCCGTGATCTCATCCTTGTTGAAGTTCTCTAGGGAGCTGAGGAAGTGGCCTGGATCCGCAAGCATTTGACTTCCTGGCGTCCAGTAATCGAGAATTTTTTCACCAGGCATTTTGCCCGGTATCTAAGAATTTAATTTAACGATACATTGACACTGTAATTTACATCAAGTAAAACCTTTCATATTAAACTTATAAAAAATAAATTTATTAAATAATTACCTTGTTTGGCTTCACATCCTTTACAATACACATAGCTTCGATTACAAGAACAACGCCTACTGGTGGCCTTTTCATTGCTTTTACCTCAGTAACGTCACCTTTATTTAAAGACTTTAAACTAGCTTCCGCAGCCTCCAACATGGGCCTTGCTTCACCTGTAAAACAGTATAATTTTTGTTCTATTTATTTTTTATATTATTTTTTATAGTGGAACCAAGACATGGACACGTGCTCAGGTCAGCTTCAGCTTCGTCTTTTATAGCCTGATTATCTCTCTTCAATTTAGTAGCTTCCTCTTCCTGTTCCAACGCCTTGGCTTTTGTTTTTTCAGCTTCGACCTGCACAAACGTCGATCATATATTTCACAAAGTATATTTCATTTAATAATTGACTAACCGTTTCCTTCGTAATTTCATCAATCATCTCTGCCGTTGCCGCAGTAGCTCTATCCAATTCAGGTTTCATACTCAATAAAATTGACTGCATTTCTTTTACTTCAACCTCAGTACTGGCCAATTTGTCAAGACCTATAATAAGACAAATATGGAATAAATATATATGAAGGGTACTGATATTTTAATAATAATTTTAAAAGAACTCATAACAGGAAAATTCAAGCTCAATGAACCAACGAAATGTTCAATGATTTTAATATGACAGTTAATAATTTTATTGACGTTGACATTCGTTCTCAATTTTTAAATCACTTAAAGTCTCATCGGAAAGCACGTCATGCATATGAACCACGTTAAAGTTTGAAAAATATAATTATGTATGAAAAATTGGAAAATCGACAAACCCCCAAATGCTTCTGTATGGCTTGGGCGTATTAAAATAATTCTCATCACTCACATTACATATGGAAGTTCGTCAAGAGTATTAAACAAATCATTTAGACGGACCTTGACTCAAGGACTTTGCAGATATTTAATATAGTGGGGGAAAAAGGCCACGTGGAATATTGATAATCGTTGTGAAAAAAAAGTGGAGAAAAAACAGGTCTGATTAAAATGTAAAATAGACGTTCATCAGATTATTATTATTATCGTTATTAATTATCCATCAAAAATGTGGCCTATTCGATTGTGGAAAGTTGTCGACGTTCATTGATCAATGAACGATTAATTTTTCTGTCGAACTACAGCTATGTCAATCACAGTCAATACGATTCTTATGGGTAACAATATTTTGAACAAATAGGCCAGAAATAAATGAAATGCCTTGTTCAAAATTAGACAATTCTCTTGATTGGAATTACCTGTGACTAATCGTGATATTCCGGAAACGAGCTCCTCCTTTTTTTTTGACAAAAGATCACCGTAGCTGGATAATAATTCAAGGTAGGAGGTGGGCGTGACATAGTTGTGACGATTAAGTTCCTGAATTAAGAGAAAAATCGAATGAAGAGATGGATACAATATCCATGATACGAATCATAAATATCAAATTTGACTCTTATCAGAAAATAGATATTCATTAATAGATAAGGACGCAGATAATTTTAGGTATTTTATGAAAACTAACCACCAAGAAGTGCTCGCTTGCTTCGATTACGCTTGAATGCATATACTGGCAGGTCTTTACAATGGATTTAAGTATTTTTTCATTAACTGAAAAGTCCTGAATCTCCGAGAGGAATTGCAGTGCCACCGTCTATGGAAAAGATGAAGTAATGAAAAGTTTATAAGAATTTTTAATTATCGTATATTGATTAAAGTTTTCATAATTAACAAAAGCTTGGAACTAACCTGTAACGCAGCTTCGGGCCACGGACTGAACCAATCGATGGTGCAACAATTGACAAGAGCAGGAAATTGTCTGATACGAGCACGAAATGTTTCCCCTATAGGACTGTGAAGAAAATTGATAAATATTTAAATGCTTAAAATTAATCAGTTAAAGTCAACATTAATCATAGAAAGCACCTAACATTACACTGTATTAAAATAATTTGTACCTCATGGTTATTACTGTGTGCAAATTGTTCCTAACTATCTTCTGATATGCTGCAAATAAATTGCTTCTATTCGTAGGCAATCCAGCTTCTTGTACAGGTCCACGCATTAATTGAAATATTTTATCAAGTTCATCGCTCTGATAGATATTCGGCACATCCCCGCTATTTAGGATATTGTTAAGATCTTCCAGAAAAGAGTCATTTTTAATCTAAAGTGTAGAAATACAAATTGAGCGTGAAAAGATGAGAAACATGAAACAGTAACAAGAGAGAGAATTTCTTTTTATGAAGCCTATAAACTGAGAAGAAAATAACAAGTATTCAAGGTATCGAATAACTAGTCAGTCTTGTATTGCTGTAAGCGTACCAAACGATGGTCCTGACGCCCCCACTAAATGACTCCATGGTAATAGGAAAGAAGAAAAGAAATGTCTATGAATAAAAATTTATGAATTTTTCATATTCATCGTTACCTGTGTATCCGAGAAGAGAAAGACGATCGATCGTTTTTGTAAACCAGCCCTCAGCATAATTGTCTTCAGATCATCTCGCCAGTCGCTGTTAGAATACGCCTTGCTAAGTTCTATTTGAAAGCAGCTGTACTCCACTATATGAGAGGAGAGTTTTGTAAGGCTTCTACGTCCTGAAAAGAATCCTTACGTTAATGATTAATTGATAAGGGATTGTTCGAGTGACAATAGTCATTTAATCAACCCTAAACCACAACCAAGGATAAACTATGTAATTGCCACGACAGAACTATTCAATTCTTTTGGTTGGCTACTTCTTTTCCTTTCGTTTTTTCTCCCTTTCTTACCAGATCCTCCCATCCCAAGGAGAAGAGCATTTCCACGGGGCTGTCTCAAAATACGTCCAATTCTACAGATGTGACTTATCGCATCTTGGAAAAGGACTAATCTCATGGGTGCCGTTGTCGAGACGTTATAATCGTAAAGAAAATCTAAGAGTATTTTCTCCGTCTGTAAAATCAACAAAGGAAAGTCCCATTCAAGAGATTATTGTACATAAACTCAATGAATTTCATTGTAGAATTTATTAAAGCAACAATCTACTAAATTATATCAAAACTCACGTTGTCAAGATCTTTTACGCGCTCGTATTGCCCATTACTCTCGCAAAAATCCGAGAAAAATAGGATATCACTAGCCACCACAGTGTCACGATCACTGTTGAAATATTCCTTCAAAATTTTTTGCATAAGCTTCTCGAACCAATCGCGATCCTCGTTGTTGACGAGTCGGTCGCTGAAAACGCGGCTATTTTCATGATACCAGAGGGCAAGTAGCTTCTCCAAAGACTGCAATAAGGATAAAAAATAATAATAAAAACTAAAGAATTTTATGATTTACCCAATTTAATAGCCCAATATTAAAAATCAGTGGAATGAATTTTGGCTGAAGGCTCGATCGAAACTGTATACAATAATTCCAAGGATTCCTGAGTTAGAACCGAAATCTAATATAAGGAACATGAGCTTACGTCCATCTTATCAGGCTCCGCCATAAGGATCCCTTGAAAGACTTTACTCAAGTCTCGAAGATTAAAGGTATAGTGAGACTTGTCTGGCGTGGGTAAAAGCTCCTTGGAAATCGTTGAGAAAACGTACAATGTAGCAGATACCATAGATTCCAATAGATACTCGAAGTCTGTTGTTCGCTGAAGCCAAGATCGTAGTACAGCGCCAAAGATGTTTTTCTAAAAAAGAAATAAGATCAACGAGTAATGATATTAAATGATTAATAACGCGAGACTTACTTAGCTACAAAGAGTCAAAGGAGTCCATACAAAAGTTTGTATTTGGAAAAAGGAAGGAAAAATAGAAAAAGAAAGAAAGTCAAACGGTCTTTTTCCCAGTATGAAGGATCGTATGAATTCGCCATAAGGTAAAATTACAGATAGTTAGGATGTGAATTACGATCTCTAATTGGACGGGCTTGGGTAGACGGCAGGCAAACATTGAAATGTCTTTGCAACGATAGAGAACTAGATACTTCTTCCATTAAGTATCGCAAGGAATCAATTACGCTCTCATGGTGGGCGTGGATCGGACGCATGGAATAAAACCGAATGCCAAAGGTACCTTTTTCTTCAAAGCTTGGATCCTTTACGAATTTGTATTAACTCCAAGTGAGATCAAAAGCAAAAGCAAGAAATTTAATGGGAATTACGTTACAATGGACTTGATGGAAACGAAACGCTACGATCTCGTAAATAATTGCATAAATTGGACAGTCGCGTCAAGGTGATCAAAATTTATTTTTCCCGGCAAAGGATAACGAATATATATTTATATCAGACAAAGGAGAGTCGGCATAAGCCGACGATAACTCAGATAAGCACGGCAAGTAGCTGATATTTTCGTTTTAAGGTTATTCCTATTTATCATTTCTTCCTTTCACTTTTCACACCTTCGAATCCTCCTCCATTTCTGGAAACGCCAGATAGTGGAAATGACGTAATAAACGTGACGTCACGGGATTCCTTCCTCCTCCGGGTGGTCCCATTGCAGCCACGAAATTCACATCTTCCAAGGAATGGAAGGATCCTATTTCTTTTCTGTCGTACCAACCTGATAAGTAGATAAATATCAATTATTTACAATCATTGGTATCTCATAATATTTTTTATATTTTTATAGTTTGAATTTGTCATATTTTGATATCCTGTATGAAAACTGTCACATATGATTATATGGATTATGTCAATAAATTATTTTACTTGTTTCTTCAATGTTCTATGTTCAATATGAAAATGGAATTTTCACTGACACATCCCTTTTTTTTACTATGACTACTATTTTTTTTCCATTTCAATTAGAATATCAAAAAACCACAAGCTCGAATCAGTATGATATGCAAAGGACCATCTTTATTGCTATGTATAATGGCTGAAAGTAACACGTATAAGTATGCGACCAGACGAAGGGCAATTCTCTTTTTTAGTCTACTTATTCACTTTTTTTCTCTTTATCTAGACTACGAGAAATGCGGTTTCTACTTAATATATATATATATATATAATGAGATTCTGTGGTGCCACGTGCAGGTAATAGTCACGAATCCTAAAATTATTCAGGGAGAAGCATTTGATATTATTTTGCAATAAAGGCAAAGAAATGAGAACGAAAAATAAATGAAAAAGAATCAAGAAATATTAAATTCACGCGGTACCAATGTCGAGTGTTTTCGCACATAAAATCTCAGTCACCCACGAACAGGCTGAACCGTTAATACCAGAAGAAATACAAAAGACCAAAAGAAATGAAAATGGCTATTCGATTAATCTTAAAGAAGAAAAATGAAGTAATGAAACTCCAGGGATGTTTTCCATATTTCAAAACATTTATAAAATAAAAAATCAGACTCCACTGATTCAAAAAGATTTTTTTTCTATACTAACAATACAACAGAGTATTACCAATGCTATCAATTACTATGAGATATAAAAGTTTGTCTTATATGATTTTTTAATATAATTTTTTTTCAAAAATTCCTCCAGAAAGATCCATTTTCTTTTGGTTTAATTCGTCTACCAAGGTTTTTTCTTACAGACTCTCATTCTTATGACCAACCAACTCAGTTCTATTCTCCAAAGAGAAGATTGAGCTTATTTGATCGTCAAGGAAACGAAAAATAATTGTTGCTTGTAATCAAGACTTACTGACAAGAGCCAAACTGAAGCTTCTATGGTCCTCGCGTAGGGATCTCTATATACTATGTATCATATATGTATAAGTATATTTGATTTCTTTAATTATACTACTCGTTAGCGAACTAAAAATCCAACTTAAGGAACTTCTGACAAATGCTGCAACAGACGTACAAAGCGATGTCAAAACTTTGCAAGTAAAAGAGAAAAAAAAACTTAGAGTTTTTTAACAGTTTCCTTATCGAAGAAATTATACAGGGCATTACACATAAATACAATATATAGAGATATATGCAGCATTATGCATCATGGAAATATGAAAAATCTTTTCTAAAACTGTTAAAAATATTAAACTGCTGTACCAATGAGTATTTATATAAAATTAACACGATTTGCTTGAGTTAGGAAAATTCTTCTTGGATGCAGTGAATGTCTTTTTAACCAAATCTCCTAGATCAGTATTAATTACTGAAACTTTGATACAAGGATATCCCTCAAGGCACCATCGGGCAACTAGAAATGTAACTACGTACACTCGTGTCAACTCATACCGTCCACCCTGAATTACATGAAGCCTTAAGCCTTTCTTGATAATAATTAAGATTAGCAACTCGAGTAACCAGCATGACGACTGTCAAGTGAAGTTAAATTAAACGTAAGTTACAAGTCTTAGTTTAACATTTATTAGCTACTGTTAACAGAGAAGCATTCAAGGAAAGATAGATTAAATAGTTTTTACGAAGTAGCGTTTTTCAAGTGAAAGTAAATTATTCGCTTTGTCGTATAACGAAAATACTAAGATTTATAAGACTACGTGGGTTCTTATGAAAATTTAATCAAGTTGAAGAAGACGTCCCCTCAAGGTTCAAGATTGGGAACGAGGAAAAGAAAAAAAAATGAAATATTGATTCACAATTTTGTACTACCTCATCGTCACGCAATTTTGTTCCGAAAATTTCTCTTTTTTGTCCAAGGATTGTTCAGGCTATCAGTGACCCAATTTAGCTACCCCAGTCCATTCCCAAGAATATATTCCTGTTCGCACGAAAAGCGAATATATTTTTACAAAAGGTTTTACTGTCCAAGGCAAAGCTTCTTTTCTCTTCTACGTTTCATCATTGTTTTTCGTCGAACTGATTTCTCTAATACGCTTACATTTGTTATTCTACTAGTATTCAGTCACTAGGGGCGATGGGAATAGGTTCGGATTGTTTGAGAATTATATAAAGTAAATATAAAATCAAGGGACAGCCTGTCGCACGTGGATATACATATGCATGTCAAAAGGAAATCAACCCCTAGGGTTTTATGGGAATGGGTACTTGTCACCTTCTAGGGACAAGGTTGTAGGAAATCCATTTCTAATATTTGAGAACTTAACGAAGGTTCACGTGACGAGCGGAGGAGGTTGTAGCCCCTGTCAGGAAGTGAATTAATTGAAGGTGGTTCATCCCTTCGTTGAATCAATGGAGTCCGTAATTACATGGGTCGAGATTAGCTTAAAATTGGAATCTTATTTATCTCGATTTAGAAGCTTGTTGCAGTGTTTCCATTCCCTGGTTATTATGCTCCCACAAATATTTGGGTGTCCTGCAAAATGAAATTGTTACAAAATTCCTGGCATAATTCTTAAATGGAGATAGATTGGTCTCTGGGAACATTGAACTTTATACTTGGAATCTTATGGGAATGACTGTAGCAAAATTATGTTCAGTGATTTATCTGGCTGACTATGCTAGGGCACTTACTACGTGACTACTTTCTGAATGCGTCCCTTAAGAGAGAGAGAAAGGGAGAGAGAGAGTCGTAAATGCAAATCTTAATGACGTTTTGTACAATTGAAATTTGTTAATTATGCTATTCATTATCTGATAATGAAATTAATTCCCTTTATTATTACAGTCTTATCTTTAAACTCTCATGCATTGACAATATCTTGAAATTCTGTCACTGCAGATACTTATTAATAAAAGATACTTGTTAATAAAAATATTTTATATCCCTTACAATGTGTTTTCTTTAATCCTCTAAAAACTCTGTACGCTTTTTTGTGAATGTACGTAAATATCTAATTTTTTTTGGATTACTCCGTTTTCAAAAGTTTCTAAAGTGGATATGGCACACGATGAAAAGAGCATAACGAGAGGGAGTTGAAGGAAAAGGAAAAGAAAAATGTATAAAAACTTGTAGAAACTTCTTAGCTTATCTCAATTACAGAAAAGTTTGCAGTGCGCGTGCGCAAAGCTAACGATAAATAATAGATATATATAAATAATAAAGTATGCGCTTAAAAAAGAACAGAAATGGTGAGATGAAGGTGGAGAGAGAATTTAAAAAATATATATATATACAAAATACAACATAATTTACCTAACAAGAATTCATAGCGAGTTAATCGTGGCACTTTAAACAAATTAGGTAGGATCCCGAGTTAGGAGACACAATTAAACCGACAGTCACGGTCTGTAGAGTCTAATTGACATTTTTGAGATAAAAAAAGTTTGTAATGGTAAAAGTTGCCAAAGGACGAAGAAGGACGTTATACAAAGTTTACAAAATTACATGACGTGGTGTGACCAAGGATAATTAAAATAAAGCCAAATTATAATTTCGCATTCCGGATAAGTCGTGCATATGATATAACGATTAGAAAATAATTTGAATATAAACTTACCATTGAAATCCATAAATTGTCGAATAAGTTCGATTGGCGGTTGGGCGCCATATATTTCAAGCGCGGGCATATTCAAATCATCTATGAAAAAAACTTGCTTCTTCAATACAGGAGGTCCATAAACTCCCTTGCGTCTCTTTTCAAGTTTCGAATCGATCAGATCCTATAACAGATAAAAGTTTTGAGATTTTAAAAAACGGTGGATTCAAATTGAGAAATTTTTTACAGATTTTCTTTGAATAAATCACCTGAGTCTGATTTGCGGATGTGCGGGCGGAAAATACGATAAAATCACAAATATATTTCTTCGACATGTTTCTTGAGAGCTTGGCTGATATCGTCAGTGTCTTCCCACTTCCGGTTGGTCCCACGCACAAAATGTTTGTCTCGTTGATCAATAAATAACCGATAAGTGTTCCGCTACGAATATTATCCATTGTCGGGACTTCAATGTCTGAAAATTATTTAAGAATATACCGGGTGTCGCTTTTGACTAGTCGAACATGGTTGTGGCTTTGTCCAACCAAAGTCATGCCCATGCGACCGTATTATTTGGTACTTTTATAGTTTGACGAGGGTGGGAGTTCAGTTAAATTTTTCATTTTTTAGTGGAATGGAAATTTGTTAAATAGTGGGAAAGCACAGGCGTCACTTGCCTCGGACGAAGGAAAAACCCTATTGGACTAGTTAGATGGAACACCCTGTATATACAGCAAAAATTGTATTTACAGTAAAAATTTAGTTACCAAGATCCCGTATTAGCATAGAGCACCAAATGAATAGTAAAAATAATGTGATGAACAATTTGAATTTAATATATATAAACTACCTGCAAATTTCATATCCGGTGTTATTCTTATAGGTGGAATATCTTCAAGCCACTTTAACCATTTTGGTGGAATCGGTTCGCTATCTTCTATCGGATCCGTAAAACCGCCATCGTGCAATCTGATAGTGGAATATACAATAAAAAAAGGAAGCGATCATGTATCTTTGTTAGAGGGTCCTAATAAAATCTTCCTGGATAAAAGTCCGAGAGCACGAGAAGAAATTTCTCCATGTAGGATAAGGCTCGGTTAAATCGTGTCTTATTTTCATAGGTCATTTTTTATGCAAAAATTCAAAGCAAGATTTCAGGAAAGGGACCACAAATGTTATTAGACTATTGAATAAGATTTTTGAATAATAAAATATAATTAACCTGTAATCGAAAACTAGTCCTTCTGTCGGAAACTGTAAATTGTGCTTAGCCTTTTTCTGCATTTCCCTCAGCCAATCGTTAAATAAAATTCTACTCCTGTGATCACAGCTTCCACCTAAGCTCCAAACGAGCGAAAACGCTACCCAGGGTGTTAAAAGTTTAGCTGAAACGATCAATAAAAATTGTATAAAATTGTAAACTAAAATATCATTATAAGAAATCATTACGTATTGTCCTTTGTAACAGTGGAGTAGGAGGGGCTTTTCCTTCGCGTCCTGCCATTGGTCCGATACGAAAATTCATAAGATTAATGTAAGACTGTATTAATCCAGAATCGACAGTGGCTACAATTTCGCGTAAATTTTCTCTCAAAAAGGTCAATCCAGGTAGTAAGAGGTAATAAGTCAGCTGTGATATCTCTTGAAGATGATCAGCCATATTCTAAAATGAAACATCAAGTTAAACGTGTGAAATTATAAGCTTTTAAGAATTGTCTATATAACCAGTGTCAAGAGATAAATTCTTGATTGAAACTTACATTAGGTAAAGAATTGAGCCAGCAGTCTATAAATGGATTTAATCCCAAACCACCAGGTTCTAAGTAAACCATACCGCATCTAAAAATAATAAAGTAAGCAAAATTTATGAGAAACAAACAAATATAAACAATTACGATATTTTGTCTACGCTGTCTTAAGAAATATCACTGGTCCCGTTTCTAATGATTTATGATTTTGTTTTAATCATTTTCTTATTCAATCTCGAGAAAAGAAAGAATGAAAAAGAAAAAAAGCACTTCCGGCACGTCACCCACCATCACATGTATTATTTCTGACACATACTGCTTTGGATGATCCACGTCACTCTTGACAGGTGACAGCTGCGACTACAAGTATCTGTTGAAATTTCAGTCTGACCTGAGTAAAACTAGGCTCACTAGGTCAGACAGAAAAGTCCCAAAGCTTCAAGAAAAATGTCTTACAGCTTGCAGTAAAATTCGTGACGTTTAATTATAGCTTTTTTATAACTTTGTATATTTTATATTATTTTTTTTACCTGGATACCGTAGCCGGTGACGCTACCTTCAGATCGGCCACCTCGAACATCATCGTCTGGGTAGGTAAAAGCTTCATAATTTCTCCAGAAGTCAAGCAGAGCTTTTTATTGTCATCCAAAACCGTGTTCATATTTTCAATCCATACAGCATCCACTGGACCATCGAAAACGTACCAGCGTTTTTCATTGTCCGTTGCGGCAGTTCCGGAACGGATTAACGTCGAGAGTATTCCATCTGTCCTGAAGATTTAAGAATTAATATTATTTTTTAAGATAAAAATGTTTTTAATAAAATAAAAGAGTCCACTGCTAGTTTCCTCTTCTCCAGAGATCACGTCATAGAGATTACATATTTACAAAGTGAATACATCAATTATGGCCAAATTATCATATTCCATTTTGGGCATACAAAATATTCTGTAACGAGAAAGAGTCTTTGGCAATGGTACAATTATACAAAGGAATTTATATTTTCATATTTACATTACAGTGCCCATACTCATCAGATTACAATTTTAAGGAGAAAAAAGGTGGATCTGCCCTGTACCAATAGACATATTGAATAAGTTACAGCGACAGGAGGAAGGTAACACAGATTAGATACATGACTACCAACTCATGGAAGTGAGATAAAAAAATTCTTGGCATCTTCCCAAAACTCTCGCAGGTCCATTGGCTCTGATTTATATTGCAATATTCGAGATAAAGCATGGACAGGTTAATCATCAAAAAATTCCATCATGAATAGCAGAGACTGATATATAAACATGTAAAAAGAAAAAATACTTGATCCTTTTGAATCCACCAATCGATTTCAAATACCATAAGAGAATTATTTCACATAAGAAATGTTAAATATGATGGAAAGAACTACTAACCATTCGTGGGTATCCAGATCATATTCACCATAGAGTTGACCCATGGTAATGGATTTTGGATTGAGCACGTAGGTATGCACCGCAGTAAATGGTTTCCCACTAGGCTGTATTTTACCCTTCAGATTCGTGCAGGCATCCTTTAGTATCTCATAACACTGAAATAAAGAAGAGAGTTGATTAAGAGGATATTTCTTGAGAAAAAAGAAAGGACAATCTTAGGTCACGTCAGATTAATTGGGCAGTCGTATATGGCACAGTTATTGGGGCATGTAAAAACTCTTTAAAAAAATTGTCTGATAGAAAAATCTTAAATGTCCAAAAAATTCAATGTTGCTCTTATAAAAGAATATGCGTGAAAAAATTAGTACCTCTAATACCAATCCAAAACCTTTACCATAAAGATTTATTTTTAGCATGCTAAATTACCCTGCTAATCCCCATAAGCATTGGTTAAATGAATGGCCATACAGTAAATTGATACAGAATTCATTAAGGGCTAATGGTGTAATTAGCAGATTTGATTTTTATAAAACGGCTTAGGGTGACTCGTATAAAAAAATTGGTAGTCGGTCGGTTCCAACCTAATTGACAAAATACACGAGTCCTAACAGACAGCAGAAAATAACAGATTCATTCGACGACTATGTATCAATTGGTATATTATTGTAATATTTATAATTATAATTATCAATAAAATTTAATCGAAATATATCAATCGCAATAGAAAATTCTATTGAAAATACATACGATCTTTCATATCCCATATAATTATGGTAGGTCATATTTTTTGTGATAAAAATATTTGTTCTTATATATCATGAACGCACGTAGCACCGAAGTGGAAATTGAAAACTTACTGTAGAGCGAGGATAGGGAAAACTTAAAAATCTGTTATTCATAGTATAACAGTGGTACTATAATAAAAGAGTATGAATAAATGAGAAAAAAAATAAGGTCCATGGCGAACGAGTCTTATCGATTTTACGCTTTTCATTCTTATTCTCGACACTGTCCTCCATCTTGTCCTAGCTATCTTTCTCAATATCTGTCTCGCAGAGGAATCATCCAGGAATTCAAGGCGTAAATATTTCTCTTGGGAGATTCGCGTATCGAGCTGCGAACCTAAGTGGCTGAAAGCGTCCAAAGTGCGACGGATACTATCCAAAAGCACGAATATTTCAGCATCCACGAGATGCTGGATAATTTGCAACAATAACCTTTCACCTAACTGGCGCGTAGTTGGTGAACGAAAAAGAAAATTTACAAAAAATTATCGCCTATGATAAATCATAACGATAAAACAGAATTTATGGTGACCAGAGTTGTGTTTGCATATTGTCGTAGTTGTGTGAAGGCTTTTGTTTCCGGCTAAATAAGCAATGCCGATTAATCTCTTATAATTGGATTAAAGATATACAGTATGTAAATAAATAACAAAAAAATAAAAGAGAAACGACGACAGCGCCGCCCGACGAGAAACTAAAAAAATGAACAAGCACAAAACTTTATAGCAGTTTTCACACTATGAACGACCGGACGTTCTCGTAATAACCTATAATGATTCACGTCTTTGTGAGCTAAGTTCAGTGATACGGTGTGAACATCCGAACTGAATAGTTCCGCGAACCTCTTGTTTCTTTATAAATTTTTCATTACGCCTTTTTAGCAAATCTTATTATTACTTAGAAATTCATTTTCCTTTCTTTATCTTCTAGTCACGTCTCTCAAAGCAGCTTTACTTAATTATAAAAGAACAATTATAGAACATGCGCCTTCTGCATCTTCCTCATGGAAGTACCAACGCCGTCTTTGCATTTGCTGAAGGATCAATATGCCCACGGAAATTGATTTCAGCAACCTTGACCCTCTTTGCTACCTGAAAGAAAAAAGTCGATCGATATTATACTAGTCCATAAAGATAACAGGCTGTTGATTTATGTCCATAGCATCTTCGAAGGAGCAATTCATTAGCGCTAAATTATCAATCTCCCAATTAAAAGTTCAAGCACCATATTGGTGGTTCGATTGAAAATTTTCAACAATCACAGCAGCCAAAAGAATAATCCCCGACGAAGAAGAGGACCGTCACGCGTGAATGGGTCGACGTCAGACGTCAGGGCGCATGCGGAGGAACTTTTAGCTTGTCAGCCTCAAAACCCCTTTGCGACGATGAGATCAGTTTATCCCGCGCCGGCCTGAGTCGCGCTGCATAACACTTCCGTTTCAATCATAGATGAGATTATCGGTTTTGCGCAGGACTTTGCGTAATGAAAAATTGAGCAAACTAAAAAATAAAAAAATAAACAAATTAGTAAAAATATATTTATACAGAATAAATAAAAAAGATTGATAAATTCTATAGGCTGGACGTAGTCCTAATTGGAAGATATCAGTGATTTTGGTGTTCCCTTCAATCACAACATCCGTCGCACCAAAGACGACTTAAACTTTCCAATGAAATCGATACTTCCGGGCTTCAGAAATTTATCATCCATATTTATTCTCTGCGTCAGCAAAGTTGAGCTTTAAAAGCTTTTTAGCCGCCAAGTGGGGAGAAAGTTGTGGTGTTCCTGAAACTTGTGATCGTAGTGATTGGAGATGGTGATACCAGTGATAAAAAATTACTAGCTAGAGATAACATTGTTGAGAAATAAAAAAAAAGGGAAACGTAAAAATATTCCTATAACTAAAGCCACTTAGAGGATATTTGAATTTTGGCGCGACGACACTTCAAGAAATGATCGATTGAACATTATCAAAATTTGCTGTATCTGTCTATGGTTTATCAAAGTGATTGAACTGTGCTTCTCGTTCGCGCGCCCTGTAACATATTTAATGTAGCACGTTAATTAATAAATTAATAAACATTAATAAAATAGCCCTTTAACTCATATATGCATAGCTGTTTGACACCAAAAAATAGATAATATAATCAATTAATAAAATCGTACACGTCGACCATAATACAAAAGTGAAACGAACAGTACAGTCCCCAAGGAATTATATTCCAGTGAGAAAAGCAGATAAACAAATACGTATAAGAGATAATGGAATGAGGAAAATCTTTTACAAGTTTTTATCTCCATAGGCGTAGGCGAGAGTGATTGATTAAAAAAAAAGAGAGGACTGTCTCAGGCAACTTTAATATTTGGAATTAAAAATTGTATTCTCAAGTGAAGAGGCAGTGCCACAAGAATATTCTTGAAAGTACGATACGCGAAGGTTTACGTAAAAGAATTGAGACTCGTAAAGCTCGTAAGCCGTTAGTATTCGAGGAAGCTTTTAAAGTCCAATTTTACGAGAGCCTACAAATATTAAGTAATAAATACCAACGTGTTTCAGGGTTGTTACTAATTTATTCCAGGGCTGAGAGATACGTGTTTACTGTTCCGGGTAAAGTACATTTACGTAGGAGTAGAAATTGAAAATATCTTGATGTGATAAAATATTTGAGAAATCGTTAAATCTCTAATGAAGTATACATCGAATCTTCGAGCACTTAAATCTTTATTCCTTGGACAAACACGGGTAGGGATACTTGTTTGCTTAAGGTTCATCGAAAGGAAGAAGTTTACGTCACTTAAATGACGATCCAATAGAAACGTTAATTTCAAAGATCAATTAGGATAGGTTTATACAGGACATCTTGTATGATATAAAGGACTAATATGAACTGAAGCAAATTGTGGTTCAGTGTTGTAAAGTGAACAGAATCTAATTTAATATCGACAAATTGACATTGAATATCTTGGAGAGGAAGTTAAAGAGCAAAAGGTACTTGGATAATTAAGAGTGGTATTTGTTATGAGATCTACAGGATATCCTGAATAGGATACAAGCCCATTATTATTTCTGCAGGTGAAGTTACGTGAATAAACAAGGATATTGGCGCTGGTTATGATAGTCGAAGTGAAGAGAGCAAAGAGCGACGAAGCAGCAACGCAAGAGGTTACCAGTGATTGAGATACGTGAAGGTGGTATAAAGACATTGGGTGAATGGGTTAAGGGTGGAAGAGAAATCAAAAAGAGGGAAAGAAAAAAGATAAAAAACATGGAAGGAAACCGTTGAAGTTATCGATGAAGTACCCACAAGGCTCAAGAAAAGAATAGAGAGATAAAAAGTGTAAAAGGCAAAGCACAGTCGAGAGTTTTAAAAATGTTTCCAGAAATATCATT
Organism: Trachelus stipa; assembly: GCA_036026315.1. Taxonomy (NCBI): domain Eukaryota; kingdom Metazoa; phylum Arthropoda; class Insecta; order Hymenoptera; family Cephidae; genus Trachelus; species Trachelus stipa. The sequence goes on from JAYRCB010000503.1 coordinate 24,785, forward strand.
TGGCTGTAGCGGAGAAGCAGCGACGATAGGCGTCTTGCCCCGAGTGCGACGCTCGGCGCCACCGTCGACGATTCTGACGAATCTGACGTTTTCAAGAAATCGTAGCTACGATCCTTATGAAGGAGAGGAAGAGCCTGTGGACGCCTGCAATCCTCTCTACTTCCTGTTGGACTTCTTTCACCAGTATTACATTCCTTTCATCATCCTCATAGGCTTGGTCGGAAATCTTCTCTCTTGCATAGTCTTCCTGAACACCCATCTCAAGATGCGGAGCTCCAGCTATTACCTGGCTGCCCTGGCCACGGCAGATTTTGGCTTCCTGGTATCCCTTCTGTTGGTTTGGCTCAACAGCACCGTAGGCTGGAAGGTCTTCAACAAGGATGGCTGGTGCGAGACTCTAGTCTACGTCAGCGCCGTATGCAGCTCCTTGAGTGTCTGGCTGATAGTAGCCTTCACTGTTGAGAGATTCATAGCCGTACAGTATCCGTTGCACAGGCCACACATGTGCACCATCACCAGGGCCAAGGCTATCGTCCTGGTCCTGGTCGTTTTGGCAATGGCAAGCCATTCTTACTCGTTCGTTACCGCCGGTGTCATCAAGAACCAAGATGGCTACGAGATGTGCGACCTGAGGATCGAATATCTGGAGACCATGAGGATCATCAGCATCATCGACAGCATCGCCAGCCTGGTTGCACCTCTGGTCCTCATCATTGTCATGAACACGATGATCACCAGGAATCTACTTAGATTCAGCAGGAAGTTCAAACAGGGTCCTGGTGTGTCGACTCATTGCGCAAGTCGAGAGAGATCGGATTTAAATCTCAATCAGATTCCGGTGAGTCCTACAAAAATTTGTTTACTTTATTTATTATTAACGGCACTATTTTTCTTTCATTGTTTATTTATACGCCTAGGGAAATTCCTTAACGCGCAAATGAAATTTGTGGCAATAGCCTCATGATGTAGATCATTCAGCTGGCTGCTTGTTAAGCCGTGTTTTCATTTCGTTGTCAATACAATGATTCCTCAAGATTCACTTCTTATTTTTGTTATCGCTGTTCAGCAAGGCTTCTGATCAATGATAGCTCTTCGCAGTTCAGGGAGTGTTGTTGAACAAGTATTTGCACAAGATTCCAAGTGGCTTGGAGAATCGCCAAAATTTTCATCATTTTATATTTCCTGGAGTAATTCTACCTCATTGAGATAGTGGTACAGAAATTTTATTCTTCGTTTTGTTCTTGACTATCGTTTCCCATTCAATAATCGTGATTTCTAAAAAAATAGGATTTTTCATTCAAAACTTTGAAGTGCATTTTTTTTTAAGCATGACATATTCTCAAATTTCCAAGTCACTGAGTTAATCGAATATCCATGTTTTGAACGAATGCTTTGTGAAACAAAATGAAAATGAATTCAAAAGAGAATAACACGCATTAAACGCAATCGTGATATTGAATACTTTCGACTGGACTCTGTCAAGCCTCGTACAGCAACGCAATGTGTCAAATGTATAGATAATTAGATATTAGTCACTTCCAAGCGAAAGCGTTGGCCCAAAAAGATCACATGAAAATAAATCACCTACTGATATAATCTGTTGCTGAATATTTTAACGATTACTTTTCCTTGCCATTTCTTTCTTCGAGTTATTTAACGAACGAAATTTTTGCGAATAAAATTTCGCACGCTACACGCAAACTCTTATCTGGTGCTAGCTTGAGCGATATTTCAACGTTGTGCAGAATATAAAAGGAAAAACCCGATCAAGTACGAAACAGGCGCATGGCGCGATTAATGTTGCGTATCAATGAAACCGAAACTGTTTGGCTTCCTGAACCAGAGCCGAGTACAATAATATATCATTTATCGCTGAAAGATAACAAAAATATGGATTTATAATTTATTAAAATGGAACATTTGCGGGACACATAGCGTGTGACAAGTACACAGAGACACCGTGTTGAACCCATAAAATGTTCCATTTTTTTTATTTCGGTTAGGAACTCTAAGAAGCAAAAATAAAAAAAAAGGTTAAGTGTACTGATAACAAAAAATCGAACAGGAGCTAATCTGACAAACGGTATGAAACTTTCCAAATGCGTCATAGTAGTTTATCTACCTTGTCAAATGTTAACTTTTCGAGCAAGAAGAAAAAAAAGTAAAAGGGAACAATCTGTCCAAAAACTTTTACAGGATTGCTACTCGTAGGTTCACCCGTTATATTACGGTAGATATAAATTATTGCACAGTTCAGTAAAAATTCTCAATATATTCGCAAAATCCACAAATAACGTCAGCTACTCAATTATACCTTATACAGCATAAAAGCTCAATATGATCCGAGTGCTATCAGACATTGCACGTATTCGCAAATTGCAAATTCCTATTGCATCAACCAGTCCCACTAAGAACACCGAGCAAGCTCATAATATCCAATTGAAACCTGAAGTGTCTCTATACATATTCAATAATTTCCCATTATTTTTACTTTTAATCCCTCCATCTCTCTAATCTCCCTTATAAAAGAAAATTATGACCCCTCCATTATACTCTCCTCGCTTTTCACCCACTTTGTGATAACAACCCGAGTTTATCTTTACGTTCACGCAAGGTTCCTAACCCCTAGTGTGTATTATTGCCAAATAAACCAAATACCAAATTCAACGATACAATCAGCATCGCGACGCCGACGCCAAGGTATCGCGTGCTCGACAAAAGCACCCGAATGCCGCATCAATCGATTAAATCACTCCTGTTCAAATTATTAACCCCACAAAGTGACTCATTGATAACCCATAGATTAAACAATTCAATTATTAATCCACTCAAAGTGTTCTTCGCGTCGATGAAATCGCCAATAAATTTATACAATAAGTTCAATTTCACCCAAGTATCAAAATCCATCGATGACAAGATAACAAAAGGATACAATGATTAATCATTTGTTTAAACATTTCATGATCAAATTAACCATCTAATCCTACGACCACGTTCACAAGTGAACAATCGACTATCGTATCGCTCATGAAAATACCATTATAAGAATCCAGAATATTTTCATACAAATTTTTGTCAAAGCGACAGTTACATTCCGGCGCTTTTACACGATCGACTAATGCAGCCGTTTTCTATTTCCAGTTTGTTTATAAATACCGTAACTTATGTAAGCCGCGCCATTCATCCTTTACTTCGAGTGGCTACTACATATAGATATACATCGGCTAAAATACCAGCTGCACGCTATCGACTCTCCAGCAGTCTACACATTCGAGTCATTAATTTTTACACGTACAGAGTTTCTTCTCCTTCGTTTTGCATTTATTGTACATCATCGTTCGTTGCCTATGAAGAATAAAAAAAACATTTTAAACACTACACCACTTGATTAATGACTACAACATTCGCCTCGAATCAAAATATTAAAAAATCATACCTCCAAGCAATTTATGCCTGACAAAATCTATATATATACACATGTAATACATGAATATAATAGTTATCACACCTCTGATCATATTTATCGAGAGATCCAAACTATCCTCTGCTCCCAATCCAACCATTGTGAGTTTTACATAAAAATAGCAAGCATTCATCAACAAGTAAGACTTTCTTCAGTCCGCCATGCTGCTTCCATATACTTTTTTTTTCCCACTCATCAGGACCCGCACTGAAAAATCGCTGCTCCCTATGTAATCTTTATTTGCCCATATTTTTTTTTTAACGACCTTGATGTATTTTCCAATTGGCGCTTTTCGATGTCCGCCATTAGGTAATTAGCAAAGCGTAGCCCCTCGCTCGTTAATGTAATTCCAAGCACTGAGTAATTGGATCATCTTCGGATTACACGGACCATCCAACTTTATTGTCTAGGGGAAAGTCCAGAGCTCGTTGGATCGATTAACTTTCCTTTTATGCATTTTCACGCATCTTTTAATGTCACTTGCGCCACGTGATCAACTGTCAAACGAAACGTAACGATTACCTAAAAATAAAAAAAAAATTTAATTAAGCATCATGCTCACGTAAACTTACAATTGGTTTTTTTATTGTTATCGATTATTATTATTGTACTAGATAATTAATGCGAAACTCGATTTATCGGTGTAATTTAATTACAATATGCGTAACTCGATTGATTACGGTGTAATTATGGCGTTAATAATTGCATACCTCAATATTATCCGTTAATTAAATCATAAGCAATTAACGATTAAGTAATTGCCTTTTATGATTTACAAGTGATTTCCTTCTTACACCTTGATAAAATCTCGATCATAATTATTCGTTTTATTAAAAAAAATTGTTAAATTAATTTCGACTACAGTTGTCTCTTGTTTTCGTACTGCGATTGGCTATCGGTATCAGTCGATGAGTGCGAAAGTGCAGATATGTGAAAGAAGTGATTGAAAATTTTTGTTTTTGAAAAAACATTGGTACACATTGGTCATCCAGTATATAGATTATATTTTTCGAGAACAAATATGCAGTATGAAGCTGCAAATTTTTTTTCGAAATACGCGTATTAGTCCGGTTGTTCTAAAATAATGAATTGTAGGTAAACAGTAAACTGATAAAAGAATCAATCGACTCGAGTAATAATTATTGGGAATCATAAGTGAAGCGACAGGCTCTCAGGCACTGATAAGGGAAATTGATTTTCCGAGCAAAAGTTGTATAACGGCAGCTTTTCTAATTCTCCAATATAGAGGTCACGTTCTGACGAAGGTTCCAGGGTAGAAACAATAAACTAAGGGCGACACAGCATCCCTTACGATGGATACTGGAAACGTGATTTCTCCACTCGGTCCAAGGTCGGTTTTAAATTTATTCCTGTTCCCATTGATTTTTCAAGCGAGCACACTCGACGACCCTTGGCAAATTAAACGCAACTGGGAGAATCACGAGAAGTACAAAGAATGTCAATTGGTAATTATAAATTGGAATTTTACCAAACCAAAAGTAATTTACATTCGTTGAGTTTCGTCCGTGTAAAACGTCGAAAAATTTGTGGTCGACTCGTGATCTAATACGAAGCCATTTTTTTCTTATAGCTGTCACCGCGCATAATACCCGTCACAACTTTAAGCGTGAAATTTTTATTATTCAAATTTTTTTTATTTTTCCCTCTAACAGCTATTGTTTGTTCGAAAGGCACGTTAGACTAATTTCTACAAAGTCTCACGCTCCAGAGAGCTTTTATTGTGTGGTGAGTTTATTCTTCCAATTTTTCTTTTCAATTTTCCATTCTCATTTTTCCTACTTACGTCACCCACAGAATTATCCTATTGTACGTGTAACCTTTCGGTGGGACATTTTTTTTCTCTTCGTAGATCAAAAGCTCCGGCGATTCACATTTAATTTGACTCCATTAAGGAATAGGCTTTTTTTCATGTGCTTGTTATATTGATTTTGTCTATTTTCGTGAAAGAAGCCAGTCATCGAGGAACTTTCATTTATCTGCGTCAATAGCCTCACAAGACTTGACTCTGTTTTACCGGCGGAGTCAAAGAGACAAAAAATTACGTGAAGTGGATGAAAAACAACAACGAAGCAACGCGATGGACTATCGATCTTAGGGTGAGTTTCGATGTGATACTGAGTCACTAAGTTTCATTTTCCATCTCACTTTCTCTCTCTCTCTCTCTTTCTCTCTCAGTCTATTCTACTTCTCGACGCAGCAGACTGAAGTCGAACTGCATTACTGGCGAAACACTGGCTATATTTATAACCCGGTATTTAGTCCAGCGGCATTCGGAAATTACGAGTCAGCCACAGCATAAAGTCAAAAGTGATTGCGTTCGTCAAAGCGTGTTTTGCAAATTGACAAATATATACAGTAGAGTAAAGAACATAATATGAAGTAGAAGAAAAAAAAATGTATGTCGACAAAGCGACGGAAGAGTGAAAAAAAATTACAATAAATTGCGTGTGACGGGCTTTTGAATTTGAAAATTTCGTCCCTTCACTTTTTACTCACGACCATCGATCTCCCGCTGATTTATGTAAATTTGTATTTTACAAATTTTACGAAGCCGTCGACGCCTATTACGTTTCAAGTTCATATTTCTGTCGAACTTAAATCGATTACGACACGTCCTCCCGCAGCTTACGTGTTCACGTCCACAAAAGCTCGAGACATTAAAAGCCCCGAAAAAGCATTCCGACGCAAATTTTGAACCTCTTCATTCTTTTTCTCGATATTTCGAAGATCGGAGGTGCTTGGGATTTCTATATTGTTACAAAAATACACCGAAACCCTCTACTAATATTTGCCTGTGGTTAAAATCACTTGTGCCGATAAGCATCGCGTCGGATAAAAAAATTTTTTTACGATAAAAGCCCGTCACCTAATGTACAATCCGCTTTTGTATGATAATCCTATTAACAAGAACGCCAAATACTCATACGAGAGTGAATAATCACGTGGTACTAGAATTCCTAGCTAATCAAATTTTTAATAAGATTTGAAAAATAAAATTGGGGGAACAGGGAATTCGAAATTGCCTTTTTCACCCAAAAAAAACAAAACTCTCAATCATCCTACGATTCCCCGTTAAAATTTTTTACACAAAAAAATCCTTCAAAATAATTAGACTCGATGCGGAAATCCATCTTGATATTTCTCTGACAGCGAAATCCAAAGTTACTTTCAATTTCCTAGAGCACATATAAATAGATAATTCACCATCCCAACTTGACTTTTAGGTCCGTTGGTATCCTCCCTCCCTCCTCCTCCCTATTGTACAAACAAAAGATGGCCTCCTCTGAGCACCCTTGCCATTTGGACAGCTGGCAGTATAAATTCAGCCGAATAAACAGCGAGAATAGTCAGCTTCCGAAAAAGCTCCAGTGGCTCTTGACGAGCTTTCGAATCTTCAGGGAATTTCGTGACAAATCCAGAGTATCCGACTATGGTAAATAATAAATTGCCGATTCTATTCGTTCTGCCGATAACCTACATATGTTAGCTGCGAGTAACCGTCTACAGGCTCTTCGATTATTTGTTCTTGTATTTGTGACTGTACGAATCCCAGGAGCTAAAATCAAAAATAAAGGTTATACCACCATTTTGAATATTACTTTTGTACCTCACTGTAAAATCGAACGATCGATATACGTACAATTTAGGTTCGATTTGACTAACAATTAACAGGAGTGATTAGGCTAACACGTTAATGACCCAACCTAACCTCTACTTTCCATGTCCTTATCTTTGCTCTTTGCTAAGAGATAACCAAGAGGACGATTAAACTAATCCCAGCGACAATAGAGGAGTTCGTTCGTGAATTTATTCTATTAATTACACGGTACGCTCAGATTATTATTCTTATAGTCTATAGAGGTGTTATCAAGTAGACATTAAAATTGATAAGAGCCATCAATATAAATTAAACAGTGCCAAGTCATAAAATCTAATCAAGGTTAATAATAGCTATTCATTAAATTAATTATTAGCGCACGCAATTAGTAAAAGTGTGGACACTGATACTGAGTAAGAAATTGTTAAAGAGGATGAGATCAAAGAAAGACGAGAAAGAATAAGATTAAATGAAATACTTAACGGTTCACGCAATAAGTACAAAGGTAAATTCTCAAAGAGTCGCCAGATTAATTTTAGATTATTGAAATCAAAGACGGTTCTGCTGACACCCATTCGACTAGAACTATCGATCATGGTAGATGTCATACCTGGTGGTCCTAACAGAGGATGCTGCAAATCCTTTAAATCGTCTTTAGAAATACTCATGAATTCCAGTATTGTGAATGAATTGATGGAAGATAGTCGAAAAAATGTTACACCTGGTCGTGTGGATCTTGACTATTGATTATGTCACGACGACCATTAAATCTGTAATAAAAAAGAAATATTTTTAATAATGAAAATCTTCTATAATGGCATCGGTGTAACGAAATACCATTATCATTGGTTCTAGTCAGAAAAAAAGTACCTTTTTTTGTCTCTGTAGACAGGACAGATAATAAAGGCCCTTGATACACGTCAGATAAAGTCTTTTGGTCCATTGGGGACCTAGAACTGATTAGACTCATTAGTCTTGGACGTTTATCCTGTCTTACGCAGAGATCGTCAGATCCTCAAGAGTAATACAGTGGTATGTGGAATGACGAAAATAACAGGCAAATAACATTCATTTCTCGTTGTCTACTCACATCTCTATACGTGGTCCATGAATCCCAGATCATGTTAAACTGTCAAAAAAATTCTTCAATTTCTTTTTGGAATTTCAAAAACGAAAATCAATTCCAAGACTAACCATATTCTCCCAATTCCTCCCAATGAGATCTGAATGAC
>JAYRCB010000503.1:39582-63733 GCA_036026315.1 Trachelus stipa
ATGATATCAGACTGTTCTGAGCGATGAAATTACCCATTTGTGGTCAACTTCAGGTGGAGTGTTTGCTGTGAATAACCCTATACATCTCCTATCCTATCATCAACCCTATCCACATTGATAATCAAAAACAGAAATTCGTGGCAATGTACAATTTTCAACTAACTAGGGCGAAAAAAGACAGAAACACTGAACGAATACAGTATTAGGTATTGCAGGAAGGGTTGATTCCTGAAACCAGTCAGCCTAAAATATTCTTTGAGTTTCAATTAATTATTTTTGTTGCATCTTGTAGGAAATCGAGTGCGTTGCACTAGACTGTTTCTTGCGAATAATTGAATAAAACGACGCATAGTTTTTTTAGAAAGAGATTTTAACACTGAACTATTTCGCTTTAAAGGCCTGTTCGTTAAAATAAGTGAGGACCCTTGCAGGGTAAATTAATTACCAGATGAAGAACCCTTAATAAATTAGACAAGGTATTTAACAGCGACAAGTCTGGTAGCGCCTAAGCCCACGTGGATTAAAGTACTTCGGCAGTTCCACCTACACAGTACAAAAGCAGCTCTGGACTTGAGATCCACATATGCATAGAGTGACTGTAAAAAGAGAAAAAGTAAGGGAGCCATCAATAAGTTAACTAATTATTCGAAATAGTAGACTCCTGTAAACCTAAAGCCGGATTTAATCGTTCAAAAAGAAAGATTGATGAAATTAAAAATACGCTAGAGATGGACTTTCAATTAGATTTCACTTTTACAAAGACTCGTCCAATTTACGTAAATGTTCAAACAAATTTTCATTAGTTAAAAAAAATAATAATCAGAGACTTTAATGAAATTTTTATATCCAAATTGCTAATATATAATTCACAAGATATTATAGTATTTAACATTATTCGCAAATCACCCATCCCCGCCCCCCTAATCAACAGGTAAAAATTGCGTAGCCACATCACAATCTGTTCAAATTTTTCATTCGGTAAGATTAAAATATATATGTAATATACAAAACTCCAAGTCAATTTTTTCTGCATACAATTTGAATAACAGAATTCCCATTACAACTTTTAATCAATTTTTATCCAAGTCGCAAGTTGCCTTTGACATCCATACCGGTTATATAAAGCAAAGCCAAAAAAATAGTCACGTCAATTTCACGTGAGAATATTAAAAATTGGTATAGCGTCCAAACAGCGGTTTTGCCTCAGTCAACCAGTCAATAAAAATTCCCTTGGGATTCAATTTCATAGCATTTCAATATTATACTCGAGTTAAAGCTCAAAGGAAATAATCCCATAAAACACGTTATTACGTAGTAAAGTTGAATATTTTTTAATGAGAAACTAAGGAGATAATGAAATTAAATTTATAAAGGATATCCAAAAAAAAAGAATCAACTCCTAGCTGACCGTGACGTACCCTAAAAGGACTTAGGGCCTAGAAAGAGGACTGCGTTGCTCATCATCAAGCTGTTTAAACGGCTACTGATTTAATGTAAATTAAAAAAATATATAATATTGTTCAATTACATTTACGTCTTAATTGTTTTCTACACTCTCATTGAACTTGACTAATTGAAATTCAATTAAAGTCAAGGACCAGCGAGTTTTGTTGATTCAAGATAATTTAATTCCACCACACGAATCCATTGAGAACGCCGAACGTAGCATTTCCACAAAATATCATCATTAGTAGTCAGTCCAACGTGCTACATGAGATTGTAGGAAAGCTCTATTCGTTATCGTTAGTGTTGGCAATGAGGGTATCCAAATTTCGATACCTTCGTCGGTCCTGTATTCAAGAGCTAAATCGACAGGGTGAAAGGAACCCTTTACGTAACAAGAAATAGTTAAATATGAATTAATCATACGACAAGCTTAGTAGCGTAAATTATTCTGAAAACGGATAAGTTCAGAAATTCCAAAAATACTTGAAAAAAAAGACAGCCATTATGATTCTCAATGCTGCACAGCAGAAAATTCAAATGAATGAAATCACAGATGAAAGTCAATTAATTTAGATAAACCACGATCCCGTGGGTACTCACCGGATCCGATGATCCTGGTCCACGAAGAATCAGCAGTCAATCAAGTAGTCCATTCATCGATCCAAAATCAAATTTCCAATTCGAATGGTCGATCCCCACCAATATTCCAAAATCCAGTTTACGCAAGATGATTAAATTCGTAATTCAAGTAAGCACTACAAAACAGTTCTACCATTATAATCAACTGCCCCGCGCACTCGAGATCCAAAGAACGACTGACAGGTACAAATTCAAAAAGATAATAAATGAAAAAAATCTGCCTATTTCCCGAAATCACCCGAGGCGATAACCGAATGACCATGATTCTCTATTCGGTTTTTATTAGGGGTTATTTGCCGTATAAACTTTTATGGCACAGTAGTCGAATTTTTTAAAAGTATTTTCCAATTAAAAACAACAAATAATAGTCAATAATAAAAGAGAATAAATTATATTTTATGATCATGCTTCTAATGTTATACCAGGTGCAAAAGGTGCACAGCAAGATTAGAGTGTATACTGTATTATTATGGTAAAACTTGTTGTACAGTATGTGCCATTGTTGTCTTGAATAAACCTACAATTATAACTTATTAGTTCATTCAGACATGAAAATATTTTAGGAATTTTAACAAAGGATGAGAGATATTATTATGGAATAATAATTATCAGAACTAGACCGACGTGAATAACACGGTTAACGAATGATAGATTGAATTAATATTTACCGTATGAGCCGATGTAATCGCAGTTAATTAAAATGTCTGTTCTTGCGCAAGCTTTCAAATCAGAATATATCGTGATGGTGCGGGCTCAAATAAAATACGTGGAAAATTAATTTTCTCTTCCGTTCTCGTTGACTCTCTTGCAAATTGATTGATTTTCTGTGACATTTAATAATATGCATTATTGTGAATATTTACTTAGGCCACATGCTCACGTGTACTTTGAAGAACAATATTTGTTTAGGATATTAGTAAATATTATAACGTATGCAAGAAAATTCTGAGTTCTACTCCTTCCTCCACCATGTATTTAGCAACCATGTAACATAAATAAGTAATGTCAAATGCACGGCAGCGATCTACATAAAAAAAACTATCCATTTTTCAAAAATCACGTATTCTCAAGAGACACAGGATTCAATAATCCCTTTAATCAATATGAAAATGAGAAATATGTTTTCCAAGACACGTACATCGAGTCTGAAAACTTTCTTTTAGACTCTTCAAGAGAAAATTACCATTCTTCTCTGACAAGTGAGAGATGTACTCATAGATACAAGATCTATCTGAACCTTAATATTGTGTCCTTCAAAACAATAGTGATCTGTAAAATAGTAAATCCAATTAAATTGCATAAGTTTTCACTAAAAATCTAATTAAACTCTTAAGCTCACCTTTGAAATGATACCTATATTGATTTCTGCACAGAGTGCCAGTAGCAGTAATAATGGACCAGCAGGTCTGACACTGGATCCTGGTGTTGGTGGTCGACGGCAGCCATCCCAACAATCATTCCACTCATCAAAGAGTAATCATTCCCATCATTCACGTCACCAGCCGCCGCCGACGACGGCAGCGACGTCGACGCCGCGAACAACCTATCAAGTCCCGGAGGTGGCAGCCCGATGTATACGTAAGCTATAAATTAAATAGACATGATTAGGAGCAGACACTGAATGGCGAATAAAAATATAAAAATTAAAATTAAACCTCAACGAGCGCGCCCTAACTCTATTTTCCAGACGTGAGATCCTCCTCCAGGAACCTGGTCTCTACTAGAAATCAACAAAGCATCACTAAAATGCTCTTATTAATCAGCACGGTATTCATATTACTGAATTTGCCCAGGTAAGAAAATACAAATTAGCTTTTTCCTGTTGTTTCATTAAAATCTCTATTCATAACACTCCAACAATGATAACGAAGCTGTTTTAACCTAGGCTCTAATTTTAAATTATCTACCGTATACGCTATAGCGAGAGATAGAGATAAACAAGAATTTCATCAGGCATTTATATCGTTTAATACATTGGTGTAGAAATTCGTTATAGCCACATGAGCTGATTAAACACTTCTGCAAAACTTTGAAAATTTCATTATACATTTAAAAGGGGACGTGAATTGATTTTCGATGAAGCAAAATTTTATGGTTCGATCGAAAAGAGAAGCGTGTGATTTAAGGATTAGAAGCAAACGTGAAGTTACAGTGTAGGAAAAAAAATAAATATAAAGACGAAGAGCCAACTAAATTCAAGGAACCTTTATATCCCTTCAAGGTAAATGAAAAAAGGCCGAAATATTTTTATCGTATGAATCTCGATAACAAAGCTTTTCCCAAGCTCAGCATTTTTATATCCGGCTGTTGCGTTATTATATAGTCTTAAATCTAAAACTCTAAGCACAGCACCAAATCTATTATGCCACAATCTAACGTTATTCAAATAACGTGCCTAACCATATGTCAGTGAGGTTAGATTACGTTTGAGAGTAACGTTCAGCCTTAACCTCCAATAAATTATAAATATTTTTCAAATTATTTATCTTAAATATTTACGCACCTAGGCTGATGTGCTGGTGTGGATGATTCTCTTGTTTTTATTTTCAGCTATGTCATTCGACTCTGCGTATTCTTCTTTACTCTTGCAAAAAAGGACACGCCTGCTCTGCTGTGGTGTCTGCAACAATTCTTCATGCTTCTTTACTACACCAATTTCAGCATCAATTTCCTTCTTTACGCAATGTGCGGCATAACTTTTCGACGCTGTCTCGAGCAACTACTACGCAAAGTATTGAAGAGTCTGACGAGGTACCATTGCAATCCGCAACGATACATATAGCTAGCGTTTCGTTACACGCGTTCCTTGAGAAGTCGTACGGAAACTGTTATAATGGTAACCGTAAGAGAACCAGTTAATCCATAATAAATTGGTTGGATTATTAAATCAAACTTACAAAGCTTAATATTAAGGAACCGAAGACTTTGTAACGTAGAGAATGACATTTTCACCGCCATGCGCGTGGGACTGGTCTCTTGACCAATCGGTGCGTCGTGACGTCATCAGTTCCAAGATTCAAGAGACTCTGACATTGTCAAACGAAGAATTGTCCAGCTGATTAATTGTTGATTGATTGGAATTATGTACAATTGAAATTCGACTGTGAGATAGAAGGAATATATGTATATAATATTTAAATATGAAATGTATAATACGACGCATTGTGAAATCGTACGAATTCCTCGCTACAGGATTATTCATCGTAGAACGCAACTGGAAATATTTTAACCTCAAAATTCACAGTTGTAATTGCAGTGAATAATTCTGTAAATTTGTCACTAATTCGTGACTATAATATTCTTCTATGTTTTTACGTATAATCGAGAAACATTGTTTAACGTAAAAATATTAAGCGTACTTGGATCTTTCAGGTGAAAGCAGACCGAAATTTTAAAAATGATAAGAGTGACATGCGAAATGTATATGAATCAATAATATTTGGTCGATCGTCAATTTTGTCAACTTGACGCATCAAACGCGAGCATTATGTCGAGGTTGGAAAAGATTCTTCCATAAAATGATAAAAGTGTGTTAAGTACGGACAAAATGGTTCGGCAGGATACCCAATATTAAATCGATATCACGAACAGTGCCATACTGAGACGCTTGGTAAGGCGTCGATTCCGTCGCGACGTTTCGTATAAGAAAAAAAAAGGATCGTCCATTTCCATAGGGTTGATATGCTAATATTCCAATAGATAAAAATTTATGGAGGGTTTCTGGAGGACAACTATAGGTATGACAAAGCAAAATGGAAAAACTAGTTCGACAGGCTACACCTGCGAACAATAAAACGACTTATCGACGGGTGAGGATTTTTCATGATTTGCATCTTCCTGACACGTCGGGACCTAAATGAATTCTGTGCCTATCGCAAAAAATAATTTCAGTGCATTCTGTTCGCGAATACTTTTTCATAATTTTCTTTCTCTTTGACATTTCTCATATAATTCTTTTTGTTACCATCTTAAATCCCTTAAAGGGCTCTGTCACGTGCGGTTCAATTTTTAAAAGAATATTCTTTCGCCTCGCTATGGCTTATGTCCATATGGAGATTATATACTCGTGTAAAGTGCCGGGGATTTGAAAATTTTGAAAAATTTTAAAGCTATTACATTTCTGCTTTAATGCTCTGGTTTATCATTGCGTTCGTATCTGTATTCAAATAAATCATTGTGTAGCTCCATTGTATAATTTTGATTACTCAGACTAAATTTTATTTTACCTTCCTTCACGCGCGACCTTGATTTTGGACTTTTATCGAGAACATTAAATATTTCAGAAGTTGACGTTTATAAAAGAAAATTTTCATGATTGATATCCTTTCTTTTCCTTTAACTTTTCTTTTTACTTGCAAACATTGACGTTAACTTTTCTAGTTGTTTCGTTAAATAAACCTGGTCTTTATGCGGATGTATCGAATTTTCAATTATTTTATCAAAGCTCGAAAAGCTAAATGAAAGATTAGACAATCGCAGGAGGAGAGTTAACAAGTACTGTAAATGGGATGAAGTTTTAAGAGGCAAAAAGTGAGTTCGGGAAATGTACGAAAAGTTAAAAAGTAAACAGTAAACCGTCGTTTTCGTCTCCCCTTATCGCGAGACCCTTATCACAGATTTAAAGTGATAAAATTATCATGAATTTCGTAAATACGGAGTCGGAAAAGTGAAAATTCAGCGAAAAAAAATTAACATAGAAGTCGCGATTAAAAAAAAGTTTCCGGTTCACTGCAATGGGAACGTAATAAACGGCATGAATAATACACAGTGAAGTAAAAACCTAATAAAACTTTAACAGAACGGGAAGGAATCGAAGAAAACAAAAAAAAACATTTTCTTGACATAAGTCAAAACAGTAATCACTTATGCTAATTAATGATGAAAATTTAATTAAGGAAAAATAGGATTTCTGGAAATTGTAAAAAAAAATAGATAATACGAAAACCTAAATTAACGAATTTTCGATTAAATAAACTTATAAAGCTTTTTTTGTTTTTCATTAAATTCAAAATTCCAATCGCCTACACAAATATATATTTTGAAAAAAAAAAGAAAATATCATATAAATTGCCCATATTGCCCAACAACGAAAAATCCCATGTAAATTTATTCCCCGTCGCACATGCCTGTCCTTAGACATTTTTCAAGAATCTGGTATCGTATCCTGGAAACTACGGCGACTGAGGAGAGAATGACCCAAAAAAAAAGCCCATATTGAAATATCTCATCTTGAAAGAAGGAAATAACTTTGGCCAAAGGATCATCCGGTTTTGTATTTCAAAATTGATTTCAACGTCGTCGCAGGCAGACTGAAAGACAATTGTTGTTTTTCCAAAAATGAAACTGTAGAAATTCCTACGTGAAAGGAGCCTCGCTCTAAAAGTACTGTAAATATAGAAAAGTATTATCATGTAAGAAAAAAAAAGAAGAAAAAAAAATACCACTCTTGTAAATCTGTAAATATCCAAAAAAAGAAAATAAAACAAAACTGTACAAATATTGTGAACCGGAAGTGACGTTAAAAAGCCAATGACACTTTCATAAGAAATCCAATGATGATAAGAAAATTAATTAGCCTTAGATATTAGTTTAATTAAGATCTCGTTACGCAGAAGGAAGACCCGCCTAACTTTAATCTAACATAATCTAAAGTGACGTCGTAAATGTACGTAGTCTAAGTCGAATATGAGGTCTATGTTAATTTTAGATTTAATGAAAATAATAGACTAGTTCATTTCCGACCAATGAAATGTAAATGAATGTCTGAATCGACCCTGCAATTAATTTTCATTTAATAATACACAACACGAAGATGCTGCATTTAAAATGTGTACCCAATGGCGATAGATTTACAAAAATCAATGTAACGAACCAAATACGTTATATCTGATAACAGCTGATATCACTAATGAGAATCGATCTTAATTAAGCGACATCGATGCCCTAAGGTGTCATTACGTCATACGCTTAGACGAAATTCTACCGTTTAAAGGGGTTAACTTTCAATGATTAAATTGAAAAAAAATTCGACCCACTTAACATACCCCAACTATATATACCATATAAGTGTACGTATATATGTATATAGATATATAGTTTTTTTCTTATATTCCTCCATGTGCTCTATAATTTATTGACATCAATAAAGAGTTATATTTCGTAAGCAGTAAGGTCGTATTACGTAACCGTATTGTTGCCTTTAAACCTTATGGATTTTATTTATAAAAAAATCATATAACGAGCCCATACCCTGTTTCCCTTGGTAGAAAAAGAAACGAGCATCTACGATGTACGTAAAGAGGATAAAAGTACAAAAAGTGGCAATCGTTTGAAATTATTTGATGTTTTTATTGAATTTAAAGAAAAATCACGTAACCGCTTGTTATCTCGTAAAATTTGCTGAATTATTTCTCCACGATGTGGATTAGAGGCATATGCCGTTGTTGAGACAACTTTCTGAGAGAATTTTGAAAACGGGGAATATTATTTTCATACAACCGTAATGAAATACTGGAGTCCTGCTTTTTTTGAAAATTGTTGAAATTCCTAATGGAAGTATGAATTAGTAATGTCGAAGGTATAAGCTTGAACGTAGATAAAAAATTCACGTGAAATTTCAGTATGAATATAATATGAAACATTTACCTATTAAAACTCTAGAAAGTCAATTAAATCAAATTGAATAAAGCGACTGAGAAGATTATGAGCATTAAACATGATTTTTAATTGTGCGTACGAGATTATTTTGAGAAAAAAAAAGGATTGAAGAAATTATTTGCTCTGAAATTACAAACGCTTCAGTATGAAATTAAGTGAGTTTGAAGAAGCACTGCCAGGATATTTAAATTCCTACATAAACGTATGTTTATATTTCCAGATGTGAGCAAGTAATGGTTTGTTTTTAGAATTTTGAAATATCAACGTTTCTCATATGTAACCCAGTAGAAACATACGAGATTGATATTTCGTATACCGATTCAAAGATAAATACTTTTGATTTCCTCGAAGAATTTCCATCCTCCAATTCTGCTAACCCTGAATGTCGGCAATGCCAAAGAAAGTTATTTCTCGTTTGGAGTGGTAGTTTCCAGTTGTGTGACGACTTGTGCTCAAGTAATATTACATGAGACACAAGGGAAGACGGTTTCCATAAATTTGGCCAAATAGGAAAATATAGAACTCCCAGGAATAAGGAAATGTATCTGTCCTATGTTAGTAGCAGTAGTAGGACTTGTATAACGTATAGTGATATGTAATATTACCCTTGTCTTCCCTGATCCTGTGGGTCCCACCAGCATTAAGCCATGACGTACCACAGTGGTTTCATAAAGCTGGATTACTTTGCTGACGTACTCTGAAAATAAGAAAAATATATTGTATTAAAATCACAAGAAATACTGTGTACAATTGACATTGATTCCCTTTTTTTTCTTACTCACAGAAAATAAAAACATTTATAAATTTCATTGAAAAATTGAATATTCATTACCCAGAGAGACAGTGAAATAGAATTGTCTCTTGAACTTAGACAAATTCGAATTAATGAACCTCTTAGTAATGCTTTATGAAAATTCATTTAATCACAAGTAATTGTTACTACGTATCATAATACAATAGAATGTAAATTCTTGATTGAGTTCCAAGGCAGCTGATGTCAAATGAAACGTGATTCGTTTGATAAATGGAATAACAAAGTTTATAGAAATAATTGGAAAGTATTGAAATACGAGACAGACAGAGAAGACAGTCTGTGTTTCATGATTCCTTATCTGTTGAAGGAAAAGGCTAGGATGGGAGATAATGGAAGAGAGTGAGAACCCTAATCGGTCAAAAATGCCTAGAAGCATAGAGTAGGGTTGGCTAAAGGAATTTTCAGGGCATCCAACAAGCCAAAGATTGTGCTTGAGAAATTCAAGAAAGATGGAAGCCACTAGAGTGTCCTCAATTTCACACAACCCTTTAAAGGTCTCTCCAGCCGTAATCATCCCCACTCGAGGCCAAAACGTGTGGCAGCCATGTTATCAAGAGGGTAACATCGATCACCGAACTGACCTCATTGTTCCTTCGACGTACGATCGCAAGATGATTGCTTTTTGATAGACAGGCGCGGGTTAAAAATATCCCAGAGCCAACTGAGCAACCCTTGGATGTCGTTTTCCTAAGAGCCACCCGTTACTCGTCCATCGTTCAATGAATATTCGATCGCCCTGCGGAACATAGACAATGTTATTTAAGTAGAAGGAAAGAAGAAATAAATAAAGTTAAATATAAGGAAATATGCAAAGCAAAAAACGTAACCAGCAGAGGGTGCTTTTTGTAATGATGCGCAATACAGCTGACTCGAGTGGTTTCGTACTACATTACTACCAACCCTTACTAATATAGAGGGGTTCTATATTGCTTGGAGGGTTCTGCTACTTGTTCAGCCGTGACTTTCTAATTTTCTTCGTTCAACGAAGGAAGTTATTCGACCCTCGGAAAAGAATGAAATTTCTCTTGGAGCACTGCTCTGAGTTAGACTCTTTATAATCTACCCTAAACGCCTTCTGCGTGTATTACAAATATATATTTTTTTTAATTTAATCAAGTGGTAAGATTGAATTCTGATCTTGAAAGAGCAAAGGGGAGCCTTCGAGCATAAACTACCCCTAATATTCTTCACTGTTCTTTCGCCTGTTTTCACCTTTATCCAAGGGCTGAAGAGACGTAGTTTTTTTTTATATGTAATTGATATTCACATAGCATCCCCTTGTCGCTGTTCTTGTCAATTGCTGCCGAGGGTGAAGAGGTGTCCAGGGTGTGCGTTAGAGTCACTGATCAGACAGGCACGGGCACAAGACAGATTGGCACGAAATTTAAACCAAAACACGAAACGTGTCCCACGAGGGTGTGACTCCATGAATCTTCTAAAACTCAAAAAAAAAAGCCACGATTTTACCAAGGAAATATATTCACACGAGGGGAAACAAATAGGAGAGGTAAGAATGAACCTTAAGAAAATTTCCCATCACATTCGTACGTGTCTTGCCTGGACTCTAATTTTTCCAGAATTTCAAATAGGCCTAAGTCACCCTCATAGCAAGAGACCCCCTACGCTTTTTCATTGTATTATTTAAACTTCGGTGTAATTTTAAAGCGGCTCAAGACGCAGGAAGCGACGGTAATATCAATAATTTTACAGAATACTTGTTTAGTGTACATTAAGACTCATATATATGCTTGAGTCACCGTGGAAATGAAATCCCACTGAATTAAAGTACTGCTCCCAAAACACTTTTAGTGAGATATCAAGATAGATAAGAATTTCAGAAAAGTCGTTGCCAGTCAGAGTCTCCCTCGGATTTCCACTTTGACGTGTTGTACACGTGGATGACAGATTGGCCTGCGGACGAAATTGTTGAGGTTTGATGGTGGCTGAAGAAAAAAGAAATCCCTGGAGGTCTCGGTGAGAGAGGGAAAAGGATAAAGTATTCACTGTGGTAAATTACTGCAAAAAGTAATCTCCTGTTCCACTTCAGATGGAAAGAAAATATCTAAAGAGTATTTTTGTGGGAAATTGTACAATTTAATTTTTCATTGATTATTTTGTAAGGTAGTTAACTAACGTCTCACCTGTTTACTTATGGTGTATTTATGTAAACTGGAAAGACTGATGTTTGTATAGCAATGGGAATACGCTAAAAGTAGGGCTTACGACAATCCATTGAAAGGGAGTATGGATTAGTTCAGTGAAAATATCTTCTAAGGCGTTAAGCTTCGTCACTAGCGAGGATGCAGTGGCGTATCGTTGGAATATGAAAATACACAATTCACAAAGCCAAGTCAGAGGAAGAATGATAGAGCTGAGAGTAAAGTTTTTCAAGTTTTCCTCATGCCTTGACTCTGCGTGGGTAAATAATTCATTTTTTGTGGAAAGCACGTGCCAAGAGAGAAAAAAAGCAAAGGAGGGTTGAAATTGGCTGATACAAAGCTTCGTTACATTTGACATAAAAAAATATTTTTTACGTAATATTCATTGATGGAAGAAAATAATTATGAAAATCTAATTTGAAATTACATTGCTCGGTTGCTGCTAAATGGAGATTAGAAATTTTTTAATTTTAAATTCGCTTATAAGGCGATCAATATGCGTGATCAAAAATGAATAACATTAGGATCCACTTTAAAATTGGCAAACGACACATTTTTTTTTGAGGATTAATACCAAATAGCGACATACGTACACTGCATTTTGGATTAATAAATTGAGTCAATTTTTCTTTGAGGATAAAGGTGAAAGATATCAAGGATAAAGAAAGCTCACCGTCCACGTCCTGGAGACCCATTTTCTTGATGGATCTTCTGATTCCTGCTTCCAGAATACCATGGTCTACGGTTTCCTCCACCAGCTTAGGGAAAAGGTCGGATACGATGCCTAAAGTGTTGAAGAAAGAAAAAAAATAAATGGGGTTTAAATTAATCGATCAGAATTTGCATATAAAATTCCGAAAAATCTCAAATCCCCAACGTCAATTCTTTTATAACAGTTTGGAGCTTTAATCGAGCAGAAGTAAGGACCCTCCCTTTTACACTTCTCTTGTGCCGCGACGAGAGATAAAGTTCTATTGGCCAAAATGGCGCAGGAAAATGAATACCCACGAAACGTTGGAACGTTTACGTAAACCCTTAGGGTGCCGAATGCCATCATACAAGGATTGCCAGAGGCGGTAAAATTTATTTAGAAAATTGCTTCCTCTTTTGAGTCATTACGACGTTGTCAAAAGAAATGAATTTATTAAACACGTTAAATAAAAAATAACTCGAGTTGAATTGCGGATATTTTCATTACAAGTACTTAGGGTACGACAAAATGCGAAAAATTATTGGATACACGTTTCTCGTGACTTTCGAATAAAATAATAATCAATCAGAAAATACCACACACAAAAAATATGTATATAATGTGTGTACGTATGTACAAAGTCAAAAAGATATATCGAGGCTATCAGGATGTTGATATTTGGAAAACTTTATATATATATTTCCATAATAAAATACACCCTATATAACACCCCTACTACAAGAAGTAACTTTTCTTTTTTTTCTCCCTCTCACCCTCCTTTTCGCGATAACGTCATCCCTAAATCTTATTGATTTAACCCGTGAATCTTATAGCAATAGATAAACATGTTATGAAGATGATACGCGATATCTTACCATTAAACAATTTAAGATCATCTTTCAGGAATTTTGGTACGTTCACGTCCCTCAGTGCCCTCAAGCAGATTTGTTGTTCCTCCATATTTCTTTGCTCCCTCTTAAGATTCCCAGCAACGGCAATAACAGTCTTAACGGCTCTCATGCCAAAGTCATAATGGTCCTGTAGAACATTTAAATGGCTAAACGCAATCAAACGATTTACAAAGGACCATTGTAATTATATAAATACATATACACGGATTTACCTGACTGCTTAATTGTTCGGAGCTTAACTTGAAAGTTGTAGTAATTTTGCCAGCAAGATTTTTAGCGTCGCTAAATCCATAAGAGAACAATGATATCTCAGCGATCAGAGTGTAATTAGGCACCATCATAGCCACCGGACGGAATAACGCTTTTAGGTTATCAGGAAGTTCCGTACGTCCTGCGTATCCTGGATTCATCGTGATGAATACGGCGCAAGCAGGTTTCAAACTAAGTTCTACGCCTTCGAACATAAATCTAATCACGATTGAATATTCCATTAAGATAGACACTGTCGGCTCTACGTAAATTCTTTAATGTTTAGATGATAGGATATTTACCGTTCGGCTCGAATCTGCTGAGCTTTCTGTATGGTAAGGATCTGCTGAGCTATCACAGAAAGTACTTCGATATCGATACGATTAAATTCATCGAAGCAAGCCCAAGCACCGGCACTGATAGTAAGATAAACATAAAAGTGAGAACAAGCATTACCGTATTCATATAGACATTGAAGCGTTCAATCACGAGGAAGATCGGTAGGTTTATTTCGAAATTAAAAAAGAATTAATATTATCTCTGCCTCTACCTTGCTAATCCTTTGAAAAATTTCCCCATCGACATAAAATCCAATTGATCGGAACAGTTGAAGACGACGCATTGTATAGCCAATGCCTTTGCCAAATCCTTTGTCGTCTCTGTTTTACCAGTCCCAGCTGGTCCGGCTGGTGCGCCGCCGAATTTCAAATGTAAGGCGCCAGTTAATGTCAAGTAGCATCGATCCGTTAATGGAGTGATAACTAATCTGCCATTGTTGCCCAGGTACTCGTATCTGTATTAACATTGATAACAGGATAAGGGATAAATGGTAGACCGAGAGCAATAAAATAAATAGAATATTCTACAGGATAATTTCAGATTTATACCCGTAAGGGAACTCTGCGTTAACGGCCCTGACTTTCAAGTCAGTGCCATCTACCCAATAGTATCTCAACTGCGATATCCAATCGAAGTCGTTAACGTTTACCACACGTTCTTGTATGAGTTTGTACAGGACGTCCCTGGCGTGAACTTCAACAGTGATAACCGCCTCTAACATCAATCTTTGAATATCCGTCTGCTGTCCTCGTACCAACTCACGCAAATCGTCCAGCTACAGAGAGTCAATGTAAAGTAATATTTATAAATTCTAGATAAAGAAAAACTATCTGAAAGACTTATTTAACGTGCATGAGAAAGCATCAGGTTGTAATAGTTCTTCAAGGTATTGTTAACGATGCCATCTTCGACATGAGCAGACCAGTAGGTCTGCCCAGCACATAGAACGACCTGACCTGGCCACATGTAAACCCAGCTTTTCCTTGGCGTTTCCTCGACGACCTCTAAAGCCTTGCCAATAATATTTCTCAAGGAATTCCTCATGGCTTCTTCAACCAGACCCAACCAATTCTCGACATTCCCTTCAGGATATATTGATGGCGACAACACGACCTCCTCGTACTCGGCGGAGTACATCCTGGTGATCCTTAGATCTTCCTCGAATCTTAATTCTTTCATATTTTCAAAGCATTTCTTAAGGTGAGGCTGCACCGCTCTCACGTTTTTAGACTGCGCTAGGATCTCCAGGAGTTCGTCGTCGCTCAGAAAAAAGAATCTAGGAAATACCATCCTCTTGGTCTCGAGGTAATCCGACAGACCTTTTTGCACTACGTCCAACAAAGTTAAACACTCCTTCAGACTCTCGAATAGTGTCTTATCCGGACATGTTTCAATGATCTATGTAGGAATGGGAGATGAGGGGTTCATAAAAGGTTGAATAAAAAATTGTATATGGCGAACGGATAATGTGTTCTCTATAAAAGGTAAACCGACGTTTGGACACTCGTAAGCATTCTTCATAATGCGTCGCCAATTTCTTTCCATGGTATTGTATTTTTTTGCTTCGACGGGAAGCTGCCTACTAATGTCTTCCGAGGCGAATATTGGTTCCAGATACAGCCAGGCTCTGGGTAATATTAAGATTAAGTATGCAAGAGCTGCCTATCGTCACCAGGGTGAATCAATATACTTTTGTACTTCTATCCAGATGGCTATAATTTCTTGGGTTAATTTCAATTTTGTTTCCCACTCGATAATTCTATCTTCGAATGTAGCCCTAAATGGACTGAAACTAATTTGCTGTGTATTGAGGATATGATCATCCAGCAGCATAGTAATTTCATCAGGAATCTTCATGATGTATGTACCTAAATGGATTGTACAAAATAAATTCATATTGATTTCTAATTGGGATAAAAAAGATTTCAAAGGACGCTATAATAGCAAAGTTATAACGCGCCTGTATTTTTATGAGGTATAACCTCCATTTTAATAGTGGACCATTCAGTTATCATTTTATCCAATGATTCCTCTATCGCGTACTCCTTGGCAGCACCTTCTGCTACCTGCTGAACTGTGTCAGTATAATTCATTATGCCCAGAACGAGTAAATTTTTAAACGTTAATGTCGGCGTCAGTGCCATCTGGATGCCGGTGAGGGCACTAAGTTCTTGAAAGTGTCTTGGCTTCATTCCAGGATTTCTAAATGACTGCATCATCCCGACAAACGGTTTGAAACTTTCAATTTGATCTCTTATTTGAATGGCGATATTAGCAACCTCTTTGAGAACAAATTAATTAATCAATTATAAAGTCGTTTTACTGGGTACAATAATTATGATTATATTAAAAGGCCGATGGGTACTTGGCTGATCCTGAAAAGTCTTCACGGACTTTGTCATTATCTTGTACATGTCATTCACCATACTGTCAATTAAATGCCCGTCGATATTAATTAAAGGATTGTCCATCCAAATGTCATACCATTTAAGCCAATCTGTAATTGTGATATAAATAGAACTGAAATGATTATACTAAACATTGAATGAGCATTGCTTATTAATGTATAACAAGTACCAGACGCGGTAAGCCACAGGCTTTTATATGGATCGAAATCTCTTATAAGTTTTGTAAGTTCCTCAAATGGCACAACTTGTACCCCAAAGAGTTTTTGCCTCTCGTTTAACAAAATTCCTTGTTCCTGACACTCCTTCATCATCTTCCACATTCTTCTCACATCAATGGCCGTCTCGTGTGTTTTATTTATATCCATTTGCAGAGAAATATTAGTCAAATTTCCTACAAGACTTTCTATACGTTCTGACAAATTGATTTCATCCAATAGCTGAATTTTATAAAACTTGTTCTGCTCCTCAGCAAGATACGCGATGGTTTCCTCGACCTAAGAACGATGGCGAGTAATACCAGAAATCCATTAAGTAAATAAATTACAGATCTACTTGTATCTGAATTTCTAAGGGATATCCTATGGCCTCCCACTTGGCTTGAAAATCCGCATCGGATAAGTTCCACCGGAAGAAATCCAAAATGTCAAAATCTATTTTGAGCTTTTGTACACCATCATCAAGATTTTTAACTGTGAGCGGTATAGTCTCCATCCATTCTCTTAATTCAAAGATATCTTCCACATTCTTCGGCGCCTCCTTTAATCTCCTACAAATACCGCGATATTCCTCGAGAATTTCTTCGGTCTGAATTCGCAGTCTCTCGGTAAACATAATTAATAGCGTAGTGGCAAGATTCATTCTTTTATTAGCTAAAAAAGTCTTCAGTGGTTGAACGTTCACGTTGTACGGTCCTATCCATATACATTTCGGTACTGTCACCTCAAGGCTGTAATTCAGTCGAATGTGCATTGATATTTCCTCCTTCACCTCTGCAGCCGTACGATTTTCCTTCATGAAACTTCTGTAATAAGATTAATGAAGTTCGGACAAAGTTCCATCGAGGTCTACGCGTTATCAATTGAATCATAACTTACTCGCCGTACAAAGGCACGTCTAGCGAGTACAAACTAAGAAACTGGTTATACTCTTTACAATAAGCGTTAAGTGGAATCAAGGATTTTCGATAAGCCAATTGCAAACGCTCCCTCGCATTACGTACTTCCTCCTCCATGAGTCCTACCGAGCTGAGAAAAAGATCTTGAGGAAACTTCAAACTTGTCAGCAAAAAAGGATGAACCTGTCGGATCTGATGGCACAGTGTCAGCGCATTATCAAAGAGAGAGACGATGACTTTCTGAAAGGAATTGGGTTCATAAGAATATCCATCTTTTTCCAAAATAAGAATACACATAATGAAATGCGAATTCATTGCGTTTCAATAATAAAATTTGCCTCGCCTCGAATGACAATGGATCAGTGGAATAGTAAGCTGAATCCATATTCATCATTAATTGAATATTGAACACTGGATTACCAGCAGGTCTGAACTGTGTATCCACGAGTTCACTGCCCCATAAAAAGTCATCATTAACATTCAATGTACACAATGCTGGTGTCTCCAACATATGAAGGTAAAGAGTCATGGAACGTTCTACAAGATTTCTAAGTGCATTCTGAAATGAAAGTCAAGTATACAGAATTTGTAAAATCCTCATCTATTGAATACTAAATTGAACAAACCTGCATTCTCAACATAGTCAAGTTCATGAATCTCTTTAGCTTCATCACATCATAAACGTGATGATCCTTTTGCTCCAGGTTGAACCAGCCTTTACCAATATCCCTGAGGCACATCCTGATCGACTGCGTCATCTTTTCCAGCCAACGTTCCCTCAAATATTTGAATGTCGTGACCGTCGTCTGAGTTTGTTGGGCCTCGAAATCATTAAGAGTCCATGACTTGCCGTAGTTTAATGAAAACAGATTCATGTCACTGACGTTAATGCATTCAGCAACGATACAGCACATAGCTTCGTGCACTTCACGATAAACGTACAGTGTTATCCAGTGAAAGAGACTCTTGCGTTTCTACAAAATTCATTGAAAATCTTGTACAATGAAAAATACAAGGAAAAGTTCCAATGATATTACTGAAAAGTCATTCATTCCAGTATCGATCTTTCCATTGATCGGTACCAAAGTCTCCTCGCTCGTCGGTGCCCATTTAATGAATTGAAATACATCCGGATATTTTTCAATAAGCTGTCGGCATTTTAAATCGCACATCGTACGCTGATAGTCAAGACTGATTTCTTGAACAATCTGAAAAACTTATTGTTCCCTTAAAATATTCAAGATTGAAGAATCCAAGGTAAGATATAAATATTAACGACTCACAGCGTCAATTTTATTTGAACTGAATTTTAATTTCCCATTTTGCAATGCCAATGACATAATATTATCTTTATCCTGGCTGATAGTAAGCATTCCGTCGAGCTGCATACAATCTAGATAAAAATTATATCTGATACAAGCTTCAGCCGTATTACGATCCTTGAGTGCAGCAACGATTCTTTTGCTGAATAATCGTGGATCTTCGGCATAAAACCGAATATATATTCTTGGCAGTGTATAAGTTCTGTGAGAACCATCCAATATGTATACTTTCCATAATTTTGTATCATCGTCGTAATTCATTACGGCAGCATTATGCCAGCCGTACAAATGATCTATAATATTGTCATTGGTTTTTAATCGCATCTCTTCACGATTTTCAACAAATACCGCAGCAGGCAGTGGATGCCTAAAGCCATCAATTGTGCCAAGAATAAGCCAGTCATCTACAGTTCTACGGAAAATATTTTATGTGCCATGGATAACCCCAATTATCAATAAGTGGAAACCATTGAAGATTCTAACCTGCAATCGTATTCCATGTCGTCGAATATTTCTAGTGGCAAATAATTCATCGTCGAATGAAGACCATAAAATTCATTGCTTGAGCACAATGGGCGGACAACGTGATAAGGTAATAAATAACGTGACAAAACTCCTTCGCTCTCTAGTGCGTCCTCGACCTTTAACAGTCTATAAATCCTTCGTCTTCTCTCCATTTCCACGTTCCGCGGAATATGCTTGGGCTCAACGTACATTTCCATTTGAACTTTCGGCGCGAAAGCCTCAGCCGGAAAGCACTGTATAGTAGGAATAAACTTTTTCTATCGGATATCAGATCGGTAATAGGGAACTTTAATAGGACTTACGATCGATCGATCTTCTGGAAAAGAAATCCAACGTTCGGCGGCACCCAGGAAACGTGTTTGTGGTCCAGATCCTAGATTCTTTACAATGGCGGCGTGATGCTCGGTCATTACTTGCCAAGATAATTTTGTTCTTCTTGGCGCGGCTGCGAGAATGGTGAGTTTTGGTCTCACGGGATAATCATTCGTGCCTGCGTGATCATAAATATTAATATTAAACTGTATTTCGCTTTGAGGGGTGCGATAATGGCGAATTGCCGTAAAGATTCTTGCCTGTGATAACTTCGGAATAGTAGCCCCTTTTGCGAATTGAAGGATTCATGTCTCCTTTTGGATCGATTATGCCAGCCATGACGCTCACTGCGTTTGAAAGATTAATATACACGTAAAAAAATCTTTCGTTAGTTCTAATAAGACGTTTCTTCTTGAATTGCTTACAAATTGAAATTCGGCAACGTCCCTAAATCGTACTTTCATACGAATGAAGTTTTCCGAATCGTTCAATTGTTCGATTAAAGTCATTATCGTCCAACGATGATAACCAATTGTTAAATGGTATATGAATAAAAACATTGTTCCAAAACATTTTTACAGACGGAAAATTATTGTCTACACTCTGAGCATGAAGCCAGACTGCACGAGTTCGTGTGACAAATGGCGCCCGTTTGTACCGACGTGGTTTAAATCTGGTTCAATTTTTTTTGTTAGTGTAACGTATTTTCTTAACGATACACCGATAAAGAAAATCCGAGAGATAACCTATGGACGTCATCTTCGGCCGTACACTCTTCGTCCATGCATTTGCGTTTCAGGAAGGCACCAGTAATTTATTTTCATCGGAAACTGATGAACCGTTATCACCTGGGAGTTAAGGTGGAACAATCTGAACTCCGCCAAAACGAGAGCTCTGACGGAACTTATCAGAAAAGACGATAGCTTAACGAATCCTGTAGATTTTTGGGGACTCGTAAAATCGAGAAACGCAACCGTAGGTGCTGATCTTCGGGGTCGTGTAAAATCAGCAAACGTAACTGAACACACGACCGGCAACGAACAGCTAAGGAAATGCACGGCCGCTCAGGCTTCTAGGTTAAGGTAGAAAAGGTCTAGAGTAAACGTAAAGTAAATAATACCAGAAACAAAGAGCAATTGATCGAGAGCGTAACAGACCAAATCGAAGCTATAAAATGTAAATCCCTCCACCAATTAATAAATTGGAAATACTTACCACAACTGGTTCAGCTGATCCGTGAAAGCGCCGAAAACTGCATCCAGGATACAATCCAGTGGACACTGCACTAAATCACAACACTGCCCTTCCGAAACACGCGCAGAAGATAGAGAAAATTTTCTATTATATTGCGAGAACTTTCCGTACCGTATAGAAAACACAGCTAGAAAAACTGTCAACAAACAGCACGAGAGCTCCAGACAGCTCGGTGTCCCAAGACAGACTGCTTTGACAATAGTCAAATGCGGGAACTAATCATTCCGATTGGTCGAGATTCTTCTAGCCAATAACTCTTATCCTTTCCCTCGAGGCGTCCGTTTAAAGCAAATCGAGAGCGTTAAGGAACGAATCGGTACGTAACTCTTGGAGATTCTTCACGACAGCTTCCCCAGGGTATCGGGTGACAGCTGGGTATCGGATCCTTAACCTAGTCAGGAGGTTCCTCCCCTGACCTTAACAGTATCAAAACGTCCGCCCTTAATCGTATCAAAACCTCCGCCCGTTCTACATCCCTTTGCCACTCTCAGTCAGGGCGCCGATATCTCACCCGGACCTCCGTCGATCCGTGGAGACGTCTCCGTCGGGTCCTCTGCTCTGCCGGGCAACTCGGTA
Organism: Trachelus stipa; assembly: GCA_036026315.1. NCBI lineage: Eukaryota > Metazoa > Arthropoda > Insecta > Hymenoptera > Cephidae > Trachelus > Trachelus stipa. The sequence goes on from JAYRCB010000503.1 coordinate 60,999, forward strand.
CGTCAGTACTATCTCTCCGCGTCAGATTCGAGCACCTGGACCTCATCTCAACAATAACAAATCTTCCAAGAGCATTGGCGTAGCTGTACGAATCAACCCGAGAACGTAGCTTCTGATCAAGATGGCGACTCGAAAGAAACCAAAAAGCAAGAACGTCATCCGAATCGGTAGCTGGAGTCGCCTTGTAACCGTAAATCGAAATATTACGTCACAATAATTTTGAAAAACTCGGTTCGACCGTTGTATTACCCAATGAGATGTTTGTACTATTTTCAAAATAAATGGAGTTTATGTATTGAGCTGTGTCTAATTAATCGCGGTCCTTAGTGAAGTAATTAATTAAAAATTTATCTAATCCCGGTACCCTCTCCCAGGTAAACTTCTAAATAAATATTTTTATTCACTACTCAATTTTAAGGCACTATTCACAGTGCCACGTGAAAGACTGTTATTTCACAGTGATAAATATTTCGTGTCTAACGACGATGTCTGCTATTGTACAAAAGCTCAGCCCAGTCTCGTCAAGAACTGAATAGAATCTTCTCTTGAAAACAGAGCAGAACGTTTAATCATCTTCTCGGAGGCTACAAGAACCATCGAAATGCTGAAAGGAAGGATGAAACCCTTCGATTCGTACCAACGGCCATTAATTTCAAGCTCTCATTCTGTCTTCTATCTGAATACCAGACTGACGTTTGCAAGGAATGATGTCCTTCTGCCGATGCAGTTCTATTCGAAATCCAAATCTTGTTATTCTTTCAGTATTGGAACACGTTACAAGCAGAGATAGAGTCTATTTTAAAATTCCATTGATCCAAAAAGCATTAATCAATCAATCAATTTTCATTGACAGTTATGACAAATTCTCTCTTATTAACATTGGCGTTACATTTTTTTTAATAAAAATACAATAATTTGCAGTAGTTGAAGTCTTTCGATTTAATATTTAACAATTTATTTGTATCTAACAGAAGGCTAGTTTATATTTTCGCCTAAAATGTAAGATTGTTTAGTGTTGTCAATAATTCGGCGTTTAATATTACAGACACAAAATTATTCAACTACTTTATCAGTCAAAGAACAACGTATGTGCGACATAATGATTACTTATGTATGGAAAAATTTAAGAAAACATAAATGCAAATTTTTCAAAATTTTACGTCATGACGAATTCATGAAATTGTTAGGGTAAATCCTAAGTATGGCTAATGTTACAAGAATCAAATGTGACTGATTAATTTTAATACCTTACGAATCTTTCAAAAAGCAATTAAACTAAAGGCTCTTATTTCATTTTACTTGTCGTTCTCGTATAATTTCGGATCCTTTCGGTTAAGACGTTTATGTTCCGCTGGCGCCCACTTGTAAACAAATGCAGAAAACAGGAAGCCTGTAGAGAAATATGATAGATTACTTATTCAATAACGGCGATTAATTTACAGGCCTGAAAAAAATATATCAAAAATATTTATATCCACGAAGTATACGTGTAAAATAATATATTACTTGGAACTATACGTGGTGCCACGTAAATGGCTCTTCGAAACAGATTTGGTATATCGGTTGAAAAGTAATTCATCCAGATTTTTTGTTCGTATGGCGACAGAGTATAGTAAGCGATTCTTCTAATGTGAATAGGAAGATGACCGAAATCTAGACCCATTTTTTAATCAAGTTTTATTAACGTAATTAAACGACTTATTAAAGTCTGATAGTCAACACGGAAGAGAAGAGTTTCTAAGAGAATAAACACTTTTTATTTTAAACATTTGACAGTCTGCATTATACGTGTAGGCGGATCGAGTGTAACAATTCCCAGAGATCAGTAAGGGAAATGCAGAACGCTATGGTTTCAGCAGAAATGAGTAGGGAGATGCACAACGCTACGGTTTTAGGCGATAACAAAATTCATTGCGCTAAATCGTAGCGGCGAGTCCTGGAGTAGGATTTCGTGATCATCGCCTCCGTCGATAATGCATATCCCGTCGTAGCCGAGCTGAACGTGATCACGAACGTGTAGCCTGGCCGGCAGAGGTTCTCCGGAACTTACCACTGGTTACCAGAGCAACTCTTAGAACGGGGCCTTTCATCAGATATTGACTAAATATTTTTTTTGTAATCTTAAATTCGAGTGCACAGTGTAAGCTCGATTAGATTTACTAAGAGAAAAGCCAGCACCTCATGCCTGCCTGCGTTAAGGAGTGCAGCGATGCGGTGCTAGCTTTCAGCATTGTTTAACAATAGTTCCAAGCGAAACTAAAGTCCCAACATTGAGTACTAGTGAGAACTATTCCAGAACTGTTTGGAACACAATCTGAAAACAACACTGAAAGCCAGCTCCTTATGCATACCTGCACTGAAGCGTATGTTGCGACTAGTATACTTAATAGGTATTTTACCGATGTTACGTAGCAGAACTATTGTTAAAACCTATCAGGAACTATAGAACTCCTTGAGAACTATTGAAATAGCCAATTGTTGAATCGTTTTAAGAGATTTTGAAAAATTGCGGTGCTGGTGCTGATACCCGTGTAACACCTTAATTTTTTATGTTTCATCAATATGCTTTTTAAATAGTTCTTGAGGAGTCCTATAGTTTCTGATAGGTTTTAACAATAGTTCTGCAAGCTCGAGTGAGATACCGGCGCCCTGCTGGAAATGGGCAAAGGGCTGTAGAGCGGGCGGAGATAGAGTTTTGATATGGTTAAGGGCAGAGGAGAAATCTCCTGACCCGA
>JAYRCB010000503.1:63833-87567 GCA_036026315.1 Trachelus stipa
TCCCGTGCTGTCTGTTGATAGTTTTTCTAGCCGTGTTTCGATATACTATAGCAAGTTCTCGCTCGTGTACTTCTCGCGTTGCTCTCGCTACATCCAAGCAATTCCGTGGATTTTCTGTGAGTGTTCTGGAAGTGCAGTGCTGTGCCCTAGTGCAGTGCCCACCTGAGTGTCTCCTGGATGCAGTTTTCGGCATTCACGGATCAGCTGCACCAGCTCCGGTGAGTACATCTCCACTGCGTTCGACCGTTTGTACCTTCACAGTTTTTCTTTAAATTCAAGATAGGTAGTAAGTAGCAAGCAAGTTTTATGAGTTTTTAAAAAGAAAGTATCGTTTGCACACCTTTCCAATTAGTCCCATTCGAACGAGTATATTTTCTAGTATATCTCCACTGCGTTTCATCGTTTGCCCCCTCACAGTTCTTTTTAAATGCAAGGTAAGTCAAGGACTAATGTTAACACCTATCAGGAATTATATAACTCTTCGAAAACTATTGAAAAAGCCTATTGTTGAATCATTTTTAAGAATTTAAAAAAAATGTGGTGTTGGAGCTGGGACCCGTGTAGCATCTCAATTTTTTGAAAATTCTTAATTTAACAATGTAACGTGGCAGAGTTATTGTTAAAATCTATCAGGAACTATAGAAATCCTCGTAAACTATTGAAAAAGCCTATTGTTGAATCATTTTTATGAATTTTATAAAAGTGCGGTGCTGGAGCCGACACCCGTGTAACTTCTCAATTTTTGGAAAATACGGATTTTATCGCCTAAAACCGTAGCGTTGTGCATCTCCTTACTCATCTCTGGCTTTTTGCATCTCCCTCCTCATCACTGCAATTACACCTTGCATAACTTTGAAGTGAATTATCAGCTGCTGTTTACAGTTATCAATATTTAAAATAATTGCACCAGATGGCGGTGTTGAGCAACTGTTTTAGCTACAGAGAATTTCAAGCGGCGAAAATAAAATTTTAGTAGATGAAGGAATAACGTTATTTATAAATCGTACGTTAAGTTACATTAAATATATTTAAATAAACTATTCGTATTGAATAAAAGCCTTGGTTTATCTATTTACTGCTATTTTTATTTATTGTATGCACAACATTTAATTCATTGCCCTAGAATATTAGATGGTTTCATAATCTATTGGCATGTGTTTCGCTATTTTTTCTGGTATAACAAATTTATCTGAACTAGTTTCAAGTAGACATCCAAGTAGTCTTGGAACGGACAACACTGTGCCTGAAATTATAGCTGGAAAATCTCGTCCCGTAGCAGTTTGATAACATATTAATAATCGTTTGCTTAAATAATCACCACAAGTGGATACATGACCGACTTCAATGTATTGCTTAGCAAATGGTGACCACATTTCAAAAGATACGCGTAAGCTTTCCCAAGGTCGAAGTTCTGTTGCTGGCCTAATCACAGTTCGATAATGACAATCTAGACTGTCGTATAGTTTACTAGTAGTTTTAATTAAATTTTGAAAATGATCTTCATATTCATCGCACTTGCTTTCCTTAAGGACCATGAAAACTTGCGCTGCTGAGACTTGACAAATTGTGAATAATCCAATAGGCAAAGATGATTCAGGAAATGGAGAATACTGTCTTCCTGTAGTGAAACACTTCAGTGGAAGATGAGTCGGATTTATGAGCTGCTTCGCATACATTGCCAGAAAAGAAACTAAGCTGGCTCCGCCAACTAGATGGAGTCGATTTGGAGAGTCCCTTTCGACTTCTTCATTGTTCTCGAGTATGAAGGTTTCTGTAGGATCCTCATGATTGAGACCACAGCCTTCCACTACAACGCTACGACTGAAATCTGTTCCAGCTACACGTATCATGTCATCCTTTGATAAAATACTGCCAGCTAGGCCCAGAGCTCCGAGTTCAAACAGTGCTGCATCATTGCACAGATAACACTGTGTAGGATTTTGATATTCGACAAGACCCAGATCTTTACCAATATCTATGTGACTTTTTACTGTTGCTGGTTGAATTTGAATACCAACACTACTTAGAACAGTAGGGGATAATGGCGGTGTTCTGTGATCTAATTCATTGGGTAATCTCAATGCACGGATGACAACAGAGTTTTCTAATTCCCAGAGACTGTCCCGAATAACCTTCAAATCTTCCTTCACAACTTTTGCTTCCAATTTAAGTTTAGCAGTTTCTTGCTCTTCTGCAGGAGTCAAGTCCTTCTTCTTAATAAGAGCTCTCATTCGATTTGTTATCTCACCTCTCTTGTGCTCCAAAGCCCGTTTATTTGCATCCACATATTTATAAAAGTCCCATGTTTTCTTTAACTGCACTACATCAATATCTATTCCACGTAACTTGAGTTCCTTCTGTAACCCCTCAATGTTGTCAAAACGATTATCAAAATCCAAACATGGACTCAAGACAGAAAAAGTATCATGCGCCTTATCCCCCGAAATAAATAATGCTGAACTGTATTGTTTCACAGCAATCTTCGCACACGTTATGTCTTTGTGAAAGCAAGTTTTTGCAGCTCCATAACCAATCCTGTTGGCTTTGTTTAATAATCTAAGCACAGCATTTGACATTTTAATAGCAATCGAGTACTATCAATCCAATATGTACATTATTCCTTTTAACTGGCAATAAATGAATACTCTAATCGTCCTTCTTCATAATTTTTGCTGGTGATATTGCATCAGTATCAGCATCCATATCATCCAAATCCTCTTTAGTCAACGTTTCTATTTTCCGCTTCTGAGGTGCAACATAATTTCCTTTGCCAGCAGCTCGTTCAGATTCTTCTATGCTATAAGGTTCCAATTCAAGTGCTTTCAACCTCCTTTTATGTACTTTAGTAGAAAAATGATCTTGCAATGCTCTGTCGTTAATAAAGTATCTCCTGAAATATATATAAAAGCATTCAACTTATATGCAACATACAAAAACCATGCAATTCCATTGAAATCTAAGATATATAGGTTAAGTAAGAAAACAAAGAATATAAAATACTAACGCGCAATGTACACAGTAGTGTTGAGCTGCACCTGGTTTATCGAAATCCACTTGTTGATTTAGTAATTTCTTTGCATTCTCCTCCTTTATGTCCTCATCGATCTAGCCAAGACAAATTTTTGTTAAAAAAAAATAAATGCCAAATATTGCGAGTGATACGCAAACTATGGCAGTCATCCCACGTGGTCCTACACGTGCGCCGAACGCACAAAAAGGTTATGTTAGAATTATCCTTACTTCATCCAAATCCTTCGTTCTTCTCTTTGTCCTCCATCCTTTTTTCAAATGCGTATCTCCTTTGTGATACTTTTTACGCTTATAAGTCATCGTTCAGTCTTTATAATTCACGTGCGTTTGAAAAATATTAAACATAAAATTTTAAGCCGCCACGAAACGCCAGATTGAAATACGAAGAAAGTGCTGCCACCTTGTTGTTGAACTATAATATAATTCGAAGAGACGACTCCTAAATGCGACGGTTGATCAGAGCACAAACGGTTCGTTGCTTAATTTAAAAATATTCTTGTCCTACAGCGTTCTACGAAGCCTATCGAAAGAGATGGCAATATTAAAGAATAAATTGCGCATGACGATAATGCGAAGAGGCACTAAAATGCGACGGTGTGTTCAAAAATTATTCGTGCTTAGTCCCAGCGAATAACCAGAGGCAGTCAGCCATGTTTGATGGCCGCGCACGGCAGACAAACGGTACTAGTACGCCATTCGGCGTACTACTCAAGGCAAGTGGCGCGGGAAACGTCGTGCGTGGTAGCAAAGTGCGTAAACGCATCGTATGCATCGGTAGTGCGATAAGTTGTCGAGTGTCAAGGTGTTAAGTGCGCGAGAAAATAGCGTCTTTAGCGTGCGGTGATCGGCGTGCGACAAAGTGGGGGGAATAGGATCGGTCAGCCGAGTTGGAACAGCAGTACCCCATAGTGCAATTAGTGCCCAATAAATCCACTAGAGATCGCTCGCGTCGTTCAGAGGAGATCGCGCCTCTCGCGGCGAGTTATCACGAAATTCAAACATCTGCCGCTGCTCGGCTCATCCATTTTGAAAGTAAAAATACTGCATGACCCGGGATTTTCGTCGCGTTTCCACGGGGGAGTAAAAGAAGCGAAGTGCGCCGTAGTAGGAGCGGTGCCGCGCGTAAAATGACGTAGAACGGGTGTACCGCGCGCGCCGCGACAGGGGCGGAAACACGGAGTGCGTCGCGTCCGCTAGAGCGGATGGGAAATTGGCCGAGGCTTCGCCAATGGATGCCAGGCCGCACGGGACGCCATTTTGATATACGGTCGCACGTCAAGCTTCGCTAAGAAACGCGCTCGACAGAGTCGCTCCGCGCTCTTGCGTTAGGCGGTGCGCCCGCAGTTTTTATCCACGTTAGCCGTATAGCGGCGTAGTGAGCCGGGGTGCCGAGCCCGGCATTATCCCCGTGACTTATCGTGACCAGTGACAGGTGAATCGATCGCGTTCCTGCCGCAAAACCTCACGGAGCGCGCGGCACCCGTACGCCGTGCTCTCTGCCTCACAGTGCCAGGCGTTCTCTGCGTGTGTTCCCGGTCAACCCCATCGTCACCACCACCGGCGCCGTCACCGACACATCGTCGCCGCGTCTACCGTCACTCTCGGAGACGCTCCGTCGTGTCCACCTTGAGGAGGAGTCAAAAGGCACGCACGAGGCTGGCGCAGGAAGTCCCGGATCAGCATCGACTGAGATCCGATCGGCGATCGTTTTTCGCGCGCGCCATCCCCTAAGGGCTCCAGATATCCGGCCAGGATATACCAGGATCCTCCATGTCGAGAGTGGACCGGGACTCCATCGGCGTATCGGCAGGTTCTCGTCCCGCCGTAGACTCGCGTAAATGTGCTCCAATACGCGACTCCCATGTGCACCTCCTTCTTCTGATGTCCTTTTGTGCCCTGTAAACCCAGAGCGCACCACCTCGACTAGCAGTACGCCCACGCGCTCACTGACCCCCTGGCCCGAACATGGCCAAGATCCTCAACAAGGACCCCGTCACCTACGAGCGGGAACGCGACGGCTTCCTGCGGGAACTTCACCACTTCCACGAGACACGCGGGTGAGTTGCTTACGTCGGTAGTCACGACTGCTCTAATTCTTCCTTCTGTTCGTTACTCTTCTTCCCTACTATTTACCTTCATCCGTCTGCAACATATTTCTTTTACCTCCCTCTCATATTCTTCCCCAGACTCCACCTGCGATGCATCCTGACGTTCGCCTAAGTCGTCCTCGTACCTCCCTTCGTTTCACCAACATTCCTCTCCGCATAACCTCCTCGACAGAACCATCTCTTTTAACGAGGAAACTTCTTGGGTAACCTGCAAAAAGATCCTACCTGTCTTACACAAAGGATGTCACGAGATGAATGCACTGTCTTAAAAATGTCGGCGTCTCAGCCACGGGAGACATTTGTTTACGTGCGTACGCGGCCTTTCCCTTATCGTTTATTAAATATCAATTCGATATACATTCCAGTTACAAGCTTTTACAGTAATTTCTCTAACAGGTCATCTTCCTGTATCGCCATTATCAGACTCGTCCTTTTTCATAAGTTACGTGCAAAATTATTTTCTTTTTCTCACTGGCACCATTATTTTTAATCATTATATCCAGTCATTGTCGTCTCGGGTATTATCTCATTCGTAAATATGCCACTGTGTGCGATCAATAAAAAATTTTTCTCCGTGCTAATCGAGCTCTGAAAATTTCTAATATTTTGCTACTCGCCCGTTCGTCGAGTTAATTAATTATTCAAGATCATTAACGGTGTCGAGTAAAGTACAGAAAGCTATACGTGAATATTATTACACTGCTTGCAATTTATACTAAAAAAAAAGAATCTTAACAGTCTTGATATGCCAAGTGGCGCGCTATAACAAATGATCATTAAAGCATCGCTGAAGTACACTAACCATTTTTATTTCTTTTCTATAATCGTACGTGGAACATCGTGTAATCTAGTCCATACTTGATGCCAATATAAATGTTCGTTGTAAGATTTTAATATAGCCTGTGGTATACGTTATAAACGTAGTTAAATAGTTCTTAGCGAATCGTTGATTTCTTTTGGATAATTGCAAAATACGTTTTGCTCATTGTGATAAAATAATGTAATCTGCAGTGGGGTTACGTTTGCTTTTATCGTAGAAAGTAGACAATAGCAATTAGACTAATTTTCATTCGACCGACATAGCAAACTAGAATGGTATAAATTACAAAACCAGTATTTTTTTTGCAATTCAACCGGATTAGATATACGATAGGAAAAGTCTGTATGGTTATTCGGATTAATCTATTTTTATAAGATAATATCTAAAGAGAATCGTTCAGTCATTGGGAGTATTGATTAAAAGCAGTCATTGCGATTATAAAGCTTTTTTTTCTTTAAGTAAATATATTCGAATCGAAGCCGTGCAATTTCGATTAAAAATTTTCTTCTTTCTTTCACAGGACACAGTTCAAAAAGTCTCCAAAAATCAGTGGGAATCAGATAGACCTCTACCTGTTGTACGTACTCGTCACCGCGCACGGGGGATGGATTAAGGTGAGTCTTTTTTTTTTGTTAAATATTTATTACGATTGTGAAATTTATTTTTTTTTTCATCCTTTTATTAATCTGAAATTTCATCGATTCTAAGACGACACTCAGCGCTGCGCTTCCTTTGAATAAATATTTTTCAACTCCAAGACTATTCGTCCACTGCCGTTTCGAAGGAGATGATTTACATTTGTCGCTGCCTTAAGAATTCACACGTTAATCTTGCCAAGTCATTATGCTCAGGTTTGTGTCGGTTACAGTCGAAAGGAATTAACGTGCGATTGTTATACAAGGAGTCCAAAAAATAATCGTACGCCGGAGGGAAGTGCATTGTTGCTTTATTAAAATATAAGTTTAACCGTTAAAAGTAAAATTTTCAAAATAGTATTTTAAACCGGCAACGTTGCTACGTCGTTCCATGCGTGGCAGCCAAGAGTCCTGTAATACATAATTTAATAATTAATATCATCGTTATAACTTGACCTTATCGTCTCTGCTATAAAAACAGAATGCGAATCGTCTCGTCATCACGATTATCTTCCTTAGACCCGCGACGTTCATTGGCCAGAGTTCATTTAATGACGCAATTCTCATAGAAAAGCATTGACGATAGGGAAAGTAGAAACAGTGGAAAATCAGCACCGATGCCGCCGGCAAGCGCGACAGGTCGATTGCAGTTTTCACGAAGCGATCAAAACAATCCACATTAACATTGCTGGGAAACGTAGAAAATCGCGAGGTTATGGATCGTCCTTAATTCTTTTTTCTCACTTTCATTTCTCCACGCCTCGCCCGCATTACATCATGTGGATTGATGGACAGTGAACGACGTGTCATGTTACCATAAAGCCTGGTTCACACTGTCAACGCATATAGGCTCACGACGAACCAAGGACAATGCACTGGCAACCTCTGAACGTTTGGGCGCTCTGGAAATTTCGTGAACAATAAGGCAGTGTTCACAGCGTTAGGAATTGTGAATTTTTGCTGGCAAATTCAAACAAAAAAAAGTTACACCACGGTAAAACCAAGCGCACGTGTCAAAATAATTTTTTGAAGGATTAAACCGAAGACTAAAAAGACGAGGAGGACTCCGGTGAAATCTAGACTCTTCGTACAGTTTGTGTCGAGGATCGTGAGCTATGCGATTAAGTTCGGCTTCGGTCGTTATACGAGGCGCGGCATTATCCTTGGTTCGTAGCAAGAGAGTAGCAAGCAAAAGGCGCGCCCGCAACGCGCGGCGTTGATCGCATTAACGATTTAATAAATCGTCAGGGATCCTCCCGAGGAAGCGAACGAAGTAGCAAAGAGGTATTTTCAAAGCGAGACATGAGTTCCTAATGACTGGACTCGGCGACTATACCCAGTTTTTCGCTATGCGGCACAAAGTTCAGCCCCACGAAGCGTCTCGATGTCCAGACAGGAACGCATGTATCTGCGTAACGAAGCTAGAATTAAAATATTAAAGTTACCAATTTCCAAGCCCATCGTCGACCTGACGGCTTTCAGGAGCAAGCAGGTAAAATTGATGCTGCTCACTGTCCCAGATTTCAGTAAAGTCTGTCAATATTAATGTGCCAGAGTCGGGAAAACGTAGTGCCGCCCTAGTCATTAGCTGCTCCTCGCTGTCAGTTCGAGCCACCCTCGTCTCTTTGCCCAGGGTAGAATTTATTAGCCTATAAATATCCCAGCCTGTACGAAGAATAGATTTCTGCCACTTGAGTGTCTCCGCGTCTTTGCTTCTTTCCGGCTGTTATCTGGCACTGCGTTATCTCCCAGTGAAACACGTCAGTGACGTTGGGAGACGAGCCTCCGATGGGTTCTATATGTTTTTCTCTTTTTCTTTGAATCTCTTTCTCTCTCTGTCATTCCGAGTACACAGCGCCGACCGACGGCGACACGGAAGAAGAGTGCGTCGCTCGTCCGAGCACGTGGCTAATACACTACGTGGTAGGGGCGCTTCGAGGAAGCAGTGGGGAGTACCCAGGAGTAATAACAGCAGAGGGGTTACTAACCCTGATGAGAAGGTGGTCTGTCCTGGTACCAGGATTCGTCCATGGATGATCAGTGATCAGGGCGGCATGTCAGGACTGTTGAGAATTGTACGTAAAATTCACGTTGGACTGTCGGATTGGCTGTGACAGTTATTAGGAGGTTTGTAGATTAGGAGCCAAAGGTCAGACGTAGCGTGGAAGTACGTGAACTCGAGAATGCGAAGGACAACACGATTCTTGATCTCTACGAAGAAACCGATGATTGTTCACAGCTGGCCTTTACGATAACGCTTTGGACTCTTCGTTCCTGTTATCGGTCCCTCGATTTCTAACCTGACCCGGGCGCGGTGAATGCCGGAGCTCTCTGGGCAGCCTAAGCCTAAGTAAGGACAACGCGGAAGTGGTGCAAGGTCAGGGTCGGGCGTTGGGGAAGGTGGAAGCACTGCTGGTGGGGACTAGAGCAGGAAAGCTCGGGAGGAGAAGGTACACTGCTGGTTGACGAGGTGGTAGTGCTGGAGGAGGAGAAGGTGCTGGAGGTGGCAGAGGCAGAGGAAGGCTTCCCCTCAACAAGTGTGATCGGGCCGCGAGGCACGAGCACAGCTCCACGGAGAGAGAGCTATATAGTCCGCGAGCAGCCTGGCGCCACGTTCAGAACGATCGCGGACACAGGGAGGCCATCTTCTCGTTTCTCTTCCTAACGTCCCGTTACAATACCGAGGAACCGCCACGCGGCCATTTCGTAATACGTTCTTCTGCCGTTGTCCCATAGACCCAGGATACTCGGCACGGGTCTGTCGCCTCTGTCCGCGCTTAGCTCAGCCAAGTGAAATGGAGTCGCCGTTCATGCCACCTAGACCTTACTGGCACCGAGATTAGTATTCGAGACCGGACACTGTGTTGTCAGCAACGGTTGTAGGTGACCGTGCGAAAAGAATGGCCGATTCGACTTTCTCATGTACCCCGAGGATTGCTGCTGATTTCTCGGAACCGAACAGGGGTCGTCGCTGAGACATTTTGTCGTTGCTCGAGCAACCTCAGGCTCTGGTGCGTTAAGTGTCTGTGGGAATTTAATAAATTCGTTAATGGGATATCGTAGTACATACTAGGCGCAGGAGATTAGATGGAATTGATGTAGCTTGACGTGTTGGCTAAGGCAGTGTCTGAGTACTAGTGATATTATCTCTCTCTCTCTCTCAATGATGACGATTAATATTTTTTTTGTACTCTTCCACGAGGTCGTAGCTAGTCTGGTAAAAATTTACTTTTGACCTTTACTTTTTTTTTGCTTGACCTATATAGTCCCACTTGTCAGGAATGTCTAGAAGGATCGATCCGGCTAGGGATTCTTGACGACGGGATGTTCCGTCGGACACATTTAAGTCTGACGGTCCTAACTCCTCGTGCCCGGTTTCTATAGGCATATAAGACTACCTGGTTATCTATTGACCGACAGTAAGACGTTGGTGAGAACGCCGAGTGGTATAAGGAGAGCAGAAGCCAGAGGGACTAAACATTTACAGACCATCCTATGAGCTTGCTGCTACCCTTGTAGCTCTACTACGCCGTGGAAAATTCCAGAGCTTTGGAACTTCCTTCGACTTTTCTACCAGGCTCAACCCCTACTTTTGAACGACCTTACGATTCCGAGGGTGGTCCTGCTTTGTCGTTATTTCTCTTTCCTTTCTTTTTTTTTTCTTCTTAAAGCAAATCTCGCGGAAGGACTGATCGATACGACCTCTCGTCTTCTGTGCCATTTCCTCTTGGAGAATCTTCGCGAACAGCCTTTTTCTTTCTTACTTTCAGCACGGAAAGCAGTAAAACGGGGATGAAATCGACTGAACGCGTGTTTCGTGCACTTTGGGTAATTTTCATTAAGGCCTCGTCAACGTTTCCTAGAGCGTAACGACTGCCTTCGTTAAGCCTAGTTCACAACTACGCGTCTCACGACTCCTCGAGTACAATACAATTATTTTTTTCTCTTTTATTTTTCTCATGCCGAAAGTCCAGAGCGACCGGAGTTCCACGTGATCGCCTACGAGTTGGTCTGCATGGTCATTAATTCCGGTGGGTTTCCACGTAAAGGGTGAACCCGGACCCAGTCCGCGACAACTCGCTGCCCGGCATAATATTGAGAACGCCGGAATAGAAATGACGAATTCCAGTTGAGTCGTCAGCAAAATATTTTATAATGCACCGGGAACGTTGTCCTTAAAAATAAAAAAAATGCATTTACATTCGGACAGATCATGAAATTCAAGGAGGATATCGGAGAATGTCCAAAGTTCTTTTAAAAAAAGATATCCGGAAAGAAGACTCAGGACAGCGTCTCGCAGAGAACACAAGGGAACCGAAAAGAAGAACGTGCCTACTTCTATCTCTCATTTGCCTGCGTAATAAACTAATTCAATCTCGTGCGCTATCAAGTCAGGCTCTCGACTTCACATCCGTGGACCACGAGACCAACACACTCAGCATTCAAGATATAGGAGCATCGTGACTACGGATATGCTCGAGAGATCGCAGAAACATTCTTTAACGATTAAAAAGGAGAGAACTAACCTCAAAAATATCGGGGTATTGTACGTTGTAGCGGTTGGATCGCGTGACACTAGGAATATAGGTAAACTCAGCGCCTCGTTATAATCATACGATGTGTATTAAGGAGAAGTAATCGGAGGAGAGACAAAGTAAAGGCTACGCAGTCGAGTCAAGGTAGCCGAGCAGCGAGAGAGAAAGAGCGAGAGCAAAGATACAGAGCGGTAGGGAGAGTGAGGCCGTCAATAGCAGTAGCAAACAGCAAGAGCGGAGAGTAGCAAATACATAGTATAGAGTGATGGAGTGTTAAGTTGTACCGACGTATAGCGTATATCTTATATATATATACAGTGTACGCTGTATATTCAGAGCAGCCAGCAAACTCTCTAGTCAGGTATCCACGGCGCCCCTCGCTCAGTGTGCTCGATTCCGTCGTGGAGCGATGGTATGGAAACGGGCTTGAGGCCTCTGTCGCTGCTCCTCCTTCTAGTCGTCGGGTTTGGTTCCGTCGTACGGCTGGTCGCTGAGCTCGGTCGATACGGCAACATCGCCCCACCACATACCGGCATCGCTGTTACGGGAGAGCCGGCAACGTCGCTCGTGGCCAACCCGAACCGCCCGACGACACGCGACCTCACGGGGAACAGAGACGAAAGACCGTGGAGAGATGGTGGGAGAGAGAGAGATGGAAAGAGCCTTTCTGGCGGCATCGTAGACGCGATGCGCATGCGCAGACGATATTCCCGAGCGCCAAAATTGGAAAATTGCTGAATCTGACGCCTTCCGGCTGGCGCCAATGTACTCTTTTTTTTTATATATATTTTCGTATCTGCCAGCACCCAACGTATCCCTCGCTATTCTCGGCCGTTATCGCAAGCCTGCGATATAATCGTAATGGATTTTATCGTTTTTATATCCTTTAAAAAAATATTTTTCACGGTATCGCGGGCATCTGCCTAACTCTACGTCACTTGGTCTCTTTCACGTTGTAGTTTCTCTCCTTTCTGGGCTTCCAGAGAGACGGGGGAGATTCGATGATTTATCTTTTGCACTCTTGTAGGTTTTCTTGCTCGGGAGAACAGATGAGACAGTCAAGGTCTGCGCGAGACAAAGGGCGCGCGAAGACTTTCGGCCAGTTTTCATAGCGCGACGAAGTCAGACTACGGGTGAGATCGTTGGACTCGACGTGCCGTTCTGTCGTTACGCGTACGTTTTCCGCGCGTGTCGTAAAAATATTATTTTTTTTTTCCCAAGAATCCACGCCACGGAACCATCCATGGATTTCTCGACGTTCACGCGTGGATCTTCCTGTCTGCCTACATTCAGATCGGAACCGCAGGCCTTTTATGCGTCAGAGAGTAAAGGACGAACCTGCTGCGATTTCAGTACTGATTCGCGCGAGCGACAAAGACTCGCGTCAGCCATCGACTTCCGAGCCATACGCCGACGCTCTGGCAACGTCGCGCTCCCCGCATTGCCCACGAGGATAAATAGAGACAGCCGACGTAAAGAACCGCGCGCCACGGGCAGAGACGAACGAGAAGACGGACTTTCCTGCCCGTTAGTCGTGCGAACGAGACGGGATAAGCGGTTGTCGCCGAGCCGGGGGAACCGTGGACAACCTCTTACATCCTTAAGTGCGATTCACAATGCAGTAGCAGCTACCCGTGTGCTCTACGACTTCTCTCGTGCTACTACATTTTTTCCTTTCTCGTATCATCAAACCGTCTCGGCATTCCGTGAAACGTCGTCTATGACCGTGTTTGGTATATATTTTTCCCTAAATCTGACTCTCTCGTGCCCATCTAGCCAGCGCGTGTAGTCTATGGCGAAATTGACGTCTGACAAAGTCTCTCAATATTTTTTCCACCTAAACCTGACTCATCCGTTCCTCGACCTCCCGACGTGGTTACCGTCTGCCTCAGCTACTTTGACAACTGGCAATCGTCATTGGCGCTCACGATGATCCCCTCAGGTGTCAAGGTCAATCGAACAGACAGATATATAGGTAAACGGACCAGCATGCACTATGATGGCTGACGGATAGGGTCTGCTCCTAGGACGCCGTTGTTTCTTAAGACGCGACTAAGTTAACGGACGACGTCGGCATCCATACAGCTCGAATATTCTACAGGTGGTAAATACTTTTGTGCTTCTGGTAATTAAACATCGCGTAGACGAAGTTCCACGTTGGTAATCAATATCCCTTGTGTATTTAAAGTTGACTTCAGTCGTGCACGTCACGTTTGGCGAGAAAAGACCTCCGTGACCCAGGACGCTTCTGGAACCATCAGACCAGGAGATCCCGAGCAGAACTTATATCGATTCGACTCTATCCCGTCGTCTGTAACAGTCACGTATTTTTTTTTTCACTAATCATCTTCGCTCCGCCTCAATTATATCAATGGCTTTCCTCGTCAGATCATACTTGGGATATTTCTTTCACGGTGCGTCCTCTACTCGATTCTGTCTTCTGTGTATGCCTCTGCTGGGAGATGCCGGAATTAATGGCCTTGGCCGACGGGCACACTCCATAAGCCCATCACTCGAGCACGAGCCGGGTACTTAGAGGTCACTGCACCTTCACTTACTTACTTGTTCGCTTACTCCACTCTGCCTTTCACGTGCAGTCGCGTTCAGTCACGCAGTAGATACGACAATTCGCATCGGCTGCTAGACGCGTAGGCTAGTCTCACGACTTTCAATGGCGCTCTGGGCGGATGAAAAAATTTAGAATTAAAATGAAATGACGATAAATTTTTTGAAACGAAGTTTCTTATTTTTTTAATTCATCGTTCATTTCGTCGGTTCTAGTAGTCCTTTGTGGATTCGTATTTTTGCCCAGTGAAATTTACGAATTTTTCCTGTATACGAAAACACGTACGCGCGTCAAATCATCGCCGGTCGAGCCGTGACGGCGCCGGTTTGCCTTTGACGGTATTTAAAAAAAAATTGTAATCGTTACTGCCGTCCTGGCGGGGGTCGAGCAACGACTGGTCGTTCCGGAAATTACGAGCGACCATGCGTATCCGCCTTGACGCTTTACCGGATATCTGAAATTTATTTGCTCGATAATAAGCACCTCGTATGCGTTATAAATATCTTTTAAGAATTCACCGAGAGTCACGTGACGAATTTTAACGTCTTACGCATTGTCTTTCTCTCTCTTTCTATTTATTCGCGTAAGCTTTCTCGCTCACTCGCTCCTTTGCGCTGGCCTAAAGTTCGCTTTAGCGTCCTCCATAGATTAGTTTATCTTGCGTAACGCCGCGAGATAGCTAGAATGCAAGTGGGAGCGAGAGAGACGGCTGGAGGGGTTAGAGCGCAAGAGGGAGCGAGAGACGAATAGTGAGGAGAGAGTATCGTTTGTTTTATGACGACTGTGCACAGTAGGCAACACCCGCATGTGCCTCCCGGAGGGTTTTCACGAAATAAATCGAGTCGACTGTATTTCTGCCCGCTACGTAGCTATAGATATACGCGAGTACGGCTTGACGGCTTTTATGCTCTTTTTCTCTTTGTCGCTTGACTTCTTTCTTTCTCTCTTTCTCTTTCGCGCGGTAGAGGCTGCGGGATTGAAAAGAGTAAAAGAATATTAGCGCAACGATGCTCGGCAGTTTTTCAAGTTTATCGAGTGTTCTCGTGTTAAAAATTTTTTTTTTAATTTCTTCAAAAACACGGATTTCAACTGTCGAACGAGCCTTTCGGAAATATCGTGATATTCGCCGAGGATGAATACAGCGAGGTTAATTTTAAGATTTTTTCTTTCGCACTGCTCATTCTCATCGAATAAGCTCGCGCATACCCTAAGGGAATCCGCAAGTACTGTCGACGCGGCCTTTGAAAACTCGGCTTTAATTCACAATCGCCTCGAAAACTTTACGTCGCGCGATAGAATCGCGAAATTCAAACCCATGTGAATTGGGTTAAATACGTACGATACCATTGTAATCACGGCGCACGACAGATCGAATCACCTGGTGAATCGGCAGTCTGACGATTCATAAAAAAAAATTTATTCCCCGATAAAAAGATCTTCGTTACATTCGACACGTGTCCTGCAGGCTCAAAGAATTACCTAGTATAGAAAAGAATTGCCCAGCATAGAAAAGAATTGCCTAGCAGACAAAATAATTGTCCGGCAGGTCCCGCACCGAGGATCTGGCTCGTAATTAATTTGGCAAAACGGTCCAGCCAATTTCGTCGAACGAATATTGAGCCGGAGCCAGCCAATAAGTTTTACCCAGTCTGCCGAGTTGGCAAGACTGCCACCCACCCCTGTTACACAGTCTTACCAACAAATTAACAAATAGACGTCCCACTGATCTCCGTCCGAACTTCATCGGCCTCACAGTATAATCCTTACGAGATTAATCCCAATTCCCAGCATCCTTGATCCCGGTCCATTGTACCCCTTGCGGATCGAATCCACGGTGTAACAATGCCGACGGTGGATGACGTCGTGTCACAGCCGGACCCGGTAAACAAGTGAGCGTGGTCCAGTCCCAGCATCCTCCTGACACGATCTTCGAACGCATGGCTCTGTTTACCTTTTACGTGCATATTTGGCTGTGGATCCTCCTACAGGAGCGAGAGAGAAGGGGGGAGGCTCCGTGAAGGGGTCACGTGACAGCCGCAGGACGTATCGGTAAGAAGACCACGTGGTCTCTCGTAGAGTCAGTAAGTCAGTCACTTAGTCAGTCAGTCAGTCACAAGTACATGGACACCGATCAGCTGTTCTCCAACGACGCCAGACTGCGCGTCGCCAACCCCAGCGCTGTTTCTCCTACCATGCAGTCCTCTCTTGCTCTCCTCTCCTCGGTCTACGGGATCCCCCCCTCCCCCCCGCACACCTTCTCTCCTCGACCCACCTCCTCCGCGACCACCCTCTTCACTCTCTTTCTATAATCTCTTTCTCTCTCTCTCTCTCTTTCGCTGCGTCTACTCGGGTACGATCAGCTGACTGGGAACTGTCAGTAGCGCCGTGGGCCCCCCCCGCTTGCTGCTTACTTTGCCGGCTTGTCTGCCTGCTTCACCCACGTGGCGTACTAGAGACCTCTCTCTCTCTCTCTCTCTCTCTCTCTCTCTCTTGCTATCCGAACAAAGTTGCTGCTGCTCCGCAGGGCCGCCGCGACGCGTCGCCGTCGATTGCGACGAAAATCTCGCCGCTGCCGCTACCACCCGGCAGTCGGACGTTTTCGTCCGTTGGGGTTGGGCTTGCTGCTTTTCGTATGAGCTCCGTCGGTACAGCGCAGGATCGGGTGAATCTCCATGTAGTCTTGTCGAGGATTCGTCATTCGCGGGATGAGAATATTGCGATAAGAATGTTATCAGTGAAGTTAGAATCGCTTGCGTATATTCGTTATTACCTCTATTGAGGATTCTTGTTGGTTTTTTTTTTAATTCGAGGCGGTCGTATCCTTATCACTGTTATCGGAGCCATCGTCTTCGGGTATCACCCTAATCGCACGGGATTATCAGAATGCTGCTTTGAATTCTGAGACGTCGGTGTCACATGGATTCGCGGACTGCAACGTTCTATCCACTGTATTGTTTTATGCGAGTATTAGAATTCACAGGTCAAAGGTTAGGATAACGCAGGGTTTTCGGCAAGGATTAATTATCAGATTTAAATAATAAAATTAAAATAATTATCAGATTGCACGGTGCGATAAGAAAATTTTAATCACGGGTGGACTTTTTGGGCGTTTATACTTGGGTCCTTTAACCCTTTTTTTTCTATGCCTTTGGAACGCACGCGTAATTTTTTTTTAATTCATGGAAACTGTCTTTTGCATGATTTTATTAGTCCCTATTAAATTGCGCTGGGACGCGCTGTACGTAACTTACCTGCTGACCTACCGCAAGTGACCGGATCCCGATAATGAATTCCTATTGAAAATCGTGACACGTGGTCGCTAATAAAGAAAATGCATACGCATGCGCAGTGGATACTTCAAGGTCAGCCGTGATAGGTATTTTCATTCATCGGCGTCCCAATCAATTCGAAACGTAACGAATGCTCAATCGGCAAAATTTTGCGTTTAATTCATTTCAGCTAATTATTGTAGATTACGAGTCCTTATCACTATTTAATTCAGCAATTATGCACGAGTTTATCTTGCTTGACTTCTCCTTCCTACCCTCCGTGCACGTCATCAACAGCAATCTGACTCGAGGATGATCGCTCGTAAGAGAAAAACGATCGCTCGTAAGAGAAAAACGATCGATCGTAAGAGAAAAATAATCGATCGTAAGAGAAAAACAATCGATCGTAAGAGAAAAACAATCGATCGCAACAGCATGTTCCTCCTTTATTCTGCATTCAGCTCAGCGAGGTCATCCACAGTGGGGCGCCACATTCCAAGATCATCGTCGGGTCGGGGCGTCGCGACGACAGGAATAGCATCCACGGGCGTAGATCCAGAGAGCACTGACCCAGTATCCACAGCTATATCTTTGCTCCTTGTACTCTTACCCAATTTCATCATATACTCTTCCTCTGGACCAGATCTCATCTCCGTGTCTTCCTCTTCCATTTTGATAGACGTCACTGGGGTCTCCTGGTCTTTCCGAAAGAAAATGCTTCTCGAACTTGTCACGTTGAACGTGCAAATCACAAAGCGTCGCTTCGTTATCGACATCGGTCGATACAGTAGGAACAGCTGGTGGCGTCCCTTTTCACCTAATTGGCAGTCCTAAGGCCCGTTTTCTTCTACGCGGTTCACTGCATGAACTCGGTTTAACAGCCAATCAGGCACTTGTTTTTCGAAGGTAAACGGAGTTTGCGCATTGAACTGCGTTGAAGGAAACGGCCCTGATGCCCATTTCCTCCGACTTGGTTTAAGCCTGGTTCATTTTTTTAAATATAGTTTTAACTTACGATAACCAGAGTTTAAACTTCGATTAACGTCGGATGAAACGGGCATAAGTCTGTTTTCTTAAACGCGGTTCAGTGCCTAAACTCCATCTTCAAAATCCAAGTATCCGATTGGCTGTTAAGCCGAGTTCATAGATCGAATCGCGTAAAAGAAAACGATCGTTGGAAATGACAGTGAGAGTAATTCCAAAAAAAGTATCATTAAAAATCGTTGGATCGTTAAGACCTGGCGCGAATGGTGGTTGATTATTATTTTTCATTCACTCGTAACGCGTAGGAAAATAGGCATTCGCCCTGGCGGCGAGTCGTCGAAATAAAATTTTTATCGTTTCTGACAGCAACCCGCAGTTTTACATTGCCGCGTACCTCCGCTACCGCATAGATAAACGGATTCACAGTGTTGCAAAAGGTCGTTCACACGCGATTACCTTCGAATAATCTAATCGGGTCGGGAGGGTATTGGGAAAACTGATCGGCGCTGAGAATCGTATGAAAGAGTGCTTGAAGGAAAAAAAAGAGTAAATTTTGTTCTTTTTTTTTCATTAAAATTAATTATTTCTTTTTCTTTGACTTTCAGGTGAACACGAGAAACGAGTGGAGCGCTCTCTGCGAGCAATTTCATCTGCCCAGCGGATGCGTGAACAGTGGAGTTGGCCTCAAGCAAATCTATCTTAGGTGACTATCATTCAGCGTCACTCTATATAGTAATAATAACTATGGATTGATTAATCGTTATCGTATATCTGTATATATATAAACTATATATATAGTCGGTGTATTAACAGCGTGTAAAACCACTCCCATTGGAAAGTCACTATATGTAGGATGGCGTGGAAGTGCTCGGCAGTGTGTAACGAGCGTCGAAATTACCCGGAATCTTTATCTGTATCGGATAGAGAGAGAAAGAGAGAAAGAAAGTACAAGAGGTGAGGTTGGATCGTTAAGCGAACTAAATGGGCCACTCGTTAACGACTCTAAGACCAACCGATAGCGAGGACGATGGTAAGGTTAGGTTGGTTCTGGAAATATATATTTTTTTTCTTAACGGAATCCAATTGGGACTCTACGCGCGAGCAGCGGCGACCCCAGTGGATTAATCGTGGAATGAAAATCTTACCGGAGGATCAATAACGTCGGATGAGTAAAGGAGATGATTGGAAACTCAATGCACTATCTATGGAGCGATTGAGATATTCCATAGGTATTTATCTGAGCTAGATAAAGATACGTGGCTTGGGATCCACGCAGCATCCCTCCAAGGTACTCTTGATCGATACGTAGAGAAATTTGTAGAAAATTTTTTTTTTCTTGTTTTAAAGTTTATTTTTATCCCTGTCCCCAGATAACGCGCGTACGGCGGTATCCGGCAGAGTCACGTGGAACGTGGTGGCACCCGACTCTTCTGGTGCTCTTGTGCGACTGACAGTCCGAGCGTCTGCAAGAGCAACATTACCTCGTGGTGCGACCACTAGCGTCGGTCTGCTCGCCTCCCCACCATTTTCCATCGTTCGTTGCTACGTCCGTACGTTCCTACGTTCGTCCCATTCGTGGTTCATTCATGCCGGGCGTCGCGACGTGGAGCGAGAGAGAGATAAAGAGAGAGACAGCGAATTGCAAGAGAAGGAGATCGAGGGTAGGAGGAGAGATAGAGTAAAGTATAGGAAGAAGAGGGAGAGAATGAAAAAGAGGGAGACACGTGCTCGTTCTACTGGACCTGCGACGACCGCGTGCCACTACGGCAGTCAAAGTCTACTGCTGCTGCCATCGAGCCCAGCCCACTCTCTCTCTCTCTCTTTTTCTCTTTTTCTCTCTCTATATCTCTACTACCCGTTGGTTGGTAGTACTGTCGGTGCATGAATGGATCCACTAGACCTAATCCCCACCATATCTTCCACCCACCCACAGTTACCTTTACCTACCCCATTCGCGCGGTCTTCGCTGGTTCCTCGTACCTACCTACCATGATGTACATTCGGTTCGAACTTCCGTTCAGTCTTCACTCTGAGCCTCCACTGCCACCCACCTTTGACTTTCCTCCTGGTCGTAGGTTAATTTGTAATTCTTTTTAACGTTGCCTTTGACACCCTCCAAGAGCACGTCTGTTAGGTCCATCTCGTGTGGCTTGGAGAATTTTAGATATCGCCTGGACGGATATGGGACCTGGTCCAGTTGCTGATCCGACGACTTTGCTGTTGACTCGCGCGAGACACGGTGGAAAGTTAACGGAGTCTTGATCGACGCTGAGCAACAGTGTTTTGTTTGTGCAAGAGAGCGCGACTAATTGTATTCATGGATCTTTGCTTTCAGGTATCTCGACAGGTACGAGAAGGTTCACTTCCTGGGCGAGGATGGCCAGCAGGCGGACGACGACGACGAGGACTCCAGACATCGGAAGTGGTCCGCCAGAGCGCTTCATTCGATTCCGCTCACGTACAATCATCATCAGCACAACGTTGCCGGTGAGTAGGTCATCAGGGTCCAGAAGTCATCGTCGACCCAGGCTGTCATCCAAGATACGTTTTAATTCGCCGAGGCTGCCCACGGATGCTAGGAAAAATGTCAGTAAGGCTAAGACGTCGTGAGCACCTTCCACGTGGATCAGATTCAGGAATGAGACCGTCTTTTCTCGATGATCCGAAGGGAACGGCTTCTCAGCATGCGAATTACCTCCTCGTGGCGTCGTACCACCGGGGTACCCATTAAGGAGTCTCTTCCTCAGGGTAGTTGTTGACTCCTCGGTGAAAGTATTTTTGCACCTCTCATCGCAAACCGTTAATCTACTCCGCACGTACCAACTACCGTGTTCGTACGATGACGAACACTTGCGAAAACGCTAATTCAACGGTACAGCCCAACACTTTTCGCACGTGTGTTCAGTCCAAGGAAAACAATGGCTCAGCTATCCGTTCAGCTGGTATCCGGCTCGATAGAGACATACGTCTCTGATGTGTGCCGTGCATACTTATAACATTACCTCATCATCCGTCTTGACTCTTGGACCCGTTTTTTTTTGCTCATGGAAATTTAACGTAATCACGCTATCTCTCCTTGCGTCGTACGGGACTGCTTAGATGGGACACACAGGTATTTTTTTTTTATTTCATATAATACCTGGACCAGTATCTCTGTTCAGAGAATTTACATATTTTTTTTTCTTCCTATGTCTGTACCCATGAAATATTGCCGGAGTCTCACGAGAGGATCCACGCTCTTCCGAGTCCCAGAGAAATCTTCGTGACGTGTACCGGGATCAGCCGGTGAAAGGCCCCGAGGGAAGAGGCATTCGCATACAGAGCTGGAAATAAAAGTGGTGCATGTGCAACTGTATCTACGGCTCTCGGCAGCTCGTTCATTCGCTCACGGGCTGGCAGTCCGTATTGACGTGGGCGCACAGTGCGCCACCGGACCCCCCGAGCCCACTGGGCGCGCGAGATAATTTAATGGGCAATAATCATGACACACATATACCGTCAGTGTACTCCACGGCTCGAGCCTCGACTGGGTGGCACTCGTGGGACCCGCGGTCTATACTGCCGACGCATGCGCACTCGACAATCACACTGGCATCGTCTACTACGACGCTCTCTGACTCTTTCATGTGCACCGTCGCTGATCCCTCCTGTCATCGTCATCAGCTCCTCGCGAAGTGCGACACTTTGCTTCCGCTTCCTCCGGGAGAGGCGTGAAGTTCAATAACTCTACCGGCACGCCTCGTCCCAGTTGACGGTACCAGGTCGCAGCTGCTGTCGAATGCTGAAGTCATTGTACGTAGACAGGGCACCAGTCTCAAGCTTTCAGACTGGCTCATGTACGAGACAGACCCTAAACACTGGACCATGATCATCGAATCTTCTACCGTCATGCGTAGATTGTATTTTACTTTGGGCGACCTGCTCGTCTTGTAACTGACTTCTGGTATAGACTGTATACCCACGTGCGTCATCTCTGTCCGAATGTTTGCACGGAGTATACTAAGTGATCCAGT
Source organism: Trachelus stipa (assembly GCA_036026315.1). Lineage (NCBI taxonomy): Eukaryota > Metazoa > Arthropoda > Insecta > Hymenoptera > Cephidae > Trachelus > Trachelus stipa. The sequence continues at coordinate 85,794 of JAYRCB010000503.1, forward strand.
GCGCGCTATGACGATGATGAAATACGAAATCCGACCAGGTGGAGCCGATATTGCGGAGAGCCTGGGTAACAGTAATGGCTGAGAGAATGAAAGCAGGAGAGAGGGAGAGAGAGAGAGAGTCTGCTGGTAACGAAAGAGAAAGAAAGAGAGCTCAGTGAGAGCCCAGGAGACAGCAGGCATGCCGACAGCCACAATCAATACGCGTTTGCGGGGATAGGTGCTCGGCCGGTTCTCGACCGACCTCTATATAACTAGTATGCTACTGCCGCCGTTTTACCGTAGCGTTGCGCATGCGCGAATAGTCTGTCCTCAGAAACCAGCCCCTCGATAGATTCAGATCGGATTGCGGTGTTGGATTTTGCGTCTCACTATTGACGTTGCCAACGTAACACCACGCGCCACTTATCGGTCAGATAAACGGGAGCGCATCGGCCATCGGTGCTCGTAGGGGAAAGTTCGATTATGACGTTTAGGTTAGGTTGGTATACTGAGACTAATAAAAATTTGAATTTTTTTTATAAAAAATTCTTTTCGTCTCTTCCAAGCTATGATACGCATTTATACATATGTATGATATTATTGTCGCTTACGGTTGGACCTTTTTTTTTATTCGATTGCCTTTTTGAGTGGCGACACTGATAATCCATCGTGGCCAAAGGCATTTAGATGTATATGCGATTATATTTATTTAATTATACTAGGTTCAATCGGAACCTACCATCTTCTTGCGACTAACTTCAGGCGCTACCGAAAGGCTGTTTTCTGAGGTTGCACCATGTTCTCGAATTTGATTATTGTAAACGCTCGAATGAATGTTCCTTAATGTTGTAACTGTACTGTGTAAATGATTTGAACGGAAAAGAAAGATCTTTAGATAATAAGTAATTGTGATTATGGGATGACTGTTGATGATGCTCGAGGGAAGCTGATTGGCTGGTAAAGAGTGACCGGTTATTGACGCGTGACCTCTTATCGCTTATCGATATATGTCCTATGGCAAAGTGCAACGATGATCGATACGTCGTATGGATATTGATTTTGTAATGCAATATCGTGTACACTCTGAATAATAAGTTGCGTCTGTCTTACTAGAGGAGTTTACCTGCACGAAATGTTTGCCGAAGAGACGTAGTCGACGGCGACAAATTTAAAATCATAAATGCTCCCTCGATATCCGCCGAACCCATAGGCAAGATTGTTTACACGAGAGCGTGTTTCCTCGATTTTTTTTTTCCCACCCGTTATACCAACAATACGAAGAATATTATTGATCGTCCAATCTCACTTCCGTTATCGCGGCGATCGTCAAAGGCTTCGCCTTTATCTTATCGAGGGTATAAAAATATCAAAGAAAATAATTCATGACGCGTCCTACGCGCGTTCAATATTCTCGATCAGTCTCGAAGAACCTTTGTCAAGTATCTTACACGTCCGACGTCTCAGAGAGATTTTCGACTTCAGGGATCACTCGGAGACTACAGTCCATACCAATAACTTTCATGGTTCACCAGGCTGGCCAACCATCGTGTACATGCAACACCCAAAGGATCACAGTGGCTTCTTTTTAAATTCTGCCTGACGTTCTGGCAGGTTACTCAAAGTAAAGACAGTCTTACTTCAAGCCCGATACGCATGTAGCGTTTACTCAGGGTTATCGATCGGTTCTTTTTACCTGCGCCTATGAAATAAGACACTTGGAGGATCATCCATGAGATCGATGATCCGTCCCATCACCATGTAAAAGATTAATTAGAAGCTGAAGCAATGATCGTTT
>JAYRCB010000503.1:87667-134374 GCA_036026315.1 Trachelus stipa
TGAGGATCATCCATGAGATCGATGATCCGTCCCATCACCATGTAAAAGATTAATTAGAAGCTGAAGCAATGATCGTTCGCAAATTGTAAAACTTATCTGATGACTATGATCATCATCCAAGGAGCGTTCTCAACTATGCGTCGCAGCGCTTGAAGTGGCGCTGGCGCTACGACCGCTTCGTAGAATGCTGACCCTGACCGAGGACAACCTACTTATAGTAGTGACTGCTTTCCGAGGCGCCACGAGTTGTACGGCAGTCAGGCAGGCAGCCCGCTACGCACGCGTTAACCGTCCAATCCGATCGGATCGGATCGTAGAAGCGTCGCGACGCCACGTGGCCCTCCCGTCACATCCTCGGCGGCTCCTCTGGCCACGTGGGAAAAAGGAGTGGGAAAATTATCTACTACGGGCTCCCCCCCAGCCCTCGCTCGATTCTTCTCCTTACGTCAAGCGGACCGTGACCTGCCTCAACGACGATGCGCCGTCGTTGCTCTTGTCGTCGTTGCGTACGCCTTTCGTCATCCCGAGGAAACCGACGTCGCGTCCCTGGCCGACAGATTGTTCGTTAACGAGGGGACTTTGGGCCTGGCGTATCGGCCTCTTTACTGTTCACGTATCGCTGCGGTGCGATTAGACAAGCGTCTTTATGCTTATTTCAAAACCAATGTCATTCTACTCATTGTTACTCGAGCAATCGTCCTGTTATTTATGACATAAGGATCATTGGATCATTATTGATCAAAAACAAGTTTTTTAGCGAAGAATTAATCGTGTGATAATTTTTTTGTTTATCGTTACGTTTCTTTGGAATTTTTTCATTCGGTGCGGCTGGGCCTTGTTGCGTTACACTTATATTGCGATTCGAGGAGGATGAATTATCTGTTAAAAGTAAACGAAGTCGCTGCTAAAGTCTGATAATTATTTGTTTCAGAATCTCTTCGAGATTACAATGGTCTCTCGGCTGATCTGTACAAGCCGTCGAATTACGACAAGCTTGCACTGTCGCTCCTGTCGCCTCTACCCAACGAGCAAGACTTTGCGATCAACGTTTGCACCCTGCTGTCGAACGAGGGCAAGCACACCCTTAGACTCGACAAGTATCCCCGGCTTGTAAATATACTTTTAGCGCACGCCGGTGTCTTCGACTCGCCCGGGACGCGACAGCTCTTCATAGAGGTCTACTCGCGAGTCAGGAATTACTCGATTAACTCATTTTGGTCGGACGTTCTCGACTCTCAGGACGTCATAGATCTCACCGACGAGAGGAGCTTCATGAGGAAAGCGCACACTGCGCCGCACACCTTCTCCAGGAGAAAAACGTTGGAAAAAGAGAAGCAGAATAAGGCCAACGGCGTACAGAATCCTGATGTTGCTCCTATGGACGTCGATGGGGTTAGATGAATTTTTATATTACACACTGAGAACCTCTCGTCGTTTGCACTCTCAAGGACTTAAACAGAATTACTTTGTTCTTCAGGTATCGATAGACTGTTCAAGACTCGAGGCAAACGGCTCTCAGCAAGACGAGAGTGAAAAGGATCAGAAGCTAAGCTCGATAAAGTTCGAGGACGAGGATAAGGAACTCTTCTGCGTCGGTCGAACGTTGGGCACCCAAGATCCATACGGTCAACGTGTCCTGCAGATAGCGTCAATCTTGCGAAATCTAAGTTTCACGCCGGAGAACGCGGTGGTCCTTGGTAGGAATAGGTGTTTTCTGAGATTCGTACTGCTGTGCGTGAGGTCCAGGTGGAGCAATTTGCATCAGCTCGGTTTCGACCTGCTCGGTAACGTGGCCAGCGAGATTATCTTGAAGGAGGCTGGTGAAAGGATAACCGACGTGGTGCTGTCGTGCGTGGCGAAAGGAATCGACTCCCAGGACAGGTTTATCGTTATTTCCTGTCTGGAGGTGCTTAACAAGGTTAGCCAGCAGGACAGCAACGAGGAGATCGTTACGTTTGGCCTGGATGACAATGTGTACGAGATCATATGCAGGTAAGTGTCATCCTGGCTACCTTGTACCCAGTTGCGTTTCTACCTGAGTAAATTGAGACCTTACACCTCTTGTTCTTGTCTGCTCTTCAAGGTTTTTGGCTCTGAGCGACATAGCCCTTCTGGTATACACTCTTGAGTGTCTGTACGCTCTAACATCATTGGGCGAGAGACCGTGCACGAGCGTCGCGCGGGTACGCGGAGCAATCGACACGCTGGTCGCCCTGGTTACGGTGGAAGCACAGAGTTACGGACCAAAGGCTTGTATCCTGATGCGAGTCGTCGAGACGGTGTCCACCGTGGCAACACCGGCGACGCATGTACAGAGCGTCGCGGTCTCTGCTCCTGCCGCGCCAGTAGCGTCTGTCGCCGTGTCGGTATCAAGCGCCCCGACGACCGTGACAGCATCGCCAGCGCCAGTCAGTCCGTCTCCCTCCAGACCGACGACACCAGCTGCGACAGTGACCAAGTCTACGACGCACAGTAAGACTTTAATTTGTATTAATCCTTGAATCAATCATAGATGTAGAAACTATCTGAACTGCGCAAACGTCAAGTACTGGCTGAGAGAACATTTTTCAGCGGTGACTCTTCGGTCATTTTTCCTATTGCTGAGCTATCCGACCCTGGTCCGTTTATTATTAATTCCTACAAACTTAGTCAGTCGGATTTTTCTTTTTATCTGTCTCTTCAGAAGCTGTGGAAACGGCTAACTCGATTCAGCAGCAGCACGCGCATCAGCAGATCATTCAAGAGAATGAACAGTTTGCTCTGGGATGGCTTAGGGCTACCTTTGAACTTGCACCTGGTGTACGGATCGAGCAGGAGGAATTGTACAAGAAGTATTTGGGCTGCTGTACTAAGATTGGCAGAAGAGGCGTGATAGCGCCACTTCACTTTCCAAGATGTGTCAGGTAACAGAGAATCCTCTTCGTAGTTCTACCTGGAAACGTCATATCGTATATTGCATTGAAATTTCATTTGCAATGTCATTTATATTTAATTCCTATTCTCAGATCTGTCTTTGGCGGTACTGTCGGACCTAATCCTATAAAGGGCGAAACGTCGGGGAGCCAATACTACGAAGGTATCCGTGTTCGCGCGACACCCTCGCCAGTGACTTATCCCGGGCAAACTGCAATTGGCGTAAACACAACATCGATCTCGACGATCAACACAACTCCAGTAAAGGTGCTTCCCGTACAACAGCGTACAGTCAAGACCATAAGTCCCGCCCCCGATAGCACGGCCCTAGAAAATCCTGCATCCGTCGTTCAAAGGACCCCAGCCCCTGCGTCTCCCATCCTGAAGGCCCAGTTGTCTGCCCCACCGAAACCATCCTCCACTCCAAATCAACCCCAGAATCCAGTCACCAAGGTTGACTCTAAAAGTCAGGTGGGTCCGAGTCCTTAGATCTCTACAACGTTTATCAATATCCTTACTTCTCTTGATACATAGCGGTAGCCTCTCGTGGTGATATTTTCAAATAATCAGGCTTCTCCTAACAATAACTCGTGCAACGATATGATGTACCAAGAGACATGATAATATAACGGTGATGTGCATGTTAGGGATATCACATGGGATCATGAACATCTTGATCAGCTATTAGCGACCTTGACGTAATCGCGATTTGTCTACGAATCTTTGGATACATTTTTTTTTAATACTTCATTTTTTTCAACTAAGACAATTTCAAGCCTCGGTACTGCTCACGTTTCCGTTACGCTTCTCCCTTGCTCACCTTCTCTCTCTCTTCCCTCTACCCTTGTACTCGAATAATATCGTTCTTACATAAATCAGTAATTCGCTGCTACTTTGGGAATCGAATCAGCTTCTAATCGCGGTCCTATCTATCGGTAGAATTTAGATGATTCGTATCTGCTTTGAATCTTGTAAACTAGAGAGGGGGCGTGTAATTTAGTGGCGTCACTGTAACAAGCCTACCTGAACGAAATTGAGGTGAATGTTGATCTTTTTTCTTTTTAAATGACAATCGGGTAAGACAACTGTGTGCCTCAACGTGTAATCTGATTTTAATTTCCGGTGTTGGGCTATGGTTAAAGTGTTCACTGTACCAGTTTGTCATTGGTCATTAACATTGAGTTTTCGCAAGAGATCTGAGATTTGAAAATTCTTCTCAGCTCTTTACTATGGTCCTCTCTTCGTGCTTCTTGGTAATAGATAAAAGTCTTAAATTCAATCTTTGATTCCTCGACGAATTTGTTTTTTTTTTCTTTTTATCTATCTTTCACCACCAGGAGTTCATTTCTTTTTTGTGCATCTTAGCCATTTTTGGGCTCACCATTCGTCGAGGCTTCAACTTTGGATATCCTCACTAGCTAAAGTCCCTTCTTTAGGGCTGGTAATGGCGTCTCTCTAGTATTATTAGTGTATCGTGTACACCCCTATCGCTAGAGTCCTCTTGAGCATTGTTTGTGATTGGTGTGGATCAGGTGTCAGTGTCGCACCCCCACCTGAGCCAAGCGCTGCTGGCCAGTGGTTCTCAGGGCCAGCAACCGCAACTACAGCAGCAACAACCTCAGCAAGTCCAGGTAGTGACCAAGGAGGATACTCGATGTGGCACTACTTCCAGTTCCATTATTAAAAGCCTCCTGGCTACCAAGGTAACGGTCAGCGGCGACTGCATGCCCAGCGCCGCTGCGACTTGTGTGTCTGCCCCTACTGCCTGCGTAACAAACACTACCGCTAGCATCGCATCCAGCATCAGTGCCAACCAGCTAATAACCAGCAACCAGGTATCGTTGTTGTACAATAACATGAAGAAAAGTCAGAGTGTATTGTGCGATGGATCTAGAGCGAATTTTTACCATAAGTAAAGATTGTGATAGTATAATTTCATTGGGGGGAAAAAAAAAACAATTGGCATGACAGTTTATTTTCTTTTAAAATTGATTTTACAAATTTTTATACAAAACTTCTTATCGATGTCTCTCTGAACGTGACCAGAGATTCGCAGGAGAAAGAATCGCAAGACTCGTTTAGGATACACACATTGCACACGAGATAATGAGAATTTTTAATTATTTGTACAGCTAAATATTTTTTTTTGTAGTTGGGCTTATGACGTAGTAGTGTTTGTCCTCGTGTTGAGATTTGTTTTTTTTGTATGTCTCATTTCCGAATTATCCTAGACACCCATCCGTTACCCTCCTGTCATAATCCAAAATTCCATTTCGTTATTCGCCAAAACAATGAGCGTGAGGAGTCGTTATGTAGTTTAACAGAGTGGTCTGATTATATTTGATATGACTTTAATATGGGCACTGATAACAGTGTGATCGATACTAACAGCAGCATGTGTTATTTGAGAATTAACGAAAACCCAGTAAAAGTCTCGATGACGTCCTGACAATGAAATATATTCGACGTACGTTAGACACGAGGTTTTCTTTTTGAATTTTAAGAAGAGAACGAGCAGAATTGAATTTTTTTTTTGAGAGTAGCTAACATTGTTTCCATAAGGTGTCCCAATTTTTTGAAGCAATCACTCCTTAGACATTTTATTGTAGCACTTTGTGCACTCTTTCTCACGTACTGCCTTTTACTTTGATAAAGGTTGCTCAACGCCAACAACAGCAAAGGTTACTTCAGCAACAATTGACTGGAGTCATTCAGCCTGCTGCGCCTGCAGCGACACCTGCCACAGCGACAAACCCTAGAGGGCCTCCTGTTAACTCAAAGCATAAGCCAGCTATAGCACCTACTCCTGCCAAAAAGATACAAAGGCTCAACGGAGCTAAGGTCATCGTGACTAACAATTGTGACAAGGTAAACGTCCAAATAATTAATACAACAGTTGTTGCTTGGTTGATGCTTTTGAAGGAGACGACAGCTACTCCCATATTATAACGTTGCTAATTCTTTGTTTCAGACTGAAGTAAATGATAATGAAAATATGAATCAAACGGTGACGTCCACGACGGTAATGTCTAATTCTACGGGGAATCACACGTCCTCGACGATAAAGGTTTGTCGGCCGCCACCGTTGGCGCCGTTAAGTGCGGGAAATAAAATAAATCAACGGACGGTTTGTACGCCAATCGCTGAGGATTCGGACTCTACGAACAATTCCCTAGCGTCTAGCAGTGGTATCGGTGGGAGTAGAGATTGTTCTGGTGTCGGTGCCGAGGAGGAGAATTCACTTACTAGTTTCGAAGGGATTCTCTTGAATGGTGCACCGAGTAATTTGGACATCGACGCACAGGACGACGGTTCGTCAAAGGACTCGTCGAGTATGAGCTCCAAGGAGAAACCGGTTCAGAGTATGATGCTTGCTGATCTTCTTGAGAAGAAAGTAGACAAAGAACCGATAATGAACGGCGTGCTGGGTAAGAATTCTGTGAACGAGAAGGGCATGGATCTGGTTGAGAATCATATTGAAAAGGTGCTGAAGGAATCGCCAACAGAAATGAAGATTAAATCCGAGATGGAGGAGAACAGCGTGAGGCAGACAGAAGTGTCGGAGGATACGTTGATAGAGGCTCCGAGGGGTATGAAGAGGACAGCCAGTGAATCCGATGAGGTCGATGCCAAGAAGCCAAAGTATTCGAACGGTACGACGTCGCCGGATCCGGCCGTGGACTCAACGACGGCCGAGTCCACGGTGTCCAGTTTGAAATCCGAGGATCAGGATGACGATAAGGACAGCGAGAAGGCTACCGTTTCATCAACAGCCGCGAATCTGTATGCTGCCCTCGCAGCAGACTGCATAGAAGATGAAACGGATCTTGATGAGCAGGTTGCTGTTAGTAAGGAGGAACCTCCGGCGGTAACAAAGGAGGAATCACCTACTTTTATTGCGCAAGTAGAGCAGCAACAGCAACAACACCATCAGCAGCATCAACATCACCAGCAACAGCATCAACATCAGCACCAGCAGCAGCTAATAGTAGCAGCCCCAAGGCAGATAGTAGTACAACAGACCCTGCAACCAAACAACCAAGTAATCATTCCAACGGCGCCAGTGAAGGGTAGACAACCACAACCGCAACCGCAGGTATTACTCCAGCAAAGTGCCGGGGGACAATTGCAATACGTCGTATCCGGTGGTGTACCCGGACAGAATTACGTTCTTGCTCAGCCGCAGACAGCGCTGGTGCAAGGACAAGCACAGACGGTGCTCGTCGCTCAAACGACCCAACAGCAGGGAACTGGCGCGAAGACCATTATCATTCTACAGCCACAATCAGCCGCACAACCCAGCCCCCAGAAGATGGTCGCCGTCACACCCCAGGGTCAACAGGTCGTAGTGACGCAAGTCCAACGACCCATTCTACAGAGTCCTGCCCTGGGGAACATACCGCCGCCATTGGTACCGACCTCGGCGACGATACCACAGACTTCCATTATAGTGAATAGTTCGGTAGCACAAACCAATCCAAATGCGATGACAGTTACCATCCCTGCGATGGCACAGCAGAGTTCCGTCACTACCAGTGTCCCATCCAGGGTGGTTACTCCTACGCCTGCATCCACACCTCCGCCCACCAGACCTACCACCCCTCATCAGGCAGCTTCCACGCATGGACTCAACATCAAGCAGCAACCTATCAAGGTCATGAAGACAGTGAACTCGTCGACGTCCATGGAGCTGGAATCTAAGCCTTCTACGAGTCAACAGACAGCCGAGTCCAAGACGATCACCATTAAAATCGACCCTAATGCATTCTTGTGCGAGTGGCGTGGATGTCTCAGGTATTTCATCCATTCTCAGTAGTAAATTATTAATACACGACGAATAATGACCTACGACAGTGCTAAACGTATGTGCAACCTTTTTTTTTATCTTAAAGGCAATTCAAAACCGCTCACGAAGTTTACCTCCACGTCTGCGAGGTTCACTGTCCTACCGGTGGCGAAGAGATCTTGTGCTTGTGGGCCAGTTGCGACGGTCTAAAGAGACGCAGGTTTTCTTTGATGACTCATCTTTACGATAGGCACTGTAATTCCGAGGTAAGACCAGAGTTTTTTTTATTTCTCACGTACTGTACCTCCCGCGCACCTACAGGCCAATTAATGCCTTGACGTTCTGTGCTTGCCTTGTAGATTATGTCCGTAAGGAGGAAGCAGCTGACTGTCACCGGAAAGACGGAGATCTCGACGTCGACTCCTCCGACGCCACATCATCCGGGTTACGCGCCTAACGCAGCATTCCATGCTATCAAAAGGCATGCCTTGGAATTTGTCAATCCTAAGGAACTAATGGTAAGCCCTCGAAGTCTTTCGATCTTCGGCATTTTTACCCAGGACTCTTTACGATACTAATCGATCCACCTGCTGCACACGTAGCTACGACTTTATTCGTGATCCTCTTCATAGAAATTGTCAAACGACTCTTTAACGTCACGTCGGTCGTAACAATCTTGATCAGATGCTTCTGAACTGTTTCTAAAGCGACAAACGTGTTGCAAATATCTGGAGGTTATCGCGACGGCAAGGAAAAGAAGCAATAACAATATTTATATAAATCAGGATGCGAGTGTGACGTTGTAGCGTTTAAAAGAGTCAATCGATGATTGATAAAAGAAAAATTACGTTATTTATTCATTTTTCTTAATGATCTCATTTATGTATGATTGAACTTTTGATCGCTACATAGTTTCTACGGCACTGCTGTCAGGTGTACCAATCTGAGGAGTTTAGAGAATAAGATTTTGTTATAAGCTCGTGATACGAAAACGACACTGAACACCCGAGGGAACTCCTTTAGACATCCCGAGACTCTCTATGTGTCTTTAAACAAAGAAACAAAAAAACAAACACCCTTTACTGCGTCTTTACTGTGAACTTAACCGAATTTCTTGTTCTCCTTGGCGAGCAGCAGAGGCCAACCAAGCCCGCTGCAGCCACCTCAAGCTCTTCTTCCCCCAGACCTGGGCAAAATCCTCCGCCAGAACAGGTAAACACGAGTTCAGAACAATCCAAAAGGAAGTTACGACATCACAGCCACAGCCCCTGTGTGCTGCGCTGCCGCCTCGTTTTTCTTTTCTCCTCTCTCTTTTTTTTTGTCTCTGCTTTATCTCCCCTGTCCTCGCACCATTTTTATTGTCTTCCTCTCTTAATTTTTTAATACTCAGTTACCCCAGCATGGCTCTTTCATTTTATTGTTGTCTCCATTTTGTAGCTAGTCATTGCTGTAACATACATTTGTGTTTGTTTCCTTAAGTCTGAGGTGTCACACGCGTTGGCCCAAAGGCCACAAGTGTCGTTGCGATTTTTTGAAAATTTTAGTTTAATTAATTCTACACGACCTAAGTCGATGGGCTCGCTTCTCGTGTACCAGTGCTCTACCTTTATAGGAGCTGTAATAAATTTTATTATTAATATCATAAGATAACAAAGAGAGCAACGATTAAGATAATAATCTATGGCATAGATACTTGGTACGACCTGCAGTACCCATTCCTAATGCTTTTATTTATAAGATTGGACGTGTAGAATTAGAAGCTGAAATGTGGCCTCAATTCATCTAGAATGAACAATGAGTCTAGCAGTATTTTAAAGGAAGAACATGTTACGTTTTGTTGTCTGCTTATAATTTTTTTTTGCAATTTCATTTGTCTTGTTCGGATAAACGTGATTTCTGTAGTAAGTTGACAGCGTACTCTCATCGCGTTACCATTTGGCATGCCCTTATGTAACTAATTTTGCATTAAACTTTGTCACAATCTATCGGCATCGAGGAAGGAAAAAAAAATGAATGTTTACCTCAATTGATGAAATTCGGACTATTCAACGAGAAACAGCGTTTTGCACGTAATTTTTGTTGTTCTCATATTTTTTCCATGCTAAAATAAGCGTATGATAACATTATTGGGGCACGATGCAAAATCGCATATCAACAAGTTGAACAAAAGCTTAAAGTAGTAGATTGGAATTAAAAGAAAAAAAATGCTTTGATAAAATTCTTATTGATATGTCAAAGCAATCCTTGTCCAAGTACACAACGATGGGACGTGACGAAAATTTGCAAGTGTTGTTTAATCTTTTTTTTTTCGTTTTTTCCATATTTGTTTTCAGTATTATAAAATACGGCTTTTGTATTTGTCGATAAAGATTATTATTTTTCTTTTACAGGATGACAACGAAGGTCCGGTGACCAAAAGTATTCGCCTGACGGCAGCTCTTATTCTCAGAAACCTAGTCATATACTCCGCACACGGTAGAAGGTGAGTTTCCTGCTTGAGAAGTTTCTTTAAGGCATAAAGCAAAAAGAAAATTATTACAAGTAAAATATAAAAAGACTCTCTGGTCTTCTTTGTTATTTATTTGTATTATCTTACACTTTATTTTCTTTCTTAGGCATCTAAGGGCGTACGAGCCTCATCTGGCTGGTGTGGCATTAAGTAATGTCGAATCGTCCAGAACAATCGCTCAGGTCCTGTACGATATGAATGATCAGAGCAATAGCAGTCACAGGTGACCTCTTGAACCTGGCCTCTAAGGAAAACAAGCTTTTTAAAATTGCGAGCAGCGATCAACTTGAACATTACGAATTCTAGTGCAAAAGTGTGAGGCTGGTAGTTGCAAGAGAAGATGATGATGATGATGAGTCCACAATGGAGCCGTCGTGTTGTTTGCATCTGTCTTCGTCGATTCTGGATGAATTTCAGACAAAGTATGTGAGAACGACGATCTAAAAACGCGCGTTGGATGGACAATGAACGAAGAACAGTGAAGAACTGCAAGGAAACAGGAAGAGGAATAATGAGGGTGAAATTTGTGTACCTGCGCGTGCACACGGCTGTCGTGTGTGTGTGTGTTGTGTGTGTACATGTGGATACTCCTGGTAATTTCTGTACACGGGACGGAAGTCGTGGAGTAAACAGGAGGACGCAGCAATGTTCCGTATAAAAATAAATAATAAAGAGGCCTATAAACTTACTAGGCAAACACCATTGCCAATTTAGAGATAAAATAATAAAACGATTAACTGAAACCTAGTGACGTGAAAAAACAAAGATTGTAGCTGAAGTGATCCAGAACAGTGATAACGAACGAGATAATATTTCAGATTTAATATTAATATTTATTTTCTCAATCAAGAAGCGAAAGAAATGTTTTTAGTAAACGTGTACAAACAAACAAACAAAATGATTGGAGGTGCAGAGTTTGAAGGTGATGAAGAAGGAAGGAGGAGTAGGCTTGAACGACGAGGAAAAATACTTTATGGACGTTATAGTTAATTGTAATCATTATTATTAATTATTAATATTATTACTACTGTCATCATTGTACGAACTATGTTTCTTTTCTTTTCTTTTGTTTTTTTTTTTTCCATAAGTCACCACGAATCTAGATCGTAAAGAAACTTTTTATCGAATGTATTTCTTAGGAATCTATAATTTGTCGCTTATTAATTGCATATTGCAATTACATGGCTATATTATTGTCTCTCTTTGTTTCATTATTGATTTATTCATAATGTCAAAAGTTACTAAGGATATCGAGACACGTACTGTCACACGAGGCACCACACACGACTGCATGCACCATGTACACGGACGAATTAATGGCGGGCGAATTAAACTTCATTCTTAAGAAAAGTATTTGAAAATCGTACCGGAAGCTCCATGCAATGCCTAACGTTAGCGCGAATTTTCAAAGCTGATTATATCGTGCATAAGATGTCCTATGGAATAGCGGTACGCCTTTTCTTTAAGGTCGACGAGGTTGGGTGGGTTGGGATAATATTTTACAGAAATTCACATATGTCCACACACACACACATACACTTCTCACAGGAATTTATGTACAGACCTATCTAAAAGTTCTACACAGAGATGCTCCTCCACGTCTCGCACATTAAGCAATGACAAACGACGTAGACCTATTGGCTTTGAGGTTTTGTAACAAGAGTGACCTTAATATTCCCTGAATTGAAAGGATCAAATGCGGATGCTGTTGTGACAGTCGATAGAGAAATCTCGAGAATCTCGACATATCCTCCATCCACGCCTATATATTTTCTATGATCGATGATGCCGTTTTCTCGAGTTTCGTACGAAAATTAAGCAACGAAAAAGAAATACGCCCCGGTTAATCACTTTCCTGTTGCAAAGCTGACCTCGAAGTTATCGCGCTTAACTCGTAGCACATTTTCTTTTCACGTTTCTTCTTTCTTTTTAAAGAGAACAAGGACCTGCGCTGTCTCGCCTCCGGGAATTTAAAACTAATTTGGCCTCTTTTGTTTACTCAATTTTCATTCTATCATTCACTTCCCAATACACTTTTCCTAAAATCTCCTTGGGTTCTTATCCGCTGCGTTAAAATTCTCGCGTTTTCATTGCACGATTTGCCCAAATTGATCGTTCAACCGGATTCATCTTTGATTGGAATCGATTGACAATAAGGTACATTTTCAATGTCGAATGATCGAATAGCTGTCAGAATTATTTCTATAAAATTTTGTCTTCACGCCTTTGCATGAATTACTGCGAACTTATTGATAGATTAATGCGTCATGCTGGTAGCATTGTTAGTAACAGTAATTAGTTTTAATAGAACCGGGTCAATTTTGTGTAATTGAATATTCCTGAGGGAGGCACAAGGAAACGGAAGCACGATGCAATTTATGTCAAACTCCTGATTCTTCGTAATCCATATGTTCACTATGGGAGAGAGATGGAAAGAAAATAGGTATATGAAATATAGAACGAAAGACAGTGAGAGAATGATTTTCCTTATATTCATTTTAATTATGTTGGACATCCTGTTAATTAAGTGAAAACCGTCAGGTTGCATTTACGTTTATTATTAATTAACAGAAACGAATCCCGAGGCGAACGGTAAGCCAATCACGACGTTAAGATTATATATATATAATTATCATTATTAATTAATTATAAATACTTGTAAATAATGCCTGTATTTCACTCACAATGTTACATGCAAAACGGAAGTGTAAATTTTTCTGGAGAAATTTCGTTAGGTTTAAACGTCATTGAGGGTGAATGAAAAAGTAAAAAAATTTGGACACGAGTTATCGTACACTTATACATACGTCTAGAGATAAACGTTTACACATACGCATACACACACAAACACATACACACACAACAAGCTGAACTAAAGTTTTCTGTATTATAATAGATTATGACAAAACGTAGAAGTTGCAAGGAAAACGGATTTTTGTAATTATTTAAATCGTGACGATGCGAAAATTTAATAAGGCTGGGTCAGTATTAACGAACAGCCGATTAAGAATAACTAAGGACATAAAGTATAATAATAATGGACCCCGTGCGAGCCTCTATTATGTATTTTAATATTTATATATATATATATTTACATGTATACAAGGTACCATTATACGCTGTACACGTATATATGTGTATATATATATTTAAAAAAAAAGAAGTTTAATAGCTGAAACCGTTTAGGAGGACGAAAATCTTGCAAGAGGCTTTTTATTTTTATTATTTGTAATTACTTAGTTTAAATGTTCAACGTTTGGTACGATCATGAGAGGATTAAATAAAGAGCTCTGTAAAGGAACGAAGCGGTGATGTAATAAATGACTAAAGGAAGACTATAGAAAGAGAAGAGGACATGGGAGAGAAAGAAAGAGAGGGAGAGAGAGAGAAAAAGAATTTTTTTAAATCAATTCAATCGATAGCGGAATGAATGTCAGCGAATGGTTCATCATTCCAGCGTCAGCGTGACGTGTGAGTGCGAGAGAGAGAGAGAGATAATGATAACACGCTTTAGAGTGTAAACCGATTAAAAAGAAAAAGAAAAGGATATATTGTCGATGAAACAAAAAAAAAGACACTTGAAATCGAGCGATCGTGCGCACTCCAGTCATCGCCTCATTGTCATCATTTGTCACATTGTTCACACTAGGCATACGTATAATACCATCAGAAGAAAAAAAAAGAAAGAAAAACAAGCAACTTTAATATAACAATTATATCATATATTTTTCATGTGCTTTGTCTTGATTTTTTTGAGCTCCGGTCGATGAATCTAATTAACGCCAGACCTTGGACCGTTGTTTTAGTTTTCTTGCGGGAGAAAAGAAAATGTGTACGTAGACGTTTAGAGAGAAAAGATAAGAAAAATTGTCCTAATTTCTTTGGTATAAATCCACAAACCCGGTATACAGTACAAAAAGTATTTATTGCGTTATCGAAATACAAGGATTGGTGTACAAAATTATTGTTCGAAGGTATTACGTTTTACGGCTTACGAATAAGATTAATTTTACTCTATTTAAGAATTATTGTTTGCCCCTTATAATGTTTCCGTTGGATAGACAATTCTGGAAAGTCAGATCCACACGTATTTCCGAACTACTGTCAGAATATGAATCTTCAAACGTATCAAGGATCTCGAATGATCCTGTACCACATTGTAAACTCTTGGATGGATCTATCTGTGCTCTTGAATAATCTGATCTTGATTTGAATTTGTCTGCTTGGTTAAAATTATATATATTTAACAAGCGTAGCTCAGACTTCAGCTTTTCTATATCTTTCTGCAAGTTTTTGCAAGGTGTACCGGGCTTTGATTTGTCTGTTCCATAATCCATTGACAATAACTCTCTCTCAGAATCTAATCTACCTGGTTGTACTTTACTTAAGGAAAATGGAGTCCCTTGATGCTTTGTGGTAGCTGTATAGGTCATATGCTTTAGGCTTGCTTGATCCTTTGTGAGTAACTTCACCAAGTCATTCATAGGCAAACGTCGTGATGATCTTTTGGATAAATCTTGATTTGACGTTTCCAATCCTGCGCCATTGTTTTCATTCTTGATGGATGATTCCTTACTTCTCTCTTGTGTCTCAGGAATTACTTTCACCCGATACCTGCTACGTTCATTTTGATCTTTCTCAGAAAGATCATTAGTCTTGGGCTTTTTGCATGCCTGTAGTTTCTTCAATGTAAATGGTCTGATGTCATGGTATTCTTGATTCTTGTTATTGTTCATCGACTGTGTACACACTGCACTGCTCAAAGTTTGTGTACAATTATCTACAGTGCATTCCTCCAGCTTTTCGTTCCTGTGCAAAGATTGAATTGGCTGTTTGTAAACCGGAATTCCAACCGTAGTCTTTTTCATTAATTTTGGTCTAACTTTTCCTCTCTTTAATTTAAATGGTGGAGTACTACTCGATAGTCTTTGCACTTTGATAATTTTTTCAGAAACTTTATTTTCTCTATTTGCTGGAGAATTAATACCAGGAGGAACTTCCGGAGGTATATAGGATATCAAGGTAGGGTCCAATTTCTTGACTTCTCCAATTGTCTCTTTCTCTGGGACGCTTTGTTCAATTTTTTCTATAGCTTTTGGTACTTTGCACTGTCTTTCAGGACTTCTTGGAGACACTCGACAGCTTACAGGACCCGTATTGCATTGCTGAACTTCGTTGCTACTATTTGGAATTATTTCTTGTTTTATATCAGTAGAGCAATACGACGTTGCTGCTATTATATGAGAATTAGAAGACTGGGTGAAAGCAGTTACTGGTAAATTGTAGTCTTCAGTTTTCTTAGGGCTTTTAGAATTTTCATCCTTTTCCAAAATTTCTATTTGAAGAGGCGTGACGTTCGCTTCTAATTTTTTTCTCACACCGCCTCTAGAAGCTACCGATGATTTATTCCCAATCTCTTCCCTTTCAACTGTCTGTGGTACATTATTCTTAATCATTCTAATCGGAGAGTCAACAGTATTAATACCATACTCTCTGTATTCTTTATGTTCAATCATTTCTCCAGATACAGTCGAACGTAAATAATTTTTTGACTTCATAACAACGCGTACCGGCCTTTTCTGTTTTGATCTTGATGACAATGTTAAATTGGTTTTACGATTAGTTATATTATTTTCTCTGTTGTTTCTATCCATTGTTGATTCAATCATTCGATCTGGATTACTATCACTTGCAATAGAAGTTACACTAGTCTTTTGATACTCTGTTCTTTTTGATACTTCCGGTTGGCCGCAACAGGATTCCACAGTTGTATCATTCGGTTGAGAATTCGATTCTTCTTCTACCTGCTGGAAAGAAGAAGTGGCTCTTGGGTTCCAAATAGATACAGATGCTGATTTAGTAGCAGAAGAAGATGGATCAAATGAAGTTGAAGGTAATTCACTCGTCGAGGAAGTCCCAGGGTATACTGAATCTTCAGTATTAGCATTATAAGTATACATAGTAGTATTCTTTGTTGACAGTGTATCATTAACGTTAATCATTGATGACTTACTCTTCATGATATTATTCATTTCAGCTAATTGTCTCTCTAAGCTACGTGTATGCTCCTTAATTTCCGTTAGTATTCTAATGAAGTCTGGTTTAGTTAAATCTAATGCAGTAATACTAACAACTCCCCCTGATGAAAAAGGACTTTTAGTCATGTTAGAGTTTCTACTGACTTCAGTCATTGTCTCTTGAGTGTCTGTCCTTGATCTTAATTTTTCAATGTTGTTCAGTGCACTTTTGAATAACGCTATAGTATCATCTGTGAGATTGGTATCCGGTTCTGTGATCTTCGAAGTCATTGATACTGTCTTATTAACTCTTACATAGGAATTAGTAGTTGATTGTCCTCTATTGGTATCCACAGATAAATCCATCTTGGTATCATCAAGTTTTAGTGATTTCTCTGTTCTCTGGGTTTCTGATGTATTATAACCGGACGTATCATCCTGTATATTTCCACAGCAGCCTCTCTGATCCTGACTATTATCCAAGTTATTCCTGTCATCGGTATTCCCTGTTCTCTCATCAGAAATACACTGAGACCACGAATCTTTCTCACGAGAGTTGCATCTGTCATTCGTTCGTAGTGCTGAAGGTGCTCTAAGTAATTCTTCTTTTGTCAAAGTATTTCCAGTCCCAGAAGATGCGAAGGTCTTTTTGTAAATTGATTTTTTTATCACCCCCCTCTCCGATCGGCTGTTTGGATTAATGGTAGTTTCTAAATGCGGTGCTTCTTTGTACCTGACGGAAGTCGACGTTTCAGTGTCCGTTTCGCCCTGGCACGCAACTCGTGTCCCGTGAGTTTTATTCTGTGTTAAATTGGTGTCAGTGTTTTTCTGTGAAACCGACCTACTGGTATGCAGACTCGTTGTGGAGGAGACTTTTGACGCTTTACGTGGCTTCAGGATACTTATAGTCTTGTCGCTGTCAGTCTTCAAACTACGAATGGTATGTTTTATCCTCTCTGAGAGTTTTTGTTTCTTTTTATTCTTCTTAATACCTCCCTTTGTCAGACTGTTGCTGAAAGGGTTCACTAACCCTCTATCAATAATTTCTTCAGAATATGTAACGTCCTTCAGAGTCAGACAAGGTTTAGATAATGAAATTAGATCATCGCTAGTCTTTATCGTTATTCTTTTTTCTGTCGTTGGTAGGCACATTTCAGCAATTTCTGGATACTGTATAGAGATGCTTGTACCGTGTACTGGCTTCAGGTTAGAGTTCGGTTGACTAGAGACAGATAGTACGTTCCTAGGGTAGTACGTGCTTCTAGCATTCCTCTCGAGCAGAGGCTCTCTTGAGTCCCCAGAAGTTTGTACAGATGAATGATTAGCATCTTCTACATGAGAAATGTCAGCGATCGGCAATCTCGTATCTTTCCCATGTGATTGTTCCTTCATCAATATTTGATCCAAAGCAACATGATCAGAAGGTACTCTTTGAGAGTTTTGATAGCTTTCAGTTTGGTTAGAATTCAGTGCACTCTTATATTCTGTATTATTTGAGTGTGGTATCGTATCCGGATACAGAATTATTTTAATACACGGTGTCTGGTCGTCCTTGGTCTGAAAATATGCATTACTGCATGTTTCATTGCCATTTCGTTTGCACTTGCGAACCGGCGCTATGGAAGTCCAAGCAGGGCTCATGGGAAATCTATTTGTTCTGCATACTTCACTGTTGGCGCATCTTTTAGAACAGAAGTCATCAGTCTTGCTGGATATTCTATATCAGTGAATGACAATTCATTATTAAATTTCCACTCTATATAACTACATTGAAATCTACGTTAAAGCTATCCGGTGTTGAGTTAAGTGACCTGTAAAAAAAAAGATACAAAGTTTATTAGAATCCTCGTGTCCAAAAAAAAAGAAGAAAATGACAGTAGACAGTTTAACAGTGGGACTGAAGTATATTTTTCAAAAAAGCACTAATACCCTAGTACACAAAAGGACACTAAAAAAAGATAACGCACGCTACTCTAGAGTAAGGTAAATTGAAATGAATATAGGAGTATCAAAAGAATTTTTCATGTAAACGTAATAACAGAGTGCGGCTGTCTAGTGGGAACTAGAGGATTTATTTGAGCAACAGGAATTCTCATGCAGGGACGATGGTGGTCCATGGGAACACTGAAGGACATGAGTCGTAGAC
Source organism: Trachelus stipa (assembly GCA_036026315.1). Classification (NCBI taxonomy): domain Eukaryota; kingdom Metazoa; phylum Arthropoda; class Insecta; order Hymenoptera; family Cephidae; genus Trachelus; species Trachelus stipa. The sequence continues at coordinate 106,039 of JAYRCB010000503.1, forward strand.
AATCTATTTGGCAGCCTGCTACAGACAGTAGTTCTCGTGGAAGGTGTATTGCACTGGGTGTTAAAGGACTGTGCAGTGTTCTTATCGCATGGCGAGTGAGTTCTGGCCGAGTTTGAGGAAGTGATGCACTTTGGATGCGCGCTGTATGGTTTCTTCAGCCAGTCTGGTTGCCTGGCAGAGTTTTTTAATTGTGTAACAGAATATCAAATTTGATCTTTGAGAACTAATTAAGTTGCTCCCACTGCCAAAACTACCTTTGACCTCGTCCTTTCCACTCGTTAATTACTCTAGCATCCGCACGTGGCGCTGCTAGGGAAACCTCACCATGGCGAGTAGGATTTGCATGCTGGGGACAATTACTCTCGGTGCATGGTTGAATATTTCTACGTGATACAATAATAAAGATCCTTGTAAACTGTTCTAGAAATCTATATAAAACTCTAGAAGCGACTTTAAAATGGGTCTTTTGTTGCTATATGGATAATGGATTATGGTGGTTTTACCGTCGACTTTCTTCCTCCTTTCTGGCACGGTCGAATCTCTCATTGGTCATTTGTCTACGAAGCTCACTGATCTGCTTGCTGTACTCAGCTGCCTGGTTTTGGTAGCGTCTCAATTCGCTGGATTCGTCGCTCCTTTAAGGATTAAGAGAAAAAAGTTCATAGTTGAATAGTAGAAATTCCTTTAGAATCGCTTTTACAGAGCATGCAGTAAACAAGTCTTACAGTTTTGTTTGAAGTTCTATGATCTTTTGCTTTAACCTTCCCATTTCGTTCTGCAATTCTTGATTGGCCGTTTGCGTATTCATGGATTCTTGTCGAGCTTGAGATAAAAGTACCTCCAACCTATCCACAGCTGCATGATCACGATCCATTTGGTCCTGAACCATATTCTGCTCGGCTTTCAATCTCGCCAGCTGTGCCTCGCACTGATCGATAGAGAAATAATATGACAGTCGTATTTTATTGATTAATTAATTATTGATTAACGATACCTGTGCTTTCATGGCGTCCTTGTCACCGATCTGCTTCAGCAGAGTCTCTTTCTGTTGATCTAACTGAACGCACAAATCTCGAACTGCATTCAGATCAGCCTCTGCTCTTTTCCTTTGCTCCCCTTGTTGCCGTAACTGAGTTTCCATGCTGGCGACATTCTGCGTCAATTCAGTGATCTACAAGACAACGATCAGAGAGGCGAATTAAAATTTTCCCAAGTAGACTTCAGTAATCGTAACTTTAATTCCTTGTTGGTTTGTTCTCCAATTCAAATTTCAAAGTGCGTAGATCCTCGAGCGGATATTTGAAATTAATTAACAAAAGATACCTGAGTCTCATAGCCTCTAATTAAACAGTCCCTATCAGCTAGTTGTCGTTCCAAATCAAGCAGTCGGTCCCGGGCTGACTGAAGTGCACCGCGAGCTTCTGCAGCTTCTGACTCCAAGCTGTGATTGTTGTTTTCCAAAACAGTAGCTTCCAGACTGAGACTTCTGAAATGATTCAGCATCTCCGTTCTCTCGTTTTCCTAAAGATCAATCACGAGCACAGAAGACTTAACAATTATCTCAGTGTCCTCTTCGTATCACTTGGTGTCATCTCTATTTTAAATCTGACTGTACTTTTCTATTTAGAAGATCCTCGGCACGTCGAACTTCACTGACGTAGGTCTGCAATTGTCTCTTGAGGTCGTAGGATTCGCCTCGCGAGGCTTCTAGTTCCCTCTGAAGATTCCGCACCTCACAGGTTACCGACGCCAGGTCATCCTGAAGTCGTCTATTCTCTTGAATAGCGTTTTCACGATCTGCCGACGCGTTAGCCAATTGTCTCTGAAGATTCTCCATCTCCAGATGCATTCCTCGCAATTGTCGTTCCTGTTCTGCGCTCTGCTCCAGGCATAATCTGTAAGAATTACAAGCATCAGTTCCACAGAGTATCCTGAGCTGACTCTTGGTAATGATACAACCAAAGACTGTCAATATCATGAAATTGATGACACTTTAAGTGAAAGTATCTTTTGCATTTATCCCAATGCTATATACATATTCTGTGAATCATTATATTGCCACATATCCAACATATCAGCACGAGTTATCACATTTTTCTTCCACGAAATTCAACTTGAATTGGGGACGCTTCGTGAGTTATAATTCCGTCATAAAAATTCTTTTAGCCTCTACTATTTCGTCATTTCTCGTCATGACAAAGTATAATGTACAAAACATCCACTTTAGTGAGCTCTAGATCCAATGATTATCATTTTGCCAAGCAAACAGTCCACGACAAAGTCTGATGACAAAATGAACCACGTGGACCATAAAAAATAACTATATCAGCCAAGTGCATAACGAATACTGTAATTTTCATTGATTCACGTGTTACATAAGTTTATCCTTATTTGTAAATGAATTCCTAAGTAAACGAATGCGAAGCACGTGCATCCCTAATGACGAAAGTCGACGTCATCAACGAGGACAAGGGCGACAGATACGTTTATATGAATGAGGTCGAACTAGAAACGTAAAGCGAATAATTATTTGAAGCAATTCTAATTACGAGTATCAAGAATAAATTGTGAAAATCCACGCTGCCAGTTGGCATCGAACAGAGCTTCTTCTCTGTAAGAGTTTCCAGAAGCGAAAAAGAATTGTCTCTGACATTCTTGAACCAATAGTGTTTTTACAATTTTTTCAACGATGATCTAACTCTATTAACAAAATATTCGCTACGGCTATTCGCGACTTCATTTTACAGTACTTATACGGTATTATACGGTCCGGTTACGTCCTCAGGGTTCTTACGCAACACGCAAATCGATTATCACAAGCGATCAAGAGAAGGAGTCGGATAGCAAAGCCGGCTTCCAACGGTAAGACTCATATCGACTTTCACTCGCTCCTTGTTAGCCACAGCCTCCGATGGCAAAGAAGCTTGCTGTGGCTCTTGGATAGGAAAGTGAAAATGTACGAAGCAAAGTTTCGTGTTACATGGTGGCGTTTACAAAACGGGTTCCAGGCACGGATCCAGCATCGTTGAACGCATGTTAATATATCACCGATAATTATGGATGACCGGAAAGACTTCGAGAAGAATTTTTGAAGGACAAATCCAACAGAAGAATCTTGATCCAAGGATGAAGACACTCGTTGAGCCATTTTGAATTTTGCAGCCCTGATGATCCTGTAATTAGAAATAGTTAGACTGTGCATAATGGCAGAGGCATTAAAAAAAGAGAATTGAGAAAAACTTCCTTCCTGTACGTTATTGTCATATACAATGTTGACTGCATGCGCCGGGACGTTCTCGCGGAAGTTGGACTTTTATTCACTTCCTCAATGGTCTTATTAGCTTTATATCATTATATAGTGAGCATTGTCCAATTTCCTGAATGACCTGAATGAATACTCTTAATAGTACGTATCAATGGTTTATCTGCTCTCGTTGAAAGTCAATCAGTCGAAGTTGATTAAAATTTCTTTTTATATCACGAACCTCTTAGACATCTTAAATCCATGCGTTCAGGAGAGTCTGGCGGGTACTAGGAAAAAACAGACAGACCAGAGGATAGAACATTTTTAAAAACATATCACGTTCACAAGTGCGTGATGTCTTTTTTACTTTCACGGTCGCTCCTCAGGGTCACTGCGTAATCCTTTCTTGTTGGAAATGTCACTTTATAGGAATAGTTACGTTTCATCGGTTTTCCTAGGAATTTCATTGCGTTATTTTCATCTTCGTATCGAAACTGATCTGTCAAACTAACAAGACTATGTAATATTCAACTAGCTGATGAAATATTTTACTTTAATATGTTGATCGTTACATCTAAATTTCAAATAAGTAGTTGAATCTTAACCTCTTCCTCGTGGCAGTTGGAACGCGTCCATGAATGAGTCAGAGTACATCGCCCTGAGATACCTGCATCTCTTTGTTATTCTTCCTCTCGATTGCTTCACGACAAGACTTTTACGGTTTTAAAAGTCTACCCGACGCCAGCATGTATGCATTTACTTCGCAGCTACCTTGGTTCATCGCCATACCGTTATAGAAGCTGTCTCATAGGTTATATTTATGAAGCTAGGAAGATTCGTAGCTCGAGAATCGTTAGGATATTAGGATGGAGATTTTGGCGCGAAGTAAGAAAAAAATTCAATGGAAACCTCGACGCGGGTATCACTTATTTTATATTTTTCTATAAAATAGTTCTGTTGAGATTAATCGTGTCATTGGCACTGATACTTTTTCTATATTGGTTCTAGTCTCGTACCTCCAATCTGAACCGGAACCGTAACGCGAAGAGTTGTCCAAGTGATTTTTGCGTTCAAGGACGAAGGTTTTGTCACTGGAGTTAAGTAATTTAATAATGACAATGAAGTGCCTGTCCTTTCTGTCTCTTTGCAATTGTAATGCGACTCTGACAGATTTGATATTCATATCTTAACGAGGATTCAGAATCGGTTCGTTGGATTTATTGCGAGACAGAGAAAAGAAACTGGCCTCTTAAGAGAATAAAGGAGGAACTACAAAATGCTTTACGTCATCTTTAAAAGGAATTTCGAACGCGTTGGTCGTAACCAGGATGCGCCCTCAGGCAGGTTTAAGATTATGCAATGTCAAGTAGATGGAAATTTCACTAGGCGGAATCTATGAAATTGTAACCTCAAATTACAGACTAGTTGAATGCCAACGTATTAATTCACTGAAACCTATTGTCGTGTGTTTTAGGATACCGGTATTATTATCGCTTCGAGTACAGTTGTGTTATCTGTGATATATATTTCACGTTCTGATACTATTAAGGAATTGTGTTCCGTCGTATGAATTGACAATGGAACATTGTTGGACGCCTACAAAGTGGCCGGGAGTCTGCCTACGCAAAGATTTATGGCTTTCTATATGCATGCAGGATAAGGTAGACTGTTTTATTTTATTAAATTAGGATTTTTATAACCTCGTCAAATATTATTGGAATTATTTTTATCTTAGATTCGATTGCATATTGCTACACAAGTGGATAGGGAAAGGGAGTCAAGGCCCGTTCCGGTAACGGTATTCCTGCACATCCTAGTTGTTAAGGTTACGTGAAAAACCCAGCTATGATCCCATAGAGCAGACACCATACTCCAGTATCGGCCAGTGAAGGAAAGAAGGCATAATTCTTTCCCGTACTCTGTTATAAGAAGCGTGAGCAATTGTCGAATGCCCGTCTATCTGATTCAGTTTGAAGCACGAAGAAGTTAGGTAACTGCTGTATACAGGCGTGAAATGTATCCAACCTGATGTCAGTCTTTGCGCGGGACTCGGCACTATAAGACCTAAGCTCTTAACGTGGTTGCTCTTTCTCTTTGTCATTTGAATTACTCCAGAGATATTTATATTTATCATTTAACATATCGTCGGGAAAGAAAAAACAAATTGTGACATCGTGATGTGACTTTTCGCCTTGTTATCTATGAGATTTGGATAAAGCTATGAGGAACGAACGAGTGTAAGATATATTTATATAATTTAAAATTATTATATTAGTATAAAATATTTAACCGGATGTCATCGAGGAATTTTGGAAAAAGATTATGATAGTATTTTGTTGATCTTTTTATTTAATTTCAAAAGTTTCTTTAATTCCCGTATTAATTGATATAATGAAAATAGGATTATTCATTGATAGCAGAAGGAATATCATTGGATTATATTATGTTGCGGATGAGGAATATGTGGGATGGTTATTAAATTTTATGGATAAAAGAATCATGATCGATTGTTATTGGAAAATTTTCGTTTACTTTCGTTTTCCTACGGCTGCACGTTGCAGCATCTGTCTTTCTCGTTATTATGTTTGCTTCCAGTGGACGATGAGACTTGACATTTGCAAGAGGCCTTTTAGAAGTCTACGATTTTATGCTTAACTTTCTACGTCGACTACGATTATTAATACGTCACAATCGGATTTGACTGTTTCGTTGGTTTCACGTGAAACTTTAGATCGAGCATTTTGCAATAGTGAATCACTGGTCGTCACGATAAAAGTGAATTAAAATTGTGAACAACTTTCTTCGACGAATATATATATAATTCCTTTCGTTTATCGTTTAAATAAAATTCATAGTCTTATCTTGTTTTAGAAAATATTTTATAGAATTTTTTTAATATTATTCACATCCAGTTGACTTTCATTGCTAGTTTGACCAAGAGACACTTTTTATACGTACTAACTGATCATATAATTAGCTTGATAACCAATTACTATGATTTTTTTTCCATTAAAGAAAAGTAGGTTAGTTTTAATATTGTTGGCACGTGGTACGAATGAATGAAAAATAAATTCGATCAGATTGATTTATGAGGAAGAAGTTGCCAAACGCGCCAAAATATAATTTATAATTTAAGATTTATCATTTCGTTATCATCGACAATGGCACCTTACTGACAAGGAACAATTAAATTGTTTCACTGATTCTTCGATGACAAGAAAATAATTCACAGTGTCGCCGCTAATGCAATTATAGTTATAGAAGAAACAAAAAAAAGACATACCTAAATCGAATATCATCGCCACTCGGTAAACAGCAATAGGGACAAATAGGATAACAGGTGTCCATGATAATGAATAACTTTCTTAATTAAAAAAATTTTACAAGTTAACAAAACATCCTTTGAAATTGTAGTGTATCAATTTACAGAAATACGAATAATTTCGATTTGGTCGAGCAAAGCCATGATTATTGCCAACGGAATTGTCGTCATGGCCACCGTACTTGTTATCATTTGTTTTCTATAGATAAATTATAATTTTTTGTTTTCGAGGAACCAGCAACATCTTTTTTCGTCGTTCCATCTTGATCTTTGTACATTAATTTTATTTTTTAAAACCATTCCTAATTATTCGCATTATCGTCTAATTTTCGCGAATTTATACGTATCATAAGAGGGTGAAAGTTCATGACGTAACGAGTATTCGGTTTCGCACTGTAACACAGCAATTAGCTAATTGTGCAAGAGAATTTTTAACTCCGAGGTGCTACTCGGTTACGACTATCGAATATCATCAATATTTACACGCATCTTGTTTAACATCATTTCCAATTGACGACTCTCACTTTTTCAAAGTATAAAGAAAAGAAATGGAGCTCGTTATTGCTCGAGGAGGAACTTTATTGAATAGAAGTTAATTTCTAAGAATCCAGATCAACGTCAGATTGATGAACGACTATGGACTAGAGACAAAAAAAATTAAGGGAAAGAATAAAATAGAGTGGATACTCAACGTTGCGTGAAGAGAAGCCACGTGTGAAAGAAAAAATTGTCCAGAAATGAATTAGTATCCTATGAACCTTTCTTTCTCTTGGCTATGTTAAATATTATCTATATAAAATATGTATAAAATATATATGAACAGAAGGCTGTTGAATTTCTAGTGTGGAATTCTAGTGGGTGGATGTGTGGTCTGCCACCATACGACATTATACTAGATCCACAATCTCTATAACTGATCTTGTTACTCTGCCACTTTTTAAAAGCTATCTCCCAGTGGCATCTTCGACTGGAACAAAATTGGTAGTGAAAGAAAAAAAAGCAAGCTCGTCCATGAGATTTATATGAAAAATAAAGACCTTCGTTTCTCTAGACTCATTTTTTCGTACTAGGTTACAAGATGCAACGAAAGAGGACTGGATTTTCTCTTTCTTTTTTTGGAAGAACACGATTTACTTTCACCAGCTTTGACCTTCAAGCCTTACGGCAAGGACCTGGCTAATAACTGTTCCTTGAATCCTTGAATTTTTATAAGGAAAAGAAAAGTATTGCGGTACTCATCATTCATACAGACGCTGGAACAATTGTGAAATAGACACTGAGGTCTAATCTATAACCTTGTAGAAAATTAAAAAAACTTGCAATTTTGAATCGCGTCGACTTGACGTGTAATATCGTGCATTAAATTTCCTAAAGTAATTAGAGCCTGATGACAGGACACGCCAGATGCACATGATGACTTCCTATGGGTACATCAGTTCCTGGTTTCTTCTGCGACCACAAGTAAAATTAAGAATGATTACGTAGAAAATATCAAAGTGACAACTGGATTCACACTGTTAGTCACCATAAATACCCTGCTATGTAATCCTGTAGAATTCTACATTTTTAGGCAGGAACCACTGAGACGGTTGTAGATATCAGTCATAGCAAGATTTTCATGAGTATCCAGTTTTCCTATTGTAGAATTCTACATGTTTAGGCAGGAACCACTGAGAAGGTTGTAGATATCAGTCATAGCACAGATTTTCATGAGTATTAAGTTTTCCTATTGCCAAATGGTTCTTGTGAAAAATGTAAAAAGCGTGAATCCTCATTTGATGACGGCAAAGAATTCCCTGGACACAGGTCAGTCTTGATATTCCGTATGCATGTCGTCATTCTATCCCAGCCAGGGACAATGCCATTGCCATAGTGAAACAGTGAAAGTATGGGCATTTTATTTGTGTCGTGTATGCTTTTGCTTTTGCGCCACGAGTCCCTCCAGTTGAGTAAAACTTAGCGTGCAGCACCACATACTGTCGAAGAGACCATTTCTGTCTTTCTATGTCAGCATTCTGGTTAGAGACTCAGTGCATTCCTACTCGGGGTTGCAGAACGTGTGTGTCTGGATGCACCAGGGCGTTTAATTGTATTAGTTGACATTGAGTATAGAAAATGAAAGGTAAAGCTTCGACAGATGTAAATGTAATTAGTGTAACTGTGATATACCTGTTTGAATTGTAACTGTATGATGGTTGTAATTACTTATCCATGTATCTGTAATTCCTTACAGAGCGATGCAGACCATCCTGAGCAATACAGTGTGGATTCTACTAGTAGCTGGTGCAAATGCTGCGATAGTACCACCACCTTGGGCAAATCCTTCCAGCAATCCCTGTGCTGCACAACCAAGAGGCTGGCAATTGTTATACTGGCCTGATGATGGAAAGTGTTATAAAATATTCCAGGTAAACTTTGATGAACCTTTGAACATGCTTCTGATTGACTGAGTCAACTTTTCAATGGATAAGTTAAAAACTTTTTATAGAAACCTTTACGAACTGGATTATTCTAACAAGAATTTGGTATTGGTACAGATAGGTCTGCCCTGTCCAGAGACGATGGAATTGGGTCCTGCAGCAGGAGGTGGTACAGTAGCAGAGTGTAGATGCCCACCAGGCACAGCACAGTCACCCAGGGATGCTTTGTGTCATTCGATATTCACAAGAGCCTCTTGCGAAAAGGGTCAGTACTTTGCACCGGTGCCAGAAGCCCCAGGATCCACAAGGTAAGTAACCCAGGATGGATTCAGCTCAATTCCACTCAAGTGATCAGTTAATATCCGGTGTTGGTTTCATCTTGCTCAATAAGAATTCAATAGTGTAGGACGTATATGATTATAATGATGTAGCTCGAAACGACGTTGGGGTGTGTGTCGGGATCCTGAACCTTGTTCGGAACGCGGTGAGGTCTTCTGGCCCCAGGACGGCCAGTGCTATCCAAAGCTGACAAGAGGACCGTGTCCTAGAGGCGAACTCCTAGTTATGGGTGACGACGATTTCGCTATCTGCTCCTGTTCTACTCGAGGTGAATTAAGCAGGTATCATTGGCCAGGAGTTGGCGGTGGCTGCTACGAACACTACACCAAAGGACCCTGCACGGAACCTGGTGAATTGTTTCTACCAGGAGGTATCTGCGGTTGTCACAACAGTTTACCGCACTACCATGAACCCAGCAATATGTGTTATCCATTAGGTAAGCCGAACGTGAGAGAAATTAATATCTTAGCAAGAAAACAGATTAAGTATAGTAGTTTTTCCATGAATACCTAGGTGGCATCGGACCCTGTCCAGCAGGACATCAGTTCGTTGTATCTAGTCAGGATCGCGAAGACTTCATCCGTGCGAAATGCGTTTGTAAACCTGGACACGTGTTGTATCGGAACGGCATATGCTACAGGGTCCACACGAGAGGTCCTTGCGACAATGGAAGCATGTTAATAAACTCAACAACGTGCGTTCCTGTTCCTTGCAAGCGAGGAAGATTATACTTTCCCCAGGAGAAGACGTGTTACAAAGTTGGATCCAGGGGACCCTGTCCCAATGGTCAGATAGTTCTCTACGACTACAACGTGAGGCCATCATTGGATGGGATCAGTTACAATGGAGTCTGTGGCTGCACAAATGCATTGATGAACTCTGGAACGTGCTCCGAGGACGAGGAGGAAAAGAGCTGCGAGAGCACTGCCGGAATGGCGATGATGAATAAGACTTGCTACAAGCTTTACACGCAAGGTCCATGCGCAGAAGGTGAGTGGCTGGTTGCGCGAAGAGTAGCCAAAGGAAGTTTGTGGCAAGATGGAGATGAGTCACAACCCAGAGCCAGATGCGAGTGTAGACCTGGTTACAAGAGGATATCTGAGAATTCCAACGAATCCGAATTAGAAAGTAACAGTTTAATTGTCCCAGGTGGTTGTCAACCGCCTGCAGTGAGCTTAGCTAGATTTTTAAATGAAAAACTCAAGTCAGCAGATTTTTGAATATTGACTGTCAAACAGTTACACGTGGCATTGTATACTTAGGACTCTACTGTAAATACATAAAAAACGTCGCGCCGACTTGTCGTCCGCTGCTCATTGTCAGTTTCAAACGGACAGTCGCGCGCTATGCACGTTTATTAAGACTTCCTATTTATTTGATATCTTACACATATATTTGTACATAAGTAAAAACCATCGTGCATCATCATTCGCCATAGTGGTAAGTCATGACTTATAGATAAAAAAAATAACTGTGCAACCGATAATTTCTGTAAATATAATATCAAAGAATGATTACTCACTGATTTTTATGCTCGATATCGCGAACCTGTTGCTCCACTCCCATTGCCTCTTGCTCCTTGACACGTAATTCTCTTTCAAGAGCAGCAATACGCTCAGTCTTCTCATCAAGTTCCATCTGTAAATTATATAACAATTGATTATCCATCGCAACTTTTATTTAGCTTAGTAATAATAATTAGTAATACAATAACTTGTTTTAATTACCAGTAGCTGATCTTTCTCTTGATCCAATTGCGCCATACCGGCACAAAGTTTATTGATCTCCTGTTTCAACTCTTTCACTTGATTGTCAAGCTGCATCTGTTGCTGCTCGAGACTCCTGTTGCGATCCAAAGCCTTGTTCAATTCGGTCTCTGATTGAGCCAGTTGACCTTGGACATCGCCAAGAGCCTGATCCGTTTGATCTTGCAGTGCTCTGGGTGAGACGTGTCAGATAAATAATTACACATTATTGTTCATTGATCGAGGTCGAAATTCAGTTGGAACGTTAAGTAATTATTTAATAATTTAGGCCTACCGAAGTTGAAAATATTGGGTGCGTTGTGTCGCAAGTTCTTGCTTGGTCTTCTTCAATTCTTCTCGCATGTCTTCTAACTGATCTTCAAGACCGTTTATGGTTGCCCTTCGCGTACCTTGCGCTACCAGAAGATCCTGTCGTTCTCTTTCTAAATGCTTTAATCTTGTTTCTGCATCGGTTAATGATTCCCTGAGTCGTCTCTGTTCGGAAGTATGAGCCTCGGCTGCCATCTGATCAAACGATATCCAAACGCCCTTTTTCTTTTGTCTCATTCATAAATCACAGTGCAATCAAGCTCATGCGGGGAAAACAGTGATTAGATAATAGTGGCAGGTTGATTAGAAATTAAGTTAATGGTTAATATAAGTTTAATATCGTATACGTGTTTCCAGATCACAATAGGACTAGATCAGGTACTACGTGCCCGTTTGTTACAGACCAACAAGGAATTTGGTAAGTACTATTAAAGTACTTATTAATTAACAAATACTACTTAATACCTTAAGTCTTTCGCGAAGTGCATCGCGTTCTTCTGCCAAACGTTCCACGTCAGCTCTGGCTGTGTCTCTCTCGCGTTCTAAACGTTCCAGGGTAGCCTGTTGATTAGTGTGTTAACGATTTCATTGATAAAAAGCTACAGGGATTTTTAAGAAATTGTAAAAGTCTTAACCTTGGATACATTTGTGTCACTCTCGGGGGGTGATCTCGAGGAAACGCAGGTGCAGGTACCAACAGGCCTGCAGGGGCTACAAGGACTGCATGTGACGCATGATCTTCTTTGATGAGATTTATTAGTCTGCAGTCTAGCTTCTAAGTTGAATTTTTCACGGCACAATTCCTTCTTCTCTCGTTGTAATTCCTGAATGGCACGTTCCTTCTCGTTTAGCTGACGTCTCAACTCGGACGCCTGTGTCCATAGGTCAGCCTGTTTTAACGAAGACAGAGAAACAGGGTGCAGACTGAATGAAATTTTTTATAAGGTTACTAAGTATTATAAATACTGTATGAATGATGTACATATTAATTGAGTAAAATAGCGTGTTTTGTAGACAGATTTTGGATTCTTCCTTTTAAATATTTTATAAATCTAAACAGTCATAATGAATGCCTTACATTATCTCTGTCGGATCCTTTGTTAAATTGTTCCCTGAATTTGTTGTATTCGTTTCTGTAATAATCGCGTTCAGTCTCTAATCTCTCGATGGTTTGTCGTAACTGCAAAGCGAGAAGTCAGTAACAAGAAAAAAGTAAATTCCTCTTTCCTAACGATACTATCAACTTAAACTTACAGACATAATCGACATGTCTTTTTCATTTATTATTTTTTGAGCCTCTCCATTCGATGCTACGACATTTGTGTCTTTTGTGACTTCAGCCTCTTTGCTCAGCGATTCCTTTCTCTCTATATTCTTTGATCGGGTAGACGGCGAGGGTGATCGACGTCCTTTTGATGCTATATAAAAAATAAATTCAATTGAGGATTCACAATGTCTCATAGAGTCGATTATTTACAGAGTTCAATTTTAATTAGTATAAAGATTAACTTGGGATGATAGACTAAAATTATATGGCAAACAATAAACAGGTCACGAATGTACCAGTCCTTTTTTTCGTTATTTTCTTTCCTTTATTCTTATCATTCTTATCACCCTTTTCTTTAATTTTTTTCAAGCCGTCCCCATTGTCATTCTGTAAGGATGTTTTCAAACGGATCTTCTCCTCTAATAAATTATTGTTACATTTCAATTGTGTAATCTCTTCTTTTCGGTACTCGTTCTCTTTAATTAGTCTTTCTATTTCGTCGTTTAAACTCTTTTCTGTAATATTATTTATAACCGTTTGATCAAGGGCGTCTTGAATCATACAGCTAGAACACCTGAAAGACTTTGAATATTCTAAAAAAATTATTTATTCCCTACCGATTATAGTTAATTGATTGATTCTATCTGTCATTTGCTTCTTCTCGTCCAACGTTGATTCTAAGACGCGTTGTATGTTACGTTTTTCGAGTTTACTTGCTTCTAAATCCGCTCTCAGTTCCTGTACTTCTCGTCGTTCTACGGTCAATTCACTCTCCAACACGTGAACTTGCGTCATGACGTCTTCCAGCTTTTCCTAAATATATTAAAAAGTAAATAAAAAGAAAGAAGATTGACAGACATTGTGAGAGTGAATAGACTAATGAAAATTGTCACCTGTAATTTACAAACTCTTCTGTTGTTCTCTTTAACAGCTGTATTGCAATCAGCCTCCACTGCCAAGGCAATACGATCTATATCTGATAATTCTTTTTCTAACTCTTCATTGCGCTCAGCTAATTTCATAGCTTGAGACATTGCATCGTGTTGCTTATTGATAGCTTCTGTATTAAATTGAAAGAAAGTTATTCACGTTTCACGTTAACTAGTTATGAGATCCTCAAATCCATCGAATCACCTTTTAATTGTAACTCCAAGTCCAACTTTGCTTGTTGTAGTATTTTGACTTCATTATTCTCAGGGTCTCGATAATTTTTATCAACTCGCCGGCAACAACAATCCTTAGAAACCGCGGCAAACGGTCGACCACCCTCTAACATTTTCTTTAATCGTTGAATCTCCTTCTCCTTGGAAGCTAACTGAAAATATACCGATTTACAGATTTTAGTCTGCTTTACCCACATTTCATATTTCATTGAATAAACAATCCGTTACCGTGCACGATACATTATAGAAACATCATACAACAATAAAAGCTCACACTTACAGTAGTAGAAACGAATTCTCATACCCTGGGGATCAATAATACATGCAACAAAGTACACATTTTGGTTTGACACACGATAAGTTGCAAGGAAGAATCCAAAAGATACTCAAAAAATATATTAGGCTTTCACGATACCTGTGTTTTCATTGTGTGTACGTTGTCTGTTTGCAATGATAATTCTCCCTTTAATTTGGTTACCTCACGGTTCAAACAGTTCATCTTGTGCTCTGCGGTACTCAGTAAATCAACAATGTGTGGCTCCACTTTTCGTAAACTAGGCAATGTCGTAGTACTACTTTTTGATCTTGGCAAAGCATCACTTTCTAGAGTAGGTCTTCTAAGTGGATAGCTTGCACGTTTTTTAGTTGCTATAAAATCATAAATTAGTATATACTTGTACTTTAAATATGATGAGGATTGCAGATACTATTGAACTTACTATTCCTTCAGATAAATATGAAATATCATTACCTAGTCCAACGTTATTTATCACGGGCTTGCAACACTTTCCTTGTAACTCCAATATCTTCTTTGATTTCTTTGAGGATTCAGACTCTAATTCTTTGATTTTCTGGAGATTGCGCGACGACGCTAATTTCAGGTCACAGCATTCACTCTCTAATTTGCGCACTTGCTTCTTAAGATCGCGAAGTTGTTTTTGATGTGCCTCTTTAGATTCTATAAGCTCTGAATGAAGATGATTACATTCCTGCACTAGACGTGCATTGTCACACTTGTATGGCTCAACAGCCAATTGCAACTGACTGCATGCCTGAGAGAAAGAAATAATATGATATAAATTAATAGCAAAAAATACATAAATTACTATTAATTACATCTTTTTCTAGATTACGATATAGCTTTAACAAATGTATATGCTCCGAAGTCAATGTTAAATAACATGAATAACCTAGATCACTTACCACCTGTTTGACAGATACAAATGTCAAATGACAAATGAACTTTAAACATTATAGAAAGTTTTTAAATAACTCTGATGAGACTCAAAATGCATTTTACAACAGCTATAGAATTCTAAAATATATGGTAAGAGATACAGTAAAAAAGTTGAAGGTCTTATACCTCTATATTATCCTGTGCAATGGATTTAAAATGTTTGAGACTTTCTGTAGTTTGTATAAGATCTGCCAGTAGTCTTTCAATTAAAGGAAGAGCATCTAAGGAAAGTGCTTGTTTATATCCTAAACCATCCAGATGCTTTCGAACTGTACGGTATCTTGCAGCTACATTATAATCCTCTTCAGCATTCATTTTTACATGAGAATTATAATCAAACTTTCAACACAGTAATTCTTATATAAACCACAATCTCATAAGATGAATTTAAAACTATTTGCTGCACAATTTTGTGTTTAAATTGCTCCATTTACAAGTTTGTTTACACTATGCTCCCTCTTAACCTCGACCGCATAATCGTCCAAGAACTTAGCATTAAGACTCTTAAGCAACATTATTGATTGCACTGTCTAATACGTCAGGTTTATCTCTTGATATATATAAAATGCATAATTGCACATTGATAAAGTTACGTTATAATTTAATTTTTCTAAACAGATTACACATTAAATTACAGGGTGGGAAATAGTAGGGGCCTTATAACGGTCATGGGACTGTTGAACGGCCCCAACTTGTAACTAATAGAATTCAAACCTAACGCGCTTGACTCAATGGAACATAATATATTGTATAACTATTCTCTCATTGAGACTTCTTATTGAAAATGGGACTATTGAATTGAATTTATTATTAGGACTCTGTATTATCAAAATTTATTGAGTTAAAGATAGGAGGAAAATAAAAATGAAATAGAAACAACTCATTATATTCTCTTTCATTTTATTAGATCTTTCTTATGATACATGATATAAGAGTTTTCATTGTACAATCATTAGCCGTCTCTTATTTGTGGTGTGAGCAATTTGACACATCAGGGCATTCATAGAAATCTTCACATATTGTTACGTATTATAACACAATGACAAAAGCAATAACATTTCTTGTACTAACGCTGTATACATTCCACTTTCATTAGGGCGCCGCTGCCCAAAGATTTACATAATGATGATGAGGATACAATGAACACTTATGAAAAATTTTAAGAACCTAAGCATAAAAATCTATAAAAGATAACTAGGATAAAATGTTACTTGCAGACGATTATCGTCTTACATTTTTTTTGTAATTTCCTTTTTCTTCCTTCCTTTCCTTTCCTCCAACGTTAAGTAATATCTATTCATGACAAAGCTGTTACTTACTTACAGATATTCTCAAGTTATGTGCATTGAGATGGATACAATATTCAATGAAGTTTTTGTCCTTAGTGAATTAATGCAATTGGTACTATGATATCAAAGATAAAGATCCTGAAAAGTATAATTAATCGATGCTGTGCAAAGTATAAAAAAATATTTTAAGAAGCTTTGTCAATGCATCCCAGATATTTCTTAGCAATGTGAGGATACAAATTTGTTACTAGAACACAAATTATAGGTGGGTAAATATAATGTAGTATAATGGTTAGAGGACTACATATAGATGATGATAGTATATCAATTGCATGATTTATGTAAAAAAAAGACAAAAAAGAAAACAATACCTATACTAAAACCAGCCACGGTAACGAGTAAACGCTGAGAAACATAATAGTTGCATCTTGTACGAAGAACAAAAAGAAAAATTATATAGTAGCTAGAATTTCAATTCGATGAAATAATGCCAGTCGTTAACGACTAAAACATATTGCGCATCGAATTAAAAAGACATATATGTACAATATTTATATATACACAAATTCCGCTTTATTAGATCAAACATTAAATTTAAGCGCTTAGAGTCTAATCGCCCAAGAAAATGTCTCTCGATTGATCATCTAACAGGACATTTGCAAGCACAGATCAGTCAATCGAGAGATGTTCTCTTAGAGAAAAAAAATGAATTGATCGTCAGTCCAATTGTTAGGAAACAATACAATTTATAATAATATTATTAGAAATTAGATTACTATAATTTTCACTGGATTGCTGTGCATGCCTCAGTGTCCTTAAGAATCTCGTTTTAAAAAAATCTTGTGTGCGGATACAAGGAGGCAAATAAACGATCATGAAGCAAAAAAGACAAAAATCATAAAGCTCCTGGCACTCGCAAAAGTAACTGACGGTGTTTAAGGTACTGATCGTTTCATTCAGGATACCAGAACCAGAGCACGGCAATCTATTGATATGTCAAAATCTTACAATTGATGCGACAACAAGTGTAAATGAAAAATGACGGCAATGATATAAAAATAAAACAATAGATTTTTTGTTGTCGATTTTGTTAGGCAACGGTTACGCGGCGAACCAGCCATCGTCTGATAATAATTAAATCACTAGGATCTAGATCGTTACGCATTTTTAATAACGTCTAATTGCAATAAGTAGATTGACAATGAGGACAGTATGAGAAACGCAAAAAAATTCATCGTCGAAACATATTTTATCAGTAAGTGCATATTTGTATTGTTGAACTGTAGGCCTCATTTCGTAACGATCCAATGATTCGCAATCAAACATCTCGTTCCATTGTTTGCCAATGGTCCAAAAAAACAATGGGACAACGATGAAACACAAATAATATAACGCTTCAAGATCCAAATCATATTTAGAATCTTTGTCGTCGCTCAAACATCTATTGACTAACAGTAGTAACCAGCGATCATGATATTGAGACAGTTTCAAAAAAAAAAAGAAACCAATTGTATTGTTACTGTTGCTATTGTTATTTACAACAGCATATTAACGTTCTATTCTCTTGATACTCATATTGCAGTTTCAGTTGTTCCACAAAGGGTTAATCATTTTAAAGATTAAATTAATAACTTGCAAAGGCAATACAAGTGTGCTTCATTTTTATAGCAGTCTTTAAATATGATTTTTACTAGACGGAGAGAATAATTCCAGCCCGATAAATTGCTTACTGTTGTTGTTAACGGGAAACTGAAAGTAAATTCGTGAAACAATAGGGTCGCTTTTCGAGTGTATCGCGATTTTCTATACAAGTAATATTTTGTATCGCAATTAAATGTATTCCTGTATAGTTAACAAAAGAAGCTGAGGAAAAAGAAAAAAACGTAAAAGCTGCACGCGACTTTAGCAGGAAACAAACATCACTCAATTGAAAAGGTTCATTTGCTTTTTGACTTTAGATTGACATACGGTTATAGCTTTTGATCATTAGGTGATCGTAAACTATTTTGCATTTCCATAAGATCTCAGTAGCTCCGTTACAATTATTTTTGTTATTGTATCCATCAACATACAGAGTACACAGTATGAGCTTGAGTCGTCGAAAAGACTTAGTGGAATCACGGATTTGTGTCTAGAAAATGGTTCAGCAAATTTCGTAATGCCATTCTTATTTAATCAGTACCGATGGCTCTCTAACACACTAACAATGCACCATACATTCGTTAATTAATATATAATATACTTTGTAGTCATCGATTCTTCGGTTCAATCCTCCTGACTTTCATTTTGTCTTTACTCTTCATTAATCTCCTTTAATTCTTTTTTTTTTAATATAACTTTTCTCACTTTTCTTGCGATAACACCTATAAAACCTAGCCTCGATTCTATTCAGCTTGTTAGCTGAACGATGAGGTTTACCTTTTTTTTTGTTTTAATTCTTTTTTAAAGCTTCTTCTTCGTCTTATACAACTACAAAACTAGGATCCAAAGTAAGGCATAATCTTACATGTCCTACGAAATATGCATAAGATCCCATTACCCTTTTGCGCCGTCTTAAAAGATCCACCATTGTTTGAGTAATTCATCCGCCGCACGATAACCAATTAAAGATGAGAAACGGCTAAGGGGCATTTTGGCCTAGGTCCAAAGGATGGGATTCTGCGTATTGGCTCTACGGATCACGATAGCCATCAAGTCAGATCTGGGTGGAGAAGCGAGGACGTGGTAGATCGCCGAATACGGTATCGCCATGCACGCTTTTAGCGAGGGCTTTGATTGAAGCGCGAATATTATGAGGATCGAGTGGATTCCGCGGCAGCTAAAATAACATTAACTATGTAAGATCCAAGACCAGGTAACAAAATAGACTTTAATAATGGATTAGTATGATAAACTTCTAGTGAAGCAAGATTTAATGTCTTATATGAAAGCAGTTCATACCCGATCGTCGTCCTGGTCCTGCATATTTCGCCGAACGTAAGACGGGAAAGCAGGTACGCTAACAGGCAGTGATTTGGCAAGAGTAGGATGGCCTCCCCGTTGTGCTCTAGGTATATGAATACCCTCATCATGTCCGGAATCTGGAATATCCGGAAATCAAACAAATTTCCCAATATTCAGGATCTTATTGACATATTCTTAATATTCACCATCAGTATCAGACTCTTCATCCGACTGGTGAAGCTGCTCACAGGGTAAAGTGTCATCCATTCCTTCAAGAGGGAACAAAGCTTCTGCATCCAAGCTACTTGGCTCCCTAGAGAAGACCTTCAATGGTTCCCTTCTGTCGATGCTGCCATTCTGTCGAATTGATTTTTTTAAACATACTATTTGGGGTAAGGAAAATTTTGCATGGTGCAAAATCCCGTCTTCAAGCGGTAATCACTATTGTTTGGATACGTGGGCGTGTCTTTACTCACAATATGGAGACTAGCTGGGTGCTTGGTAGCAGCTTGGTGCCTGATATTAGCGCCGGTGATGAATTTCGTGTCGCTTGACACTAGATGTGCTTTTGGATTATTAATTGTATTGGCCACTGATCTGGTTACAGTTTCTTTAAAGCCTTCCGGAGTTGCAGGAGGAGTTTCCAGATCATTTGTAGATTTCGCCGAATTCTCGTTGTTGCAAATTAATCTATAAGAGAGAATATAAACGATTTAGTTTGTGAAATTCTGTCAATACGTCAGTCTCAGACGTTACATTATGTAATGCAAAGCATTAATCATGTTGATAATCTGACCTTGCCAACAGTCTATGCTCGGTATGGGCTCTCTCACGAAATTGTTCCAGAAGTTGATATTGTTTTGCCGTAAAAGCTCTAATCTTCTCCTCGACGGCAGCAGCCTCACGCTGAACAGCTTCCTCAAGCTGCTGCTGAAGACTTCCCAGTGCCAACTGCTGGCTGTTGGATAGCTGGGATACTGTGCAAATAAAATAGATGATATAAATATTCTGGGCGAGCACATATTTTTTCGTAGACTTCTTTTACGCACATATATTTATTTATTGAAAATCAATTAAGGGAGTCTATTTCTTACAGGTATATTCGATTACTATAAAATCTGCGTTTTGAAAAGTATAGCGTCTAGAACTTTAAATAATCAACAACAAAATTCTATTTTTATAAGAAAATATCATAACGAGATACGCAAACACTGGAAGCATTCCGCTTCTTCAACTGTATCTGCCAGTACCTGCAATTAATGGATCCTCGCAGTGCTTTTAAATATTACACGTTGTTACTTTTATATCCCAGAGAACCGTATCACTTCGTATAATCAGTTGCAAGCGTGTTTACCGGAAAACTTTGTAGATGCCTGAAGAAGATCCACATCGGCCAGAGCACTGTGATTGATTACTATCTTGAAGACCGCGCTGTAATCAGGACTGGCTCGTAATTTCTCAATTTCATCAGGTGAAACCTATAACATATTAATGATAATAATGCGTCAGTCAGCGGAAAAATATGTAAATAAAATTGTTGTACGTGATGAACGACATGTATTTAATGAATCTTTAATCGGATCAACATGTTCACCCAATAAGAGCGTTGAGTTTTATCAGCAAAAAGTTGGTGAGTTAGGTAAATATTTTATGTTGATTAGGAAAGATAACAAAGTGCTATTGAATTATTTTAATGTCAGGAATCCTTAGTAATGCATGGCTAGATCGCAGCACATCAAGGTTTTCTAATGAATAATATAGACCCTCTGATCCTGCGATTCAGCATGGAAATGTAATACATACGTATGTACATGTATGTTGTGTCTCATAAAATGTTGTTTATTTTCAACAGTTAGAATACAACCTTAAGCAGGATAGCAAAATGCAAGGTAAAAAAGAAGTTTAACCAGTTACACATGGTAGCGTATAATAGTTGGTTGGCAGCCTCTGCTAAATAACTGATACGTAAAGGAATTAAGTTATTTCTACTGCATCAGTTTAGTTATCTGAAAGTATATCATGTATCCATAGATAAGTCAAACTTGAAACTAATATATTGTATCATACATTTATTACCAGAGGTATTATAAGTTCGATGACCTGGACAAAGTGAACACCTTGGAGAATGCACGGATTTTTCCCTCTTGGTGATAATTAATTTGAGTCAGCAACGGAATTAATAGATTATTTACTGATAATAATTTTTATTTTAAAATAAACACGACTTGCATTATCTGAAGATTTCTTTAAAGTGATTAGATGGATAAATATTTCTAGTTGTTAATTAGCACAGGTTTCAAACAGGATGTGGCAAGACCTCTACTACTTGGAAATTAAATGATATCAAGAAGTATAATAGTCATTTTTGAATATATCAGATGTATTGATGTTTTTGAAACGTCCTCTCTTATACAATGTGTATTTAAAAAAAGGTTTGATATTTAGCGAACAATATATCATCTATGTTTTTCTCTCATTTGCTGCATGCCAATCTATGGTAATAAGAATTACCACAGAAGATACACCCACACAATCTTCCTTAAACGTAGAACAAGAAATTACATCACGCATTATTCATTGCTGAGTATGAAAATTGTATTTCTTAAACGACCATTCTTTGACTGTCAATCTTTCTTAATTACACTTTTGATACTTACAATGAGATTGGTGTTAATAAGAACCATCCCAGCGCCATACTCTTTATGTATGGCATGGGTATGTGTTGAGCAGTTGTAACAGCGGTGGACTATCCATGCTCCAACATTTCGAACTTCCAGTAAACTTGACTGCTGTTTAGTAATAGCATCCAAGACTGATACACTTGCCACATTCTGAGAAATAAATTCCAGGCATGGTCTAATAAGTATATCTTAGTATGTGCTGTCTTATTGTAATTATGTATCATTATATGAAAGTAATTTTATTTGACTGATAGTTCTGGAAATCAAAAGCTTAACAATAAAGTAAAACTGTCCTTATTGATTTTGACTTAATCGAATATAAATAATTAGTTCCATACTTCTTGAAAATGTAACAATGCAAGTAAAAAAGTTTTTGAAACAATCTAGTAGTAAAGGTATTTTAGAAGTTTCTATTTCTTTTGTATTAGCTGTCAATATTAAAACTGAATCATTTGAAAACACTATCTCCAACTGCATAAATGTTTCTGGCATTCTTATAATCAACTCAAATATTATTGAATATTTTAGCATATGATTGTATTAGGAAACTGACTTCACAACCTTGACAACATACTGATATTTGCTAGAATTTCACAATACTATAAATCCTTATAAGAGAAACATATAAGGTATATGAAAGAACCTAACAATTGTTCAATTTAGTTCATACAGTATATTTAATTGTAAATAACAGATATTCAATATAAACAGACTAACTTGCTGTTTAGATATTAAGCATCAGTCAAAATTGTGAGATATTTTATTTCAATTCCATGTAAAATTTTCACGTTCAAATTTGATTAAATTAAGATGATAACGAAAGATCAATAAGCTTCCAAGTTTCAATGAGTATTTTAACAAAGCCAAGAAGAGCCTCCAAAAAGAAAATCCTCTGTGATAAGTGTTCAAAGAAGTATAATCAACACTCAGGTAAAATTCCAAATTACCTCGCGAAAAAAGGTGTCAGCGCGTTCCAAGGCAGTCAGTTCGATATCCTCGAGGTTGACCCTCCGCAGTTCATTATCCCTGCATTTGATGAAGACATTGAGACACTTGCAGGCGACGTGCATCGTACGAGAATCCCGAAAAACACGTAATCGAGTCACCGTGATGAGAAAGGATGAAAATTAAAGAGAAGAGGCAGAAAAATCCACAGCTTCGAACAAAGGAGACGGAAGTAAAATATCGTCCTGCTAACGAATTATCCAAAAATTCTTATGATCCAGCGCTTTCTTAACGACCGGCACTTTCCAGTTGGTAATCTCGTGAGCACTGAAACGTTTACTGTTCCGACATCATGTTTTCCAAGTCGAAACGATGTGTACGTGCGTGCGAGAGTACTAAGAAAATTATCACGTCCTCTTGGCCTCCTGTAGACTGTATATCTCTTTTTGATTTAACCCACTCTCGAAAGCTGATCCAAGGTGTTCCGCTGTTGCATACTGCTCAACAAGAGAAATCTTGTAGCAAATAGACCTCGAAAAATTCTTTTCAATATAAGAGTCTCGTATAAACACTCGGCACAGCCGATGCCGCCGCCGCTGTCTATTGAAACCTGGTTTGTCCGATGGAATTCTCACTGAGATTATCGTCGTGACTTTTTGGAATGGCTAAAGGTTTCTCAAAGCAGAATATTATTCTGTCGCAAGCAAGAGATGTCAAGAGACTATTATACGGCCGTAGCTTCGTGAAAGCTTTTCGTGCTCAGAGTCTTCTCTGTTTCTTTCCCTCTTCCTTCCACGATATTATCTTTCTCTCTTATTCTCTCCTATGCATCCACCCGTTCCTCTCTCTCTTCATCACTCACTCACCCTCTCTGCTCTTTCTCAAGCTTCACTGGTTACTACCTCGCGATAATGTATACCCTTTTTCAAGTTTCTCGGGACTCTAGATGCTTTAACTTATTATAACATTTCTCGAGCTTGCAGATAAACGAACCTTTCATTAACGAGCTTGACATGGAACGTGGTAGCACGCAAAGTTGTCACTTATATTTACAAATTTTTCCGAAATTCACGGGAGGAGCGCTCACTAAAAATAAACACTGATTTATGGACGCTATACGTCCGGACTTAGCAAGACAAAAACATACTCCTTGGTCAGTATACAATCTAAATCAGCTGGTCTATCAATTATTATTTTTCTCAAATAATCTCTATCTTTTGTTTTACGATCATACTGTACTATATGGAAATTCAATCAGATTACACAATTAAGTTAAAGGATACAATCGCTTCGGCTTTTAATAGTGAGAACGTGTTGCTTGACTCTAGTAGAATTTTTAAAAGCATTGCGCAATCGCGCTGTTCTCCCGGAGGCTAGTTTGAATTTATACTTAGATATGACGTGGTAGAATTATAAATATTATTAATCATTAAAAGCTGTAAGATATTTTTTATTTTTTTACATTTATTTCATACACATTGCATTACAGATTATCACAATTATTGCACTTGATCTTACTTTGCGCAGGAAGACTATATTTTATCTTAAAGTATTATCATATTATAATAGTAATTGATAGCATTGAATGCAACTGTAACAATTATCTTTTTAACTATTTTGCACTTTAACAGAAATCTTTGCAAGATTCTCAAGGAATGTTAACATACGTTAAATTTTTCAATTGCACCATAACAATTATCAGATCTCTAAATAATACTGTTTTCTTGTATTCTGCGAAAACAGCATATAATGTGCAATTCGTTGTCTTTTTATTTACCTAATGCGCTTCGTGAATTTACAAAGTAATGCTAATAATTGTTTACTGACATCGAATTACAGATTGCAATCATAATTGTCTCTCTACGTCAAAGTGAATTCATAGAAATATTTTCAATTTAGAAATTAGCTTAACGTGTACGTCCAACACAGATTTTTAGATTTATTAGATAAAATTTATATAATATATGTATATGCAAATAACGTTGAAAATTATTGGTATCATGTATGGTGCTCCATTATTCAACTTTCAAAATTCAACGTGGTTTTTTTTTTAATATTATGTATGCTAATATACCCTTTAATAATACAATAACAACATGGAATGTAATTATCTTCACGTGTATTTTCCACGTGAATACAATGGGAATGTTATTCGGAAAGCTTCGTTTTGCGGATACATTAATTATAAATGATATTTTCATAAGTTTTGATTATCCTTACGCAACTTACATATTGAGATATTTATGCTTCCATTTGAAATACTCGTTAAATCTCATCGCTGCGTATCTGAAACAGCCATTATGAAATTAACTTGTCAGAACTACCGTATGATTGGAATGTTAAGCATATGGTTCAATCCGGTTTTTATAGCAATGGCAATTTATGCTATTAGAAACGGAGAATAAAAAATTGAATACTCACTCTAGGAAATCAAACTCTATGTTAGAATGTTGACTCTGTATAAGAGACCAACAACCCCAGAAGAAGTGGGATAAAAGTGCGAATTTATTAACACTTATATACAACTTTGTAACATCATCCTCCGACACGTTACTGCTCTTGTTGTATGTTTGGATATATATTCTGATCCAGGCTCTTTGTAGAGTCTCTTCCGGATATAATGAGAAATCTGCATTTTCTATACCTAATTGACGTTTGAAAATATTAAAATTGCATCAAGATAGCGACAGGAAAGAAAGAGCAAGGGAAAGAATAAAATGTTACCAGCAAATTCTATAAAATGATTCGCTATGTCATAAGCTCTATAATTGTATGCAGCGTACTCATAATCTATAAAAGTAACTGTATTCTCTGTTTGATTATAAAGAATATTGCCCAGAAGAAGATCATTGTGAGCATAGACTACTGGATCATCCAATGCTTGAAGTTTCTTCTTCAGAAGTAAGTATTCTTGCTCGAGTTCTTTATATGGTTTTATCAATTTCTGAAACCTAGAAGCATAATATCTCTTGTTATAAATATTGAGATGAAATTGTATTAAATTTAAATATATTTTTACCTTGCTTGTTTTTCTGGTTCTGGAAATTCCTTTGGCATGATATACATGAATTTTTCTGTTTTACTCCATATCATAGGATACCTTTCAATTTCAGAGTCTCCTGGATTCAGAAGATGCATCTGTGCCATCCTCTTCGCTACTAGTTGATACACTTTACTCTGTCTGACAGTTTCTACAGTGAGGATCTCCCCTTCAATAAATTGGTAGGCCAATCCATTGTTGAATGTCGCATAAAGAGCATGAGTGTATCCAGCCTTATACATTATCTACACCAGTTTGTTAATATCCGTATTAAGTTAGATCCGATACTTATTGTTTCATGTTTAACAAAATTCAACTCTTAGTTACCCTAATATTTCTAGTTTCAGCCTTACGATCAATGAGTAATTCTGTCTTGTTCCCATAGACTCTGACTAAAACCATTTCATTATAATGTCCTGGATACCACACGCCGATCAGCTTGTTTGTTATCCCGTTAGTAAATAACTGAAAGTCATCAAATTTTAGGTACACTTAAACATATTATAAATGCTCAAATTTTATTCGTATTAAGGTTTTATACTTCAGAACAGATAAATTAGATACTAACATTATTATTTGATATCATACAGTATACTGTTATCAATGATAGGGATAAATGACAAGTTATTAAGTTTAAAGCTATGAGATTAAATTCAACTACTTATGCAAAGTTAATTGGTTGTCTTATAGTAAGAAAAGCATCAACTCAGATAAGTGTGTTAGCTCAGTTGTTATCAAAGATTAATTTTTATGATAAAAATGTTTATCAGGAAAAAAATGTTATATCAACATTAATTAATAACTATGAGTACTAATATGAATTGTTCCATTAAATAGCAATACATATTACAAAGAAAAGGAATGCAGGTCATGTTGATTTACTTACTGTTGCATTATATTGAGTATTGCTTTATATGATTCCAATAAATTTTATTTCCTTTTACAGTCTCATATTCTTATATAACATATTATTCAGTGAAAATGCCAAATTATTACATTATTCCCTTAATTCTCTGATATGTTTATAATTCCAATTTCATTAGATGTATAACAAATATTGTGGCAATATATTACCTTGAACTGAAGTTGATTGTGAGGCCAATTAGGTCTAAGCCTTTTTACAATCTCTGTTGCCCCAACATTTAATTCATTTTCATTAATCGTCAAGTCAAAATGAGGTTCCATTGGTTTATCATCCATTACCATCTCATCAATTCTATATTGGAATATTGATTGTTATATTATTTTCTAATTAAAATCTTTTCTTTGCTTATATATACAAATAAAGTATTTTATAACATTATGTAACTTAAACATGCAACACAGTCTAAAGATAATACTGAATGCGATGCACCCATATACGTATGCCACTATCGATATAATGAAGTTTATAGACCTACATAAAAACAATAATAATGTAAATCATTAATATGTTACATCAATACGAATTCAGTGAATATTGAAAGCATACCTTTCTTCCTGCTGGTAAAAATGATACTGAGTCAGACAGGCTCTATTCCCAAACTATTGTGTGACAGAATTATCAGTGTGATGAAACCATTACCATTATTGTAGCCTTGAGCTGTTAGTCCAGTCAATGACAGTACATCCGGAGGCAGTTCAATTTGTTGATGAACTAGCATTTTAAAAATGATTTGATAATATATCCATTACTGGAAAAAACCCATAAGTTATACACATTCAAATTATGCATTCTTATCACTGCATATGATTGTATGCTGTTGATTTCTGTAATCTAAACAGAGAGAATGGTCTTTATCAGGAATGCTTGAAAGTTTTATCTGCAAATATAAACAAATAATCATCGGAGATTAATCATAACTTTTCATGAATGTGTTTTAGCTTATTCAGTCATTCAGTCACTTACATCGGTCCCTGTGCTCCAGTGAAAGGTAAAGTGATTTTTGATTACTGGCAGACGTCATATTGTCTCGCACAGCGCAGACACGAACTGACGTAGCTGGGGAGGTTGCTGACATTAAAGTAAAGAGGGATAGCTTCATATGTGGAACCATACGTCTGACAATTACTACATAAAGTGGACACAGGAAGTACGCTAAATACAGCATAGGGGTTTTAGAGGAAGTTAAATGCCACAGATTTATTTTAAAATATAAAATACGCCTAAGGTATAAAATTCTCTCTTTAAGAATATAGAGTATAAGAATAATTTTTGTTTTTTTTTATATTGCTTTTAAGAGAGCTAAATGAAAACTCAGACGAAGACTATGGGGCTGCTAGTGACGTCAGGCGTTAAATAAAGGAAAATGCAACCTTCCTTCCTTCCTTCCTTTCCTTATGGCTGTATCCCCAATGGGGGACATGTGCCAGTAACTGGTCCTAATAATCA
>JAYRCB010000504.1:0-23937 GCA_036026315.1 Trachelus stipa
GGTTTTAGTATCGGTTGAATTAATTCCATCATATATCGCGTTTTATTCATTCTTCCTGCGGTAATTAGAGGCATAGCTCAATCCCCAGTAAAGTGCGCAAGCATTGACTAAAAATAGGGCAAACTTGAGAGTAAATTACGGTTCGGTAAAGGCACCAGTTTAAGCCTCCATTCTGGTTCGGACGTAACAGTATGTTTTGTTTTTTTAGGTTGAGAAATTATAATTGGAGGAAAATATAACGAGCTCGCATGCACTGCATATCGTCGTACATAAACTGATGGAGATTATGAATCGATGACTTTGAGAATTATTAATTAAAACGAATTGACGGATCGAAATAGAGAAAAGGATTTGTAATTTTTTCTTAAAATTATAATGAGCTTTTATGTGCTTCGCGCATGACAGTATTTGTTTCAAGATTAGACTTTTTTTTATGTTTCTTTTCCGGTGCAAGTTCAACCGTAACACCTATAGGCAGCCGCCATTGGCTGTTTGGTAGTGGTTTCGAGACCACAGCCGCATTATGCCCGGGTGCATAACTTAAATTGCATTCCTTTGCTGAGGGGCACTTAGGGTGGCTGGGGTACTTGTGAAAGTGCGTACTTGTGAAAGTGCAGGTTCTTATTCTTTCTCTATATCCTTTCATTTTTACGTTTCTTTTTCTTTCTACTTTCCTGTGCAGAAATCCCGGTACCACGTGCCTCGGTATATCGGGGTTGTCTACGAAATGCTTTTTTTTTCAAATTCGGCGACCAATCTGCGTAGGCATGTTTGGCATCTTTCTCGATCAATTCGCTGCTCATCGTGTTCTTATTGTTTCATTCTTTTTCATTTTCGTAAATTTTATCTCTGATTGGTATATGCTTTAATTCGTGTTACTGTCGTAGAATTTTTTTCTATTCTTTCTACTCTAGAAGAAGGAGAAATAAAGGTGGAAATCCTGAACGAAGGAATATATTGATCGCAAGGAAAGGAAACGAATATAATACCTGGATTCAAACGAAGACTTCCCGTGAAACAGCGTGACCATTGAAGTGAGGTATGGGATATGAATGCTAGTATTGGTTATGAGAGTTTAAAATAAGTGAATCGTTAATTTTGTGAACGAGGAGATTTTAAGCAAATTTATATTTTTATATTTAACGAATCGAATTATAAGGTAGAGATGTTGTAATTTATCATAATAGATTTCGGATTATTATTTATAATAAATGTTATATTATAACTCCCTTTCGCTCAACTTAGCAAGTACCAGTCCTGCAGGTCATAACGACGGGAGGCAAGCAATTTTGTTTTGTCGGAGTTTGACCAACTGTTGTTATCATTATTGTTGGTTTTATTATTATTATCGCTTTTGCCATTATAATTATTAGATGCATTTCGGCTTCCAACACCCCAAACCTCCCAAAACTAATCGACAGACGGACTACGAGATGGCCGTTAGCTCCCTTCTCGAGTGGTAGGGCCTCACGGAAATGAGCAGCATGAAGCCCATTTCCTAACATCCCATTCCGTTCGATTCTTGGACGTTGATAGAAATTCGACCAGGGTATTTACACTTAATTTGCGTTTTCTCAAAATTCTCAAGGACCCACGGCTCCAAATACAAGAAGAAGAAAAAGAAGAAGAGAATAACTCCCAAGGTCTCGAGCGACCTCGCCAAATAGCAGCGATGAACAGTTTGTAGGCGTACAGACGCAGCTTTAGAAGCAGGATAGAGAAGTTTGGAGTTTTCGATATTTTGTCATACAAATTCATTGAAGCGGGACTTTGACCTGCTAGGATTAGGGCTTGTCTCATCACCGAGTGGCGTTTTAGAAAATTCCATGCGAGCGAGCATGCGTAGTACCCTAATACGATGTAATTCCCTTATACACTTTATTGCAGGCGTTCGACGGAGCTTCCTCCTATAATAGTTCCACGGAACATGGCCGTGTAACTATATAATTAAGTGACTCTAGGAAATCTAGGAAACGCAGTACCGTAGATGTGTACCATAAAAGTTACCCTATCTGAGCTTGTATACGTGTCTAAACAGATTAGAGTTTGCATCGTTTCCCCACGCTAGTTGGAAGAAGATTCTTTTCTGATATTGGAAACAAGTTTCTAAGAAGATGGAAGAACCCGAGAACCACCTCATCATGGATTTGTGCCAAGTTCTTCTTACAGCGTATTTCGGTGGATAAACGGTGACCGCCAACTTTATTTTATTCATCAAGTTCGATCGTTTGAATTGTCTGGAAATCATCTAGGCATGTATTACGTTGACCGAAATCATCGTCCCTCTATCTTTCTTTCGAGGGTTTTTCCCCTGAGTATCGCCGCTCAAGGATTTTTCTCTTCAATCCCCCCAAACTAACCCGCCAATGGATGACGAGGTACCGTTAGCTCCCTTCTGTAATGGCAGGGCCTCACGGAAATGACCGGAGTTAGGGGGGCCCCGTTTCTTAGCATTTTGTCACGTTCTCACTATTGAACTGTACCCGGTAACCGTTATCTCATTTGTTTATTGTGTTTTATCTGTGTATTGTTTCAAACTGTGAAAAAGTTTTGTTTTAACATTTAAAATTTTCTGAGTCACTGAACTACAGACGTTTTCAGAAAAACACTGTTATTTGTAAGGAAACATTTTGTTCGCATCATGCAAACTTTTAATAGATTTTACATCTTAATATTTTTTAACATCTTCATTCTACTTTATTTGAACTCTACTTTTTATTGGTTTCCAAATAACTTAACATTGAAATGTATTGATTTTTACGAGAATCTTGGAAGCTTTATTGATTTATCTAATTTTTGTGTATGTTTTAACAGCTTTTAATAATTTTTCATTTGGTCCTTACTTTCTTACTTCTTTCCAAAATAGAAGCCACATTTAATTAGGTAAATCGACTCCCTTGCAAGTTAATTTTCAAGCATATACGGAATAATATTGCTTTGAGCTCCTGCAAAATACAGTCTTCGATGCTCGGTTATGATTCTCTGTCACTGAACACTTATATAGAGCTTCCTGAAATATTCTGCGCCCTTGGCAGAAATATTTTGAGATGACAACAGGCACGGTGTATTTGAAGTAAGAAATTACATTACAAATTCAGGTTATACCGGTTACTGGACACAATGGAAAAACTTCAGAAGAGTTAAAAAGCAGGAACGATGAATGGCAATAAACAAAACCATGTTTTTGATACGGGTGATAGTGATTCGTCATTTTATTAGTATGCGGGTTACTGTATGATATCATGAAAAAAAATTGTTGAGCAATTAATAACGCATCCGTAAAACTAATTAGATTTAAGTAATGCCCGTATATCAAATCCTTTGTTGAACAAATAAGACAAAATTAATGGCGTCGGTTGCTGTATAAAAGCAGAGAAGGTGTACGTTCATAATCGTTAGTTGATTAATTCAACAGTATCGTTATTACAAAATAAATAACTAGTTCATAGTATATCTTAGTTAAAAACAGAGACTAATTGGGTTAAATGAAAATTAATCAATTTGTGTTAATTAAGACTCATGAATTCATGAATCTTGAGGATACCGATAGATGGCGCTAGTCTACAACAGCGTGGTCCAAGTTTGCAATATTAATATTGTAAAGTGTTCCCATGTATCGTTTATAATTTTGAGGGTAAATGACAAAATACTTTAAACTTACGAGAAGGTTCTCGTTACAAATTTTCACGAGATTTTTGTTAAAAAAGAAAAAAAAAGAAAAATGAGTGAGCATACGTGTTTCATATTAAAATAATGAGTGAGTAGTGGAGTGAGGTTAAAGTTTAATTTCAATCTTTAATTTCAATCTTTTTTTCAGATCCATCCGACAAAGATTACTATAAAAAGTTCGTACCCAACAACTACTCGCAGAGTCGGTACGAAACTCTCGAAAAACAGGACCAAAAAAAAGGATGAGATGTGAGCACGACTGAGGCAGAAGCTGGAGAAGAGAAAAGAAACAGAAAGCAACCAGAATCAGAAAAAATAGTACTCCAGTTCCACAGAAGTCGTCAAAAAGGTAAAAAAAAACATATGCTTGAACCAATAATATTGGTATAATAATTGTAAATAAAAACAGATTTTATAACATAAATTATCGACTTGATTTCATTATCCTTATTCTTAAAATTATTTAACTCCCCAATCTTGAAATGGTCCTGTTTCAGAATGTATTTTTTCATTCCGAGTAAGAAATGCTAATCAAAGACATCAAATTCCCAGGGAGCTTTTGTACTTCCTTCGTACCACAACCAGGTCATCCTTTCCCTTTCTTCGATTCTTCGCATACGCAAATCACGCAATATTTTCCAACATTTTTTCCCTGTGTCGAGCGCGGATCACGTTTATCGCATCTTACGGTTCTCCTCACGATGAAAGTTTATCTCCATTCACTCTATAGACAGTTTTTACAAATCGTTTACAAACCTAATTTATTTTATGACCCATATCTTAAAATCAATCCTAAATTTTACTCAGGTAGCTACCGTTACGATTGTGACTTAAAACTCTTCGTCTACGAAACACGTGGTCAGCTAGGAGCGCCAGATTCTCTGGCTGAAATGCGAAGGCTCGAAAAATCCTATAGCCACTCGTTGCAGTTCTTTTCCAAGTTTTCAGAAAATTTTCGTTACACAAAAAACGTCACGACGTGAGTTTTTCTTTCAATTTTCCTTTTTACTTCAAGAAAGATCTCCAGAAAGGAAGCGAGCGACCCATGCTATTTGGATAAATGTCCCGAGTGGAAGTACATGCAAGATGCACGATGTGCAAGTTTTTCCATTGTTATTGAATGGCCGGCAAAACGAAGGCAGTGAAATATGATGATGACAAACACGCTGTAAGAAACTTGTGCATTTGATTCGATCGTGCAACTTCTGGCTGGTTCTATTGCAAGCTATAACCAGTAAAAGTGCCTGATTGTCTAGTGACGCAATTATAGCTATAGCTAAATCTATTTTGACAGATGAAAAAATAAAAAATAACATTACGCGCAAAGATGTCAAATTTAAACGAATCTCTCTTTGATTTCGGACGCTAAAAGATGAACTATGGGAATTACGCGATTTAATGTGAATTCCTCGATGGCAATTGGACACCCTACGAAGAAGCCGACTCTGGTCTCCAGAGAACAATTGAATAGTGCTGATAGGAATAGTGTCTGTGTGTAGGTTATATTTCATTCAAATTTTAATATAGCGTAATCAATATTGTTCTAATTCTTTTTATAGTTGTCATCGATGTTACTACTATCGTTACGTCCCGCTTGCGAGTTCCGAGTATCTCATAAATTGGCCAATTTCGACTCGAAACGACGCGGCGAGCCGGACGTTGCGAGGCCCGGGACTCAGTCTCAGTTTGGCAGCCTAACAGACCACATTGGTTAGGAATCCATTCAGAGGTGCGCAGCTTAGTAGTCTTAGTAGTTGTCAGTCTCGCGAGTAGTGAGTGAGGTTC
Source organism: Trachelus stipa (assembly GCA_036026315.1). Lineage (NCBI taxonomy): Eukaryota > Metazoa > Arthropoda > Insecta > Hymenoptera > Cephidae > Trachelus > Trachelus stipa. The sequence continues at coordinate 5,455 of JAYRCB010000504.1, forward strand.
GGGATCCCTATACCGCGAACCATAGTTATTTCTCCGAGCGAATTACGCCACTGGTCGGGTGGAGTGCGGGAGAACTCTTGTGAACTGTGCATTAGACATAGACTTAGATTTTAGCCTGCGCTCGCCTGGCCTAGCACCAGGGTAGTAAGTAAGATATAAGGGAGTGTGGGTATGAGAGAGTGAGCGAAAATATTGGAAGTGATAGTAAGACTGTGTTTGTATGTGCGTGTATAGATCGAATAAATTGCTTTTATATTCCATACCAGAAATTTAGTACCGAGAGCAGTATCTACGTCGTTACGTCCTATCCAGGTAGTCGAGACGTAGCACTATCATTGTTATTACTTGTATTATTACATTGTATTATTAAAAGCTTGTATTATTCGTTTACCTATTCACTTTGCATGAGATTTGATTTAATTATTTCATTGTCGGTTCATTTTTAGTTATAGTCGATTCTAGAATCCTCATAGTGATAATACTGTCATTAATTTTTATAAATCAAGGATTAGGTGTTGGCTAATTAAATAATTTCTTTTAAATTCAACCATACTTGTATTTTTCGTTACAAATGTATTATATTTCTAGAATGGTAATTTCCGGCTGCAACAACTAACCTCTGATTAATTTTATTGGGAAATAACGCTTTCACTGATACGAATTTCTGGAATGTCCCGACATTCGTCTTAGAGCCACTCTCACATGATAGCAAAGGACTATATCCTCACAGGTATTAACACCAGAAAATTTCTATGAACACCACGGTGGAGCGGAATTTGGCTTTGGTGAACTGCACAGAGAATTTAATAGACATTGTCCAGATTATGACTGATTTGTTAATGACAAGTGTCTCAGTTGCAGTCGAATTCTGTTCCAAGATAGTATACGAAATGGGTCCAGAAAGCCGAAAAGTGAAAAGATGCTCTGGAGATAAAGTCTGGAAATTTATCATGAAAGCAAAAGACACGTAAACATATCGTCTTCGTAGCTACATTTAAAAACGAGAATGCACCATGCAATCCAGAGATGCGTACAAGATACATGGTCCTGACTGTAAAGCAAGCAAGACTGCGTTGCACGAACACTTTCACTAGGATTCTCTCCTTGATTTATGAAAATAAGAAAAGCCCCTTTCTTGTTAACCCCACTGGCTGGAGCTTGCTTCAGTGGCGATGACATAAGTGAATTCTCTACAGCTTACAGCGTTGCGACCAAAATGTCGCTCGCAATGATTAATCAAATTTGCCAGAATGGAGGCCAGTACCTACTAAACAGTGATCCGAATATCGCAATAGTTGCGTGTTTGGCAGCAACTAGGAATATAAAGTTAGAGAACTTGAGGAAGCCCATTGTTACCAGGCTGGTCAAGTAGTACATTACACGTGGGAAAATGCCCTGACCCAGAGGAAATCAAACTAGCCGCCCCATTTGCGACTGGTGGCGTACCAGCTGAGTTTGCGTTTGACGAGTTAGTCAAAATATACGAGGTGGAGCAAAAACAGTATTTTATCGCAAAACAAGCCAAGATAACGAAAGAATCTGCTGTTACTTGCAGAATAGTGTTGCCAACTCCAGGTGGTAGCAAATAGGACACCCCCCAAGTAAATCTCGAATGAAGATAGAAACAGGATCTCTAGCTTTGCACAATTACTTGGGTATGTTAAGATACCTATTAAGACTGTTAGGACACATGACTTGACTAGGGCATACGGAAATAGATGTTTTTGTGCTGATTTAAGCAAACGAGTAAACCTCAAATGTTATCAAATAGATTTGAAAACTGCTGTTTGTTGACGAAAGGAGGAAATATTAGGTGTAGAATTTTTTTAAATAAAATATTAACCGCAATGATACTCGTGCAGTAATATTTGTTACATTCGGTACTGTAGTGACAACGTAACATTTTTATGTAACTGTGTTTACTGAGTTACAGAACGAGCACTTCGTTATGTTAATACATTAGGTAATGCATATTGCAAACGTTACTGACTGCTGGGCACTTGTTATCGCACTCATATACAGGGTGGGTCATACGCAATCAGCGAATCACATGGAACGAAGTCTGTCCATTCGATTTCTATGACTCCAAGTAGCGGGTTCGTTGGGAATGACCCTATATATCAGGTCAGTCTGTAAATTCGTATTCATTTTTTAACCAGCATTGGTCGTACATCACTGTGACTGACATGTATAAATGATATTTATGCAAAATAAGAACATCATAGATACAATGCCTTATTCCCATAAAGAGTGTCCATATCGTTCTGCCGTGTTCACTGGGTCACTTGGAACCCAATCCGTTACCGTTTTTTGGCTTCAAGTGAGTAATATAAGCTGTAATAAAATACGTGTAATGGAACGCGAACAGTAAAGGGTCATAAAAACTTTAGCAAAATTAGTGATAACATTTGATAAAATTTCTATGGACATGAACCGAAAAAAAAATAGATAATGAATAAACTTTGGCAATTCAAAACAATAAAGAGTGATAGAAACGGGTGGAAAAGATTCTAACTGGTATAACGGGGAATGCGAGACAGGGGGGTGTCTTCTGAATGAGATCTTCGATAAAGACCCAATCGTGACGTTACAGGTACTGCTATCATAACTTTCGTTGAACTTGGGCTAATTTCAGGACTCATACGTTGAATCAATACTTATCACGTTTCCCCTTGTGATAAATAACATATACAGTAGCGTAGATATCCGACGTGTTAATAAAAATATTTAAAAGTTCCGATCTTTGGATAAAGCAGTCAGGTGCGTATTTCATTAAAAATTTTATTACAGATTTCAAAATGTCTGTCGATCTTTATTCGATGCCCCCAAGTGCCCCCTGCCGAGCTGTGCGGCTGGTAGCGGCAGCCGTCGGCGTCGATCTGAATCTGAAAGTCGTGAATCTGATGAAGGGCGAACAACTCACGCCTGAGTTTCTAAAGGTGAAAACATTTCGGTTTATGCCTATTTTGCAGCGAGGAATGATGGATTGCGCAATTTTATTTGTATTCTATTTAGGTAAATTGAAATGAATCTAGCGATTTTACTATTCACAGATAAACCCGCAGCACACAGTACCCGTAATCGACGATAACGGCTTTTATCTCGCTGAAAGGTAAGACGAAGTCAAAGGGAGCACCATCTGGTGCATGTGCAGTGCTGAAGTCTGAACCACACGAGTAACACGTGCTCCAATTAAAATTCCCACGTGAATTAATACACGTGGGGTTGGAGGAAACGGATGTTCTTCGTATATTGATTTGCATTATTTTTACATTACTTCAATATTTTTTTCTTTTTACTTCACATCAAATATTGCATATGCATTTTGATCGCGATATCGCGTTACGCGGTATACTATAAAAATTTCGAATAATGCACTTTCTTCACAGCCGAGCGATTTCGAGTTACTTGGTTGACAAATACGGGAAGAACGACTCCTTATATCCGAAAGACATCAAGAAACGTGCAATCGTCGATCAGAGATTGTATTTCGACATTGGCACCCTGTATCAGGCATACACGAGTGCTTATGTAAGTTCCAGGTCAAGAAAATAGGATATGTAAAGAGACGGTATAAAGTAAAGAAGTAAAAAGTGACTAAATCAATAATCGATGATCGATCATTTATTTCAACAGAGACCTGTAATATTCAGCGGAGCCCCTAAGGATGCTGGGATGATTAAAAATTTCAACGAAAGTTTGAAGATCTTTGAACAATTTTTGGAGAACGATGTTTACGTGGCTGGAGACGATCTTACGATTGCCGATCTTTCGTTGGTCACCACCATATCCGAGCTCGAGGTGATAACAATTTTGGGGACTGATAACGACGTATCTAGATTCACATGCGAACAGTCGAACGAATCGTAATATAATCGATGAACGATTCCAGGTCTTGGAACACGACTTCAGCGAGTTTGAGAACATTAATCGCTGGTTCGCCAGAGTTAAATCCGAGACACCGAAATACGAGAAGATTACCGGAGAAGGAATTGGGGCATTAAAAGAATTGCTCGAATTGCTTAAGAAATAAAGGCAGGATTATTTTAGCGTTACACTCGACCGCACGAAGGTTTTGAAAATGATGATTTATCATATAAAAAATCAGAGCAACGAGTAATGGTGATAGAATCGAAGACCTTGCGAATCTCTGCCGATCTGCCTAGACTTCTTTCTCGCTCCGGAATAATTGCTGTAATTTTTGTACGAATAAAAAAAATCATCGCCCCAACCACATCGCGAGCACTTTTCCGCGATATGAAAAAAATAAAGAAAATTTCCGAAAATGACTTTGCGAATGTACCCACTATATTAAAAATTCAATTTTTACATATTGTTTTTATTGGCTCAAACACAATTCGAAGTGATGTAGTACGATTACATTGAGATTTTATGCTTTCGCGGCCAAATTTGCGAATGGAAGCCGCATCCGCGTTTAGTCTGCATCATCAGGGCTAAGAGGCTCCGATACTGAAACTCCGTTATCAGGAAGTCTTAATACCGCGGCTTTCCCTAAATATCCTGACGATACGCTGGCTAGTATCTGGGCCTGCCCGGCTTGACAACTATCAGGGGAGTACGGTGATATGATCCTGGAATACGAGATCCGCGAGTGCCAAGAAGAGTTAAGCGACTCGAAGGTACGCAAAGCGCTTTTCGAGTTCCAAGTCTATTCCTTTCTGCTACGGTCGCACGTGGTGTAATTAGGCGTACGTAGACCACCGGAAGTGCAGTGCCAAATCATCAGGACATCGGTGCACCGCGTCAGAAGTCTGCGCACCCGCGAATTCCGCCACAATCCGAAAACGAGCGTGAAGTCGACGGCACGCTCGTCTGAACTATCGCGGATGATCGTCCAGGGTGATAAGAGGACGCACGTATCATTACACGCCTGTCCAAGAAGTCCTGTTACCTGATTACGCTATCAGGCGTAAATTTTGCGAGTGGCTTCTTCGGGCAACACGAGGAAGATCCGACTCTCATCGGGAACATTTTTCGGACGCTCTGGATGTTGGAACAGCCACAATTTTCAAATCTGAGCTGCTACCGATCCACGCGCTTCGATCACTCTGCGTATAAAGCAGCGAAGATTCATCGTGAATGTAGCGTTGGGATTAACGTGAATGTTATTTTTCAAACGAAATACTCGTGCTGATTAATTGGGCCATTTGAATTTGAGGGAAAGCTCACGACGTACGAATCTTCGTGTGAGCAGCCGATTGGAGGATACGGTGATGCAACACGATGCAGGTCCGGCGCAGCAGCACGCAGCTGCGTTTGCGAGGCTCTTTACGACATGTTCCCGGGGCGCTGAATCGGACGAGGACGTCATCGCCACGTCAAGCGGCTACGTCACGTATGGACCACAGCTCTAGGGGAAGCGAGACTAACCTTTCAAGGGAGAGAACATGGATGAAAAATTCAACTTTGCTCACGTCTGAGCTGCTACCGATCCAGCGAAGATTCATCGTGAAAGTAGCGGTGGGATTAACGTGAATGTTATTTTTCAAACGAAATACTCGTGCTGATTAATTGGGCCATTTGAATTCGAGGGAAAGCTCACGACGTACGAATCTTCGTGTGAGCAGCCGATTGGAGGATACGGTGATGCAACACGATGCAGGTCCGGCGCAGCAGCACGCAGCTGCGTTTGCGAGGCTCTTTACGACATGTTCCCGGGGCGCTGAATCGGACGAGGACGTCATCGCCACGTCAAGCGGCTACGTCACGTATGGACCACAGCTCTAGGGGAAGCGAGACTAACCTTTCAAGGGAGAGAACATGGATGAAAAATTCAACTTTGTAAAACTCCGACCGTTTGTAATTGCACTCAAGGGCTCACGTGCACACTAACGGAGCGCATTGCCATTTTTATAACTTTTTTGCAAAGTCCTTGGCCATCATTGCTAAACAATCCTGACCCAGTAAACCCTTTATCCCCATCCAAGCACAGGTACAGATGTGCCAACAGCAACGATTCTACAACTTACCCAAAGATATATCGCATGAAGAAATATTGTTGAGTGCAGCCGATAGGCGGAAATTCAAGAATGAGGATTTACCGGATAAAATTGAACGCAGAAAGAAGTATTTCCATAAGAAAATAGTGGAAGAACGAATCACGGTAAAGCGAATGAATCTTAAATATTTAAGTTTTTTTTTAACATTCCTGCTTATCACCGGCACGTGCGCGCGCGCACGCGAGTCGACGTCACTGACCCCCTTCTACGGTTGACACGTCATCGGAAGGAGGCCGTGGTTTTACGTCAGGTTTCAGGCGTCTTATTGAAGAAGCTAAGTGATGAACAAATTGACAAGACGACGTTAACTTTCAAATTTCAAACAGCGAACAGTTTTCTTGAATCTTCCAGAAAAAGTTCTTATTCTCCCCCTGAAGGCAGATTCCAAGTCATCTCAACGTACTCTGTGGTGTCACTTCTTCTCTCTCGCCGTTCCTTCACCTCTTTTTTGAAGGTGCTGTTTAAATTTTTCATTGAACGCCTTAAGTATTCCAATGGTTGTCAAGATTTTGGTTTTCTCTCCGATCGTGAGCGCAACGTTCCTCAAAATTTTGTTCAGAAGTCGAATATTTTGAGTACCAAACTTTGTCCACTTTGTAATTTCCACAATCGATGATTCTTTCTTCAGCAGTCTATATGCTTCTTCCATAATCTTAATCAATTTCTTACACTTTGCAGAATCCATTTTTTCCCTCGTTAAAAGCGTTTACAATAAAATACACTCGATGAGGTTTGAACATCAATGCTTGCTCTACATCGCGAGCGGTCTTTTATAAGTCTAATGCATGAGCTCCCCTCATCGCCTATTTCTGGTATATTAAAAGCGGTGCGAAAACTTGTGCATTAAAATTGACAAAAATTTTGGTTTGGCATGAGAAGAAATTTTCCATCCCTTTATTAGTGCGCGTTATTCCAAAAACATTATTCAGCTCGGCGGTAATATATACAATCGTCGGTAGCTCGCAGTCATCAAAGACGTATGCCAAACACCTTACCTAGTCTTTGAGTAACCCTATATTCCCAGCTAGCCAAAACCGTCAACCATCTCGACTGAGGTAATGTTGATGCTATGTAGAAGGACTTGACGCGTTATTCGCTAAGGCTAAGCAATGGCACCCTGTAAGAAGTATAGCGAGATTGCAGCTCACTTGACATTGCTCGCACTTCGACGGTAGTAAAATCAGTGAGTCGATCAAAGTGCAACAGGGGTATACAGCTTTTACGTGAGTTCACTTTATCCTGGATATATGCATAAGTGAAGTGTTAATTTAAAATGATTGAAAAATGTTAACGTGAGAATAAATAAAAAATTGATTATAGAATGGAGTACAGAAGAACGGGATTGAGAAGTATTAAAATTTTCGTCCCCATGAAATGGGTACACAGGGCTTCCGATACCGCTATTAGGGAAGCTGTAGCCGTAGGGCTACTAATGTACCGGCCTGAAACTAACAATGCCGTGTTTACCGAGTTAGTGGGCGTTATAACGAAACTCGTTGTAAGAAATAGCAATGAGTGTTGGTTCCTCAGATTAAGTGCTGTGAATGGTGCGTATGAGAAAACATTTTTTTTCCATCTCATTTAAAAAGTATTAGAAAAATCAATCTATATATTCTATATTCAGTTTAATTGGAAAATGAATCCATCGATATCAGCCTGTCAACGATCGAAATGTATCCATTGTTACGTCAGCGTGAAAAATCAGACTCTACATACGTGGTCAATAACTATCGGGAGACTGAACAGTGGAGTCTGGATTTTATCACATAGCGATCCTTGGAAGTGACTATTCAGTGTATAGATTCCAGACCTTCGTACAATGGAAGGAACTTACCAAAGGAAAATTGTTTAGACAATATAGCTGAAAGTTATTAGGGTTATTTAAGAGATCCATGTGTGCAAGGAGCGGACATTCCCAACTCTATAACTTTATGACTATTCCTGGAAAAACCCACTAAAAAAAGACCCTATCCATCCACAAAGAAATCGTCCTTCACCAGTCCTGACCTAGTAAATCCTTCACCCCCATGCAAAGTTCCCTCGCTAATCTTTCCAGCACCAATAAGTTAATTTCCTTCACCAATCCATGCTCTTTTTCTTAAAAATTTCAATAACCTAACCAATAGTAAAAATTTCCAACCTTACTCCTACTATCTACCCCCGTTAACCAACGTCCCTAGAAATCTCCAAGACTCTTCCTCATTCTCCGCCAAACCACCAGTCAGTCTGGCTGCTCAGAATTCTTTTGATAAAATTGCTAATAGTTGACTAGTTAAATTTTATTTTAATTTGCTTGTGTAGCACTATCTAGTTTTACTGTGTTTGTTTGTCCGTTTGTTTCCTTATAGTAAACCTTCATTTAAATTTGTCGTTCACTTTTTGACTTCTAAAAAAATTTACAATCATCTCTCCTGTCACGACCATCAACACCGGCCTAAGCAGCGAAAACCAAGGTAAGCAAAATAAAATTATTATATTTGGTGAAGGGACTTTTAAATTCTATTGAATCATCGTAGATGTTACAACTTCCCGAGTGTCAATTATTTAGCTAGTGACGGTTTCCATTTGTTTTAGTATCGTTTAAATTAATTCCATCATATATCCCGTTCTATTCGTTCCTCTCGCAATAATTAGAGGCATAGCCCAATCCCGAGTAAAGTGCGCAAGCATTGACTCAAAACAGGGCAAAGGCATTTGTATATTACGGTTCGGTAAAGGCACCAGACTAGGTAATTGGCCTTCATTCTGGTTCGGACGTAACAGAATCATCGTAGATGTTAGAACTTCCCAAGTGTCAACTATTTAGCCGGTGACAGTTTTCATTTATTTTAGTATCGTTTGAATCTATTCCATCATATATCCCGTTCTATTCGTTCTTCCCGCAATAATTAGAAGCATAGCCCAATCCCGAGTAAAGTGCGCAAGCATTGACTCAAAATAGGGCAAACTTGAGAGTACATTACGGTTCGGTAAAGGCACCAGTCTAAAAGCCTCCATTCTGGTTCGGACGTAACACATCATTTGGACTGCAATAATGTTAGGCGTGCTATGGGGAACATCCATTCTGTGGATTCACTGGTCGGATACGATTGTGGGACTAAAACTGCAAACGTCACAACCATGTCGTTATTAGATGTAGGGCATTGTGATGTACCACCTGAGAGAATGAACGCAACCAAATTATATGTACAAGTTTTACAAAACGAATGATTTCCATGCAGTCAAAGTAATGCAATGCAAAATAGAAGTAGATCGGGTTGTCTCTAAATGTGGTATGTATATTTTCACATACTACTACTGTTTCAAACGGGAAGCACCAATACATAGAAGAAGTATCGCGAGACACTTGCAATAGAATACACAATACCGGAACTTATAATGTGGGTAATGCCGTTATAACTGGGTTAAAGCATAATCATACTAATATAAGATCTACGTCTTTAGCTGGGTTTATAGGAAATAATGGCGAATGTGAAGGAACCGCTTATTCAGATCCCTATGGAAGTTGGCAGGGCGTCATCGTTCAAGCCACCATTAAAGTCACTTTACAAACATGTGTGGCACAATTGAAATTAGCTGAAAATCGGGTTTACATGAGATCTGGGGTACATTGTGAATTAATGGCTAGCGAGTGTATAGATCTTGGAGGATATACTTTCTGGAATACGTTACCCGCAGACAACTGCCAGTTTCATAAATACGGGGTTCTGTATGAGGGATTCGCAATTAGAGCTGAATCTTATAATCACGAGAATGCACAAACAGTTTATTCTTTAACGACCTAGTGATGTAACCTTTGTTTTAACTCAGAAGTCAATTGAAACAATATGTGGCTACAATTTAGTAAGAACTGATTACCCGAAAATTTTAATTTTTGAAACCACTCGAGGTAACCCATTTGTAGAAAAAACCTATTTAGATACCTATTTGGATACGCTGATACATGGTTATGCTCTTCATACAGTATATGGTTTTATCATTGTATTTAATCGGAGCAATTTATAACTCTGTTACTTAATTACTATTACGTCTTGCCAACAAAGTGAAGAATCCACCTGACACTCGAAAGGTACCTGATGTAGAAAAAGGACTTACAAATGAAGGGTCCCAACCAAAAGGGAACAATGATCAAGAGCTGCCAACCATTCATAATCGAAGGAAGCCTCAACCTTTACAAGAAGAAATCAACATCATCCACGCCTGCCGAACTAATTACAAATACAGCTATAATAACACCTCCAACGAAACCTTATTACACTTTTACAAACAATTAGCAACACTAAATTAACCCTTCCATAGAAAAATCATTGAAACTATTAGCCGAAATATCTTTTCTCATTATACTCCTTCCTTTAAATCTTACTAAATTAGACCTTAGTACAACATATTCCTATATCTCCACATATTCTTTCGCATGTACACTGCGGGACATTAATGCCGTCCTTGGGTGGAGCTAGTACCAAGCGTGAGTGGGGGCGACCGGCAGTGGCGACTGGTGGCGAGCAGGCCAGGCCAACGCGTAAAGGTGGTAGCCTATTCCCCTCGCTATAAGTAGTCGCCCATAAGACCCTCTCGCTCCAAACATTGGGCTCTCTTACTATACTCCGCGGCCACCTTCAAATTGTCCTATGCACACTTTGCGAAATATTACGTACAGTATTTTGAAAAGTAGTCTGATTCTCAGCAGAGACATTGGTAAGTTAACATCGAAATGACACGGAATATTTGTGTTGAGCAACGCGGGCGCATCGTGGGTTTGCAGCAGGGTGGGATACGCTTTGATGAGATCGTGAAGACCATCGGATGCAGTGTAAAAATTGTACGCCGGTGGATCAACGCGTATCAAGTCGAGGAGATCATGACCTCCTCCACGTCCACCGTGCGCAGAATCGGCGGCCGCGAATTACAAACAGCGAACAGGACCACCTCGTGATCAATGCAATTGATCCATTCGCGGCCGTCGCGCAAGTTGCCGCGAGGGAGGAATTTCCGGGTTGCGCCAGGACCGCGCGTCGTCGAGTGCAGGAGGCCAATTACGGTTGTTTTCGGCCTGCCCGAAAAATCTTCATGTTCCCGCAACATCGAAGAGCCCACGTTGCTTTTGCGGAGCAACAATTGTAAACGGCACGCGAAACCTAGGAGGTTAAGATTTGGACAGACGAGAAAACCTTCCAATCGTCAACCGACCGGCGTCTTCACTTGTGGCGGCGAGTTGGTGTCCGGCTTGATCCGAGATACGTCGTCCCTGCAGATCGCAGCGGGCGGATTTCGTGTGGATTGTGGGGTTGGACAAGCGGACAGGTTTTGGGCGAATTAGTCGAGATATCTCCACACATGGATTCTGCAGAATATATTCGCCTACTGGAGGAAGTTATGCTTCCATCAGTTCGCGCGGTGTATCCGGCGGAAGACATACCTATAATTCGTCTTGTTCAAGACAATTCAGCTGTCCATACTCCTCGTGAAACGCGAAATTGGTTATCGAATCATCTGAACATCCAAGTGGTACAATGAATGGCCCGCTAAATCTACCGACCTAAACATCAATGAGAATGTTTGGGCCGAGATGACCCGGAGATGGCAATCCGAAACGGAAAGATCGAAATCAGCCATAATTGCGCATGCTTAAAGAATCTGGGAAGATCTTCGGCACAACCCGGACCATTTGAATTCGGTCCCGAATCGATTGAGTCAGGTAATCGAGCGCGATGGTTTCTGGACAGACTATTGATGTCTGTATTCGAGTGAGAGGGTCTTATGCGGACTCAATTTGAAATTCTGAGACACGACACTCTTATGCGGGAAGCCTGCACTCGTGACAATATTGCCGTCCCGAGCGAGGGGAATTAGGCTACCCCCCTCTACGCGTCGGGCTGGCTTACTTGCCACTGCCGGTCGCCCCCACTCACGCTTCCTACTAGCTCCACCCAAGGACGGCATTAATGTCCCGCAGTGTACAACCGTATCCAGATTACCCTGAGGACAGCGGTGGTAGCCAATGGGTGAACCACTCACGCCTCTACTACCTGCCCAAGGCATTTACAACTATACCAAGGGCCGCCCTATTATGTGGCCTGAACAATATCGGACGCCTGGCAGGACGCCGGTGGACGGTCGACGCGTGCCACCTTCTCCGGGAGACAGTTGGCTTATCGATGATCTGGATCCACGTCTACCGGAGGAACCCAGACGGCTCCTCTTGGATCACATTATATCATCGCTTGAGGATGGAACCAACCCTGCAGCACATGATCATAGAGGCTGAGCTAGGTCAGACGGGCCAAAGGGGAACCACTGTCGAGGATAGTAAACTCCTCGATGGTGACTGGATCCCTTATGAGGAGGCCGACTCCGGTCTAGAGGACAATTAAACAACGCAACAAGTGTACAATGTACATATAGACAAAGTGTGTGTGTGTAGAATACATCAACACACCCACCCCCCCCCCCCCGTAGGTTAAGGCGCGCGACTAGGTTAAGGTTTCTCTTATAACATTTACGCTTAGAAATAAATCGTGGATACTGTTGAACTCTCGGTCTCCCTTTGCTTCCCCTCCCTACGCATCACAGTATATACCACAGTATATACGTTTTTTTTTTCTCTTTCAAATTTTAACATACCATCATTATTATTGTTCTCATTGTCATCATAAGTATTATTATTATTATTACCACCTCCGATATTATTAAGTACTTGTATTATCGATTATCTATTTACTTTGTTTGATCTTAGATTTAATTATTTCATTGTCATTTCCTTAGTTATAATTGACATTAATATTTTCATAGTCATAATTCTATTATTAATTTGTATAAATCAAGGGTTAGGTGTCGGCCAGTTAAGCAAATTTCTTTTTAATTCAAGCATTAATTTCATCATAACTGTATTTTTCATTGTAGTTTCATTATACTTTAAGAATTGTAATTTTCGGTTGCGACATCTAACCTCTGATCAATTGTATTGGGAAGTAACACTTCCACTGATACGAATGTCTAGATTGTACCCCCGACATTCGTCTTAGGGGGGAGGTGTTACGTCCGCGTGAGAAATCAGGTTCCACATCCGCGGTCGATAACTAAATATCAAAAGACCAGTCAGTGGGATCTGGTTTCTATCACATAGCGACCCTTGAAAGCGGCTATCTTGCATATGGGTCCCAGGCTTAGGGAAAGTAAGATGAACCTTTTGAAGGGATACATGTATAAAAAACTGTACTCTAGCAAAAGCCTGACCGTTAGCAATTTCATTAAAGTGCACACGTGCACCGATACCTCGAAAACCCGACTATGCTCTTTACTCATCTCCGACTGTGTCATCCTTAATCAATCCCGATCCAGAAAATCCTACAGCCACTATGCAAAGTGCCCCACCGAATTCTCCAGCGCCAATGATTTAATTTTCTAGACATTTTTCCCTTAAATGCACCAATAGTAACAATCCTCAATCCTACCCCAAAAATCCACCCCCCCTAACTAACATCCACTAAATTCTCCAAGACTAACTCTCATTCTCCGCCGATCTGTCGACCAGTTTAGTTGTCATAATAATTTTTAATTCATATACCAAGTATTATAGTTGCTCATTTCTTTGCTCGCTTGCTTTACAATAAATTGTGTTCATTTGCCTATTCAAATTCATTTTGCTATTTCAAGTCCGATTTCTTATTATTCCGTTATCATCCTTTTCTTCCTCATCGTCAGACGTCGAGTTAAGTATAATTATTACATTTGGTGAAGGGATACTTGAATTTTGCTAAATCATTGTAAATGTTAGAATTTCCTGGGTTTCAATTATTTAGTTGGTGACGGTTTCGGTTTATTTTAATATCTTTTGAATCATTTTTATCACACACCCAGTTCCATTCATTCTTCCCGCGGTAATTAGAAGCATAGCCCAATCCCGAGTAAAGTGCGCAAGCATTGACTAAAAATAGGGGAAACTTGAGAGTATATTACGGTTCGGTAAAGGCACCAGTCTAAGCCTCCATTCTGGTTCGGACGTAACACTACGATATACTCTATTTCTGTGGCCTACAGAGCTCGAGATAACTAACCTGTCAAAATTACGGACTTCGTAACTCTTGTTTTGAGCGACAGAAATTGGTAAGGTGGTTTTTACGAAATTTATATTGACTTTTGTCAAGCTAAGAGTGAATAAATTATGCCAATATATTTTTCATCGATCACTAGATTTTCTAGTGTTAAGAAGAAGCTTGCTCCAGGGTTCAATACACTTACACTACATTATACTATTATGCTATACTACTCTAGACTAACGCTCATTAATTTCAATAAAACTCCAAATTTCTTGGATTCGGCAGTTTTATGGAAATTAACGAGCGGTAATGTATTCTATACTAATTTTACAAGCCCATAGTATTTGAGTCATTGCGTGAAATTTTGCTATAATACTATCTTGCATCGTCATACCTATGATCTGATTTTACGCTAAACCTCATAATAAAGGCGGTTTGTGTATGTATGTTATAAATTCCTAATTTGTTATAATTTCCTTATCGTGTACTATGCGATTTTTTTTACAAAACTCAATATTTTTATTTCTGTAAGCCCGTCTATTCATAACTTAATAAAAGCTCTGTTTAATATTGATTACTAGAAGTTTTCACGATTACAGTGATGCCATTTAGAAAAAGTGGTCTTCTTAAAAATTCTGATAATTAATGTCTACCAGTAATTGTATTACGAAAGCTATCCAAAAGCGCTGAATTTCCGTAAGGAGAGTACAATATTGTTGAATCTGAAGACAAAGCTCCTGGTCACAATGTGGAGACGTCTTTTTGTAGTTTTTCATGGCAGCTTCCTATAACGATCCACCGAAGTTAGACGAGCGTGACCGATTTCAACTGTGACTTTCTTCAGTGACGTGCCAAGTAATTTTAAAGCACCGTTTATTCTCCTAATAAAAAATCTTTAACTTCCTATAACCAGCGAGCAGCTCCCACGAAGATTGAACCGCAGTCTGGCGACGTTCTGGAGCATGATCTTCTTCTTGAAATGAACCTTCTTGATGATGCTGTACTGATTCCTAGTCGAGTCTTGTAATTCAGCCTTGTAAATTTTAATCTGTCTCTTTTTTAATCAAAAGAATCTTCTATTTTTCTGTCTGCTTCCTTTTGGTCTTGGCAGCCTGCTAGTTCGTGATTCTAGCTTCGATCTGATAGTGCCGACTTTCTCCTTGCTCTTGCCATTGTTTGGTCTTAGTCCACTTCTTGCCGTTCGATGATTAGAGAAAAACTCCTGCATTCGACGTGGGCTGCACAATGATCGACCGACTCTACTGCCGCAGCTGCTAGTTGCTCGGCTGACTGTACTGCCACTAGTGATCACCACTCAAGCTCAGGAATCCCACAAATGCTGTTTCTGCCTTTACCAAGTTCCACTAAGCGAAACTTGCTCAGAACTCTGCGTAGCTATGCCAATCGATCAAAATTTTGACGAGTCTCCTGTCCTTGGTAATTCTTGATCCAAAGATTTATTTGACTTAGGCAGATTTCATTTTTTGAATTTTCCTTTTATCCCACTAATTGTCTATTGCTACGAGTACATCGTGGAAAAATGATACCACGATCAGTAGGCAGAATTCTGATGGGCATTCTTAAAGCGTTCAATTTCTTTTACTTAATCACGCACAGTGAACTTCTAGTTGCTCCATGTAAATTTTTTCTTCGAAAGTGATTTTTTGCTACCAAAATTACCTATTCACCGTAAAATAAGTTTCTTGATAATCAATTTCCTTTCTTTTTCGTGAGGAATCTTCAATAACCAGCTGAGTTTTGTACCTTTGTATATTTCCGCACAGATTCATTTAGATTCTGCAAATCAAATTTGCACTTGATCGCTATGCCGTCCAATAAAAAATCTACTAGATCCCAGGTGCCGTTGTAGATCGAGAATTCTCATTCAACTTCCATGATGGAGCACTAGACTGCAAGGAGCCTCTTCAAAGGTAGCCAGATCCGAAGACCAGAGTCCAAAATTGAACGAAAGAAAATCCTCTGTTATTTTGAGCTGTAGGACTCTTCATGATCTTTGTACCTCAGGAACTTCATCTGCAGGATCACCAATTTCTCGCGAGATATTCTCGCACCGATTGACAATTCTCATTGACTGAATGATCAGATCAGTTCTAGGTCTTCATCTCCAATCGTATAGTCGTCGTCGTCATCAGATAAGTGCCCTATACTACCATGACGTCATCTTTTTCATCTTCAACGTGCACAAGTTCATGGACTGCAGATATAAGTAATCAGATGTTTCATAACTTGAGAAAATGATGGGAACGAAGTATCTGCCTTTCATCTAATCTTTCTTCGTCCTTTACATCGGTCATTATCTGATTATCAATAAAAAGCATCTTGCAGAAATATCTTAGTCATAAAATCAATTGGTTGCTATGAATATATATAATTGAAATTTCAGATTCTATTTGATTCCTTTTGATACTGAAATATGCGCCATCTTAATTTGTTCTAAAATCCGACAGAGATTTAAGTTCCGGTTTACTGGTAATTCAAACTTCAATTGACATCTTCGATTTCAATCACATCGTTGCTCGACAACTTATCAAATTAAACTTTGACCAAATCAATTTTATATAAACTTCCTTCAAAAATTATGCCACCAATTTTTTTTTCTACCATCGTCCTATTAATACGTTTCGCCAGACTGTTTTCTAGCAGGAAAGTAAACGACGCCAATTTTGGTACTCGGTGCCATTTTCATTCAAAAATTCTTCAAATTGATCTTCGATTATATTCCCAACCATTATTGCTGCGAACTGCCTTGATCCGATGCCCACGTGGTTTTTCTCAAGTTCTGGAATCATGCAATAACATAGTCCTTCGATTCGAGACAATATTATACTGTTCTGAAGGAATCACCCAGAAACCTGAAGAAATAACACGATCCTCCAATTAACTTCACTTTCAACGAATAGCATAAGTCGCTATCCATCAGTTCCAAAATCTGCTCCACCGACAGCTGATCGAACTCGAAAATCACCAATAGCTTCGTTCGTAGATTCTTCTTTCTTGATACTGCCCATAAACGCATGATCCTCGCCTTCTTCATCTGCCTTCATCTCAAAACAATTCTCCACAGATCCTGCTGGACCCTTCACAAAATTCACAGCTTCACGGTTACTCTTCTTCTCCGACAGAGGGTACCACTCTCTAAATTCAGTGACCTGTCCAAAAAGCTGTTAACAATTTTCCAGATTTCATTTATCCCTTATTCACAGTAAATTGGTGAACATTTTTTTTAAAGCACTCCTCCTGTTCTCTCCTCTCAAAGTATTCTTCGCCTGCCTTCTTATATCCCTCTATTTTCACAGTTAGGATCCATCAGGTCTATTGGCTCTAGTTACTCCATCAAAATACTTGGCCAATGTCTCTCTATCCCAGCCTCTTCCAGATACGCAACCCAATCGTAGAAAATATGTCCTTATCAACGTTGGGGAATCAGCATTCAACTCTATTGAGATTCTGACATCAGCGCAGCCTAGAACAGCAAGCCCTAACGCATAATCTCTATCCAGCTTAAATTTAATAGTAAATATTAAGTTTACATCCTAACAATTACTTCTAAATAAAATGGCCTCCTATAACTTGGCCCTCTATGAGGGCATAAAGTCATAAGGAACAAGAAGAAGAAGAAGAAGAAATATATGACCTATCAGTTATTTTATGTGCCAATACGAAAACTCCTAAGCTATTGCAATTTAAACTATAGGTAAGGGTCAGCATTTCATTCTATTAAGACCCTGACACATCAGCGCAGCGTTGTAGTATACTAAGCCCTAATACCTATTTTCCATACCCTGACCATTTATAATAATAAATATTAAGTTTACATCCTGACCATTATTTCTAAATAAAATGACCTGTTATTCTATGTGCCAATACGAAATCTCCTGAACTAATTTGGATTTAACTATGGGAAAGGGTCAGCATTCAATTCCCTTAAGATCCTGACACAATCAGCGCAACATAGTACACACCAAGTCCCAATGAACTTTAACCATAATGGAACCCGTAGGCCTGTATTCGGAGGTAACCCGACCAGCACAGAGCTGTCCTACTCCACGTGGATATTAAGTTATCCTTTTCGAATGGGACTCCGTATGTGTACAAACCCTGCAAAAATTTTGTAACACCGCACATCACTGTGTTGTGTAAATTCGTGTATATCAATGTGGAGTCCTACTGTAGGACTATCTTTATTTAAGTAAATATTTCCGAAAATTTCAAATAGTCTCGAATATTGTTTGCTAAAAACATGGCTTTATAACTGAAGTCATTCAGCTTCAATCTTTTCAGAGACTTTACAGTGTGTGATAGAGACAGACTGCTAACATCGTCTATGTCCTTACTATCTCTCTCTCTCTCTCTCTCTCTCTCTCTCTCTCTCTCTCTCTCTCTCTCTCTCTCTCTCTCTCTCTCTC
>JAYRCB010000504.1:24037-41991 GCA_036026315.1 Trachelus stipa
ATTCAGCTTCAATCTTTTCATAGACTTTACAGTGTGTGAGAGAGAAATACTGCTAACATCGTCTATGTCTTTGCTATCTCTCTCTCTCTCTCTCTCTCTCTCTCTCTCTCTCTCTCTCTCTCTCTCTCTCTCTCTCTCTACTCGTCCCCACCACTGCCGTACGAATTCCAGTATGATTAGAGTTTAATGCTAAGCCCTAATACATAATCTCTACACTACCTAAGTTTAATGATAAATATTAAGTTTTTTGTGCCGGCGATTACTTATAAATAAAATTACCTATCAGTTATTGTATGTGCCAATACGTCAACTTCTTAACTATTGAGGTTTAACTATGAGTAAGGATCAGCATTTCACTCCATTAAGACCCTGACACATCAGCGCAGGGTTATAGTATACCAAGCCCTAATACCTATTCTATACCCTGAATATTTATAATAATAAATATTAAATTTAAATCCTAACCATTACTTATAAATAAAATTACTTATCAGTTATTGTATGTGCCAATACGGCAACTTCCAAGATCCTGACACAATCATCGCAGCCTAGTACACTAAGCCCTAATACACAATCTCTATCCTGCCTACTTAAGTTTAATAATAAATATTAAATTTACGTGCCAGCAATTACTTATAAACAAAATGACCTATCAGTTAGTGTGTGTGCCAATACTATTAAGGTTTAACTATGAGTAAGGATCAGCATTCCAGTGTATTAAGACCCTGACAGATCAGTGCAGCCTCATGGTACACTAAGTCCTAATACCTACTCTTACATACTATTTATGTTTAACAATAAAATATCAATTTAAAACCTAAAAATCACTTCTAAATGAAATTACCTATCAATTATTTCATGTGCCAATATGGCAACTTCTAAAAGTTCCACCCAGTATGATTTCTAAAAGAGTATGCTGAGAATCTAAAAAATGCATACACTTTCCACGAAATGCTTAATTTTACTCTTATTGCTAATAACAAAGTAGATTCTATGAATAAAATTTCAGATACGACTAAAATCAATAAAATAATTAAATATATACCCATAACATTACTTAATTCAGACAATACGCAATGTTTCTACAGCACTGTAATCGGCCTAATACTACAGTCATATTTTTATTTCACAGTAACCTACTTCCCTATAGTTTATACCCTGGAGAAATAAAAATCTAACTTTATGCAGACAACTGTGATTCATAGACGAAATCCCTAAATGTCCCATCTACCTGGACTTGCCTTCTTTTACCTATGACTATTTGCCATTCAGACAAATTAAAGAATATTTCCTCCTGCATTTGTTCGAATTCTAGACTACCGCATATTAGTTCAATTCTGTCTTGGAATAAAACTTCTTTATACTAATATTTAATTATTTTTTTTTAATAGTAGCTACGAAACTGCGATTTGAGCTTTGCCATATTTTACTTGCAAGTTCTTTAAAATTCTATGTGAGACGGTTGGGTTAATGTATTGGCCGAATTGACTTCTGATTTAAGTATTGTATTGTTAGTCAAATATAACTGTCCCCTTTGAACCCGTCGATTGGGCCCTCCATCTACCCAGCTCTATATTCATTTTTCTTCCTAGATATCTCACTCGCCTGTTTATAAGATGCATTAAATAAATATATTCAATTTCCTAATAAAGCATTATCTCCGTAACTTCTGGAATTCAGAGCTGCCGACAGTCTCGTAATTTTATACTATAAAAATGAAAAGACTGTGTATACTTTTTAAGAAATAAAATATTACATAACAAGAACAGCGTTCCGACCTAACGGTACCCGATAAAGTTTTATAATTTTAAAAATAAAATGTTCACATTCTATGAACTTTTCCTTCTTAAGCTGGGCGTACACGACTTATTCCCAAAACCGTTATATAAAACTGTACCACCCCAAAAAAGCCCTAGGACCAATTAGTTTTTGTAATAAGGAAAGTAGGGATGTTCACGTTTTTGACCACTGCATGGTAGGGGGGGGGGGGGGGGGTAGTTCCTCACTTTCCCACAAATAGGAAATACAGAAGGTGCAGCACTTCAGTGTTAGCTGAAAACATATCAGAGTGTCAGTACCCCCCAAGTAAACGAATAACATAATGGAACGTGACCTAAATAGAATTTGACATCTTCACCCTGTTACATACTTCCTCGGGAATTTCATTTGTCAAAAATTTCATCGAGCGAATGAGCTCGATAGAGAATTGAGAGTGTTACGCAGGATATTCGAAACTGCAAAGTTACAAAAAAAAAAAGTCCAGTGGTTTAAAAGAAACTGCATGAACCACCAGGAGACTATAGATCAATCCCACGACGTGTTAAAAATGCGTGGTGAAGATGAAGATAATCGAATGCGGGTGATTATATTATTCGCGACATGGAAAAAAAAATCGAATGACAAAATCAAAAACAGAAAAATTCGCAATAACGTTGGCTCTTGAGGTGGTGGGATCATTGCTGTTCCCGCCGAGAATCTGACGGGGTAAAATCTACCACGTGATATAAATTAAAAAAATGAAAGAGAAGACAAGCCAGCGACGGGCTGGGAGGGAATACAACGGCTGGCTCCTCTTCGAGGAAAAGGATTGGGGCGGAGAGGACATTTTCTCCTTGAGATATCTCTCTTAGTTAGCTGGAGCGATAAATTCGACTGAACTCATCGGTTCTACTCAGTCTGTAGAAAAGAACGAAAATTGCACCTTCGTTAAAAGTAGAAATGATCGTGAGTGTAGTGTCTTTTACGTTTCGCTTAATGCACCAAGTATTTCAAACAAGTTTTTCTATAAGGTGTTGTTTCATTATTATTACAAATTTATGGATGCTTAGTATTCAAGACATGGTCGAGAATAGGAGCCAGCGACGAGCTAGAAGGGCTGACTCCTCTTCGAAGAAGAGGATTGGGTGGGAGATGTTTGAGAAGACCTCAGGAATCTCTTTGAGATGCCTCCAATAGTGTCTTTTAATTGGAGCGTATTAATCAATTCTATTTATACATATATGGTGTTCCAAAACTATTTCCAGGGTGTGCGCTATCGAACAGAGGATAAAATCCTGAAACGCAGATAGCTTTCGAGTAATTAATCATTATTAAAAATTAATTAAATTAACCAATCGAGACACGCTTGTCTCATAGTTAAGGGAAATGAGTGGAGCTACCGCGTGACAGGCTATACGGAAAAAAAAAACTTTGGAACACTGTGCGTATGTGTCATTCATAAATAAAAAAATCCTGCAATCTGGATTTAACCGTTATGCGTCAGCAGCTGGACACTGTATGTGCGCAGCTCACGATACTGCAGTAGAAGATTTCGCAGCCTCCTGTTATAACCATCTTCGACGATGCCGAGAGTAGCGATAAGAACGAAGCCTGCTTTGCCACCCCGTTAACCCCTATGGGGGAGGAGCCGCTTATAACCTCCAACGCTACTACTACACTACGGTTATCGATACGCAATCTGAGACCGATGTGCTTGAAATGCCTCGACAGGTACAGGAGACATTAGAAAATTTATTAAACACTGAAGAAGGATCCGTGGTTGCGAGAAATCAAATATTTATAAATTTTGAAATTGAGTAGGCGATCAAAAATATTCCAATGTAGGTCTAATATTATCACTGAGAAAAATAGATATTACCGCATAGTTTAAAAAAAAAATATTAAATAGAATAGAAATATTAAAAAAAATTCGTGACGAAAATTGTGACAATCGAGTGCGGATGATTAAGAATCGTGATAAGCTGTGTCCACGTGTTAGCGCGGGAAGAAAACTAAGAGCTCGTAGGTGGCTAACGTTTCTGTTGACGCTTCGCTCTAATTGGTCAACTTTGACCTGTTCTCATTTAAAAACTGAGAGCTTCCGAACAAGAAGGAAGGTCATTTTCGTGATCAGTGAAGCCACCGAACACCGGCATTCTCGCACGTTCTCCCTTTACTCCGTCGGAGTTCCCTCCCCTCTCCCTCCACTCCCGATTCACCGGGTCAATGGGTGAAAATACTATGAAGGGCTACTTGACCTGGCCCACCCCCCACTCCCGAGTAGCGGTTCCTCATTATGGAGGCGCACTATGTCATTAGTATAAATAAGTCGAATGTCAGCTGACTTCAGGTCAATCAGGTGCAACACCTCGTGAAACGTGGAGCTAACGGGTGCGTTCGCTGAAGCTTCGCCGAGACAGTCTGCATTCATTTGGGAATCGATCCAAGCTCATCTGAAACGAAAGTACCAAAGTTTACGTGCCGCCATTCGATTTCAATCGATAAATCGTGATACACGTGCTCGTTTGCCCGGGTTATCGATTCGCGCGTAGGACTGAATAGTTTTAGTGCGCGATAAGGACTGACAGCTCACGGCTAGAAAACAATGATTCCAAGGGTTGACAGCATCTTGGGACAACCCCTGTTCGCAACTGTACTGACTCTTCTGCTGGTAAGTCAAATAATCCACATACAGGCGCCTCGTTGCTGCTAACGGATCACCTAGTTCCAAATATTGTTCCGATAATTCCCAAAATTTCAAGTAGTTCTTTGGTCGATTTACATAATCAAGTGTCATTAATTATTGACTGGTGTTATGGGACACGCCACATTATAAAACGCATCTCCCCCTAACCGCTATTTCCTTACCCCTCTAGCCTGCGGATTTTTCACTATATATATATATCTCACACCGGAATGCTCATCATGCTCTTACTCTAAAGTCAACCATAGTCGCGCTAAGTTATTACCATAAAACATCTTGCTGAAACTACGATAGGTCTATATTCGAGGTCTACATTCCAACCGTTCGTGCTCATTTCTTCCGAGGAAAATTTTCCTTCGAATATCATTCGAAATCCGAATCCCGAGCCTGGGTTTCACGCTACGAATAGTTTTGCCCAAGAACCAAACTATAATTTTTTTTTCATCGCCGAAAAGGACAGCTCCTATAGAAATCAAAAATATCTCAGTTTAGACGATTAGGTATCCCTCTGTGCAAAAGTCGCTTGAAGAGTTACGCAGCTTTGGTAGGGTTGAATAAATCGATTTTTCAAAAATAATATCCCGTTTGTACCGCCGTATGATGAAACACTCATAAAAATTTCATTGTACAATTTGCTAAATTTAACGGGATTATGAAGGCAAACATTGGGCGCAGGTACTAGGACAGGGGTCGGGTGCCCCGCAGCGCAACGCAGGGGTCCCTCGGCGACATTCGAATATTGCACTAAAATTCTTTTGTATTTGCGGCTGTTTTTGAAAGGAATTTAAATGCGTTAAACGGGACCAGGCACTTGTTCACGTAGAACAGAGGAAGCTAAGAGGATTAACTACATAGAAGGGAGGTGTAAGTAAAAATTGCTTAGATATAGGGAACAGCACGTGGAAGTCGAAGGTTGGCAGCGAGCACAATAGAAAGGGCCCAGAGGAAAGGACACTGACCGTACGGGAACTAAAGTGAAGAATTTCGACTGTACACGAGAAAGCTCATAGCACAGAGATGAATATAAAAGAAAAAGAGAAGAAATCGAGTAGGGACTGTAACGCAGTAGTAGAAGCTAAAGAAGGAGGAACGTGTGACGAACGAGGATAGAACAGCAGGAAGTCAATAGATAAAATGTCGAAGGAAGAGAAAAGCAATGGCAATGTAAATTGAGCTACGGGAGGATACTCGGAGATGATGTCTAATGTTCTCGATACGAGCCGAACCGATCCGCGAATAAAAACCAACAGAATATCCTGATTCCGAATTATTACCGAAATTATCATAGGGCAGTGGATGCTGAATCGATCTTGTGTCCTATAACCAAACTATTGAAACGCTATATTTGTTTCAGGTAATAAAAATGACTGAAAGCTTCCCGCACAGCATCAGATACACAAGTGACACTAGTCTTCCGAAAAAGACAGCATACCGCGCAGAAGACGAACTGGAAAATCAAGCGACGCTCGGTGCTCGCAATGGTGAGTCAACTAGAAATTTCTAGAAATTTCCCAAATTGAGGAAAAGACGCGTTTGAATGTCAGAAGTGAATACAATCCGCGGATGTAATTATTAGTAATATTTATAAAAAAAAAATCGATTAAAAATTAACCTTCATATTTTCAGTGCCAACTCGAATCGACTCTATGCAGGCCGACGAGAAGATAGTCTTCCCGTCCGAGGACAACGAATCTCAGGCCCAAAGATTCGTTCCGGGTCCAGCATCCGTTTGCAAGGGTAACACCTACTGCGAGCACTCTCCGGATTATCCGGAAAATTATATTGAAACGGCCATCAGGACGCAGGAAAATCTCAAATATTTCACGGGAGTCGATGAGGTAAGCTGATCGTTCTTTGAGGTTCGCCCTATAAAAGAAATGATTTTACGTAATTTCATTTCATTCCATTTTCATTCCTAGACGACAGAACAATTGCACAGCGAGATAGATCGATTCTCTTAATTCACAGGAATTTTTAGAACTTTAACTGAGAGCAGGACAACGCGTCTGCTTGTTTGTACGAACGAATTACCGAGCGATTAGAAAAATTTCATTAATGACGTAACTAACTTTTCCTTGACCTAGGGTAAATCACGCGAGACAGGTGTAAATGAATATTCAACTCGGAAGCAGGAGTCTTGTTGATCTTCGTGCGACCGGTTCTTTTATTATCGTATTTAAAATATATGTATAACGTCCATGAAACTGACAAAGATCCATACATGATATCAAACCCATATATTTCGTATATGAACAATGAATATCGTTTCTTTTATTTCGGGCTTATACGAAATGCCGATTGATCCTTTCAATCTGAACACGTTGATACGTATAGAAATGAAATTACTCGATATCGACTAGGTAGCAATTAAAAGTGAATCTCAGCTTACTTAGTTACTTCCTCTCGTAGATGCTTAATCAATTTTATTTTACCAGGTCGTGAATATTATACAGCGGATAGACGACTCCCCGCTGGAGGAAACGCAGCTCTGCGTCTCGACTGTAAGTATTGCGTCACAGAAGTAAATACTATATACCTCCGATCTCAAACTCTAAGTATTGTGGCGTTAAGAATATTTTGATAAAATTTTCATTAAACCCGCAGGAGCAAGTGATAATACCGAAATCGGCGGAAAACAGGGATAAACAGTGGCGCTACATCGTCAATCACGGAAACGTAACCCAGGGAGTGCGAATCGAAAAGTGCCAGTAAGTAGAACGAGAAGCATAAGTAGTTTGCCGTAATGAAGAAAATTGAATATATTTCAAATGTTTTTTCCTTCCCTCAGGAACGAAGGCAGCGAATGCAAAATCTTCGAGAGCGTCCCTAACGGCTACAAGACGAGTTGCAAGCAAAAGTACATATATCGTCAGCTGATGGCCTTAATGGCGAACGGTTCGGTATCGCCGGACGTCTTCAGATTTCCGGCAAGTTGCTGCTGTCACGCAAAGTTCACCGGAAATCTCCTCACGAGGATGGGAATCAATTTCGGCAAAGCGAATCTTTCTGAGGAGCGAACCTCGGCTTATCAGTCGAATTGGCCGTGACGGCCGAGAATTTTCAATTTTCGGAACGCCGAACCGTCGCCGCGTCAAAAGAGGCGAGAGGACAGGCGGAAATTCTTGCTGAAGTAATCGAAATCGATAGCGCATTTCAAAATTTCGCAACGGAGCTGTGCTCGGTGCGCTCGATAAAATTTTAAGAGATTTCGAGGAGATGAGAGCCAAGACACGGTGGGGACCTCCGTAGGACACGGACGCGTCGTCTGCAAACTTCAAAAAGATGTCAAAAGTGTGGCTTCAGTCTTTCCTCAGCCTCCGTTATTTCTAGTTAAATAATTCCGCCGTGTTTAGTTTTGCCGTGGAGTGTACATGTACTGCGCCTACGACAACCCGGCCACTTTAGAACTGCTTGGTGAAATATTGAGATTCGCGTGCGAATAATCAAAAATCGCGGTAAGTGATAACCAAGTGTTATCCCCTCCCTCGTGCACTTTTACTTCTCCGTCCAACAAAATTTGTACTGACGCTATAAATTTACTCACAGCTATTGAAATAAAATCAACGACATCAGGCATCGACGAGGCGTGAAAGGACTGTACGAGGATGAAGTTGAGTCTAAAAACCGTAAGTTCTATAGCCCTATAATATATATTTAATTAGTAAGAAATTCATTGAACATTTAATAATTCATGTTTACAGTAAAAAAAAAAAATAAATAACAGAGAGACTGAGACTCAAGCTAATGGAAGACTGCTGGAGGATATGCGGACTGAAATTCAAAAGAAAAATGAAAATTTCCTTACACCGCGATAAATGATTGACAAATTGGCGCGCAAAGCTATTACAGTAAAGATCTTGCTGAATTCTAATACTCCAGAAAAATAAACCCTTCGAGGTCAACGTTCCAAGCGTTCGTGCTTATTTCTTCCAAGGAAGATTTCCTTCCGAATTCATTCGAAATCCAAATCTCAAGACCTGGGTTTCACGCTACGAATAGTTTGCCTAAAAACCAAACTATAACAGACGATACTATAAAACTGAATACCCCTGGGGGTTAAAGTCCCGAACAGGGAAAAATCCCACCAGTAACGGGTGGTAGTGCCACGTATGGGAGGGAATAATATCTTTCATAGACGATTGTTACTATTATATTTTTCATGTCAATGAGGTGTTTGTAAAATATATCTCTTGTTTTATATTCTTACGAATATCTTTGTTTCCATTAATAAAAAAAATTCTCAATGACAGTAAACAGTTTCATTTAATTTCGTAAAGCAACACTTTTCCTACAAAATGTACTGCACCTGCATTTAAAGACGTGGATGAACGTTCATCTACGGTTTTATTTATTTCTGAAAAATCTCTTTCTTCCGCGAGTTACGTTAACATCGTTGGTCGGGTAAACAATAAGTACGTTTCTGATTGTTACGTCCGTGTGAGAAATCAGATTCCACATACGCGGTCGATAACTAAATATCAAAAGGAAAATCAGTGAAGTCTGGTTTCTAACACATAGCGACCATTGGAAGCGGCTATCTCTCATATGGGTTCCAGGTTTAGGGACAGTGAGATGAACCTTTCAAAAGGATACGTGTATAAATAAATTGTACTTGGGCAATAGTCCTGACCAAGTGACACACATGTGCACGGAAAGCGGAAATTTCTGATTTTACAACTTTTCCTCGAAAACCCCACTAGACTCCTTATTCATCTCCGAAGAAATCGTCCGTGTCCAATCCTGACCCAGCAAAACCTTCGACCCCGTGCAAAGTTCCCTGCCGAAATTTTCAGCACCATGAGTTAATTTCCTTAACTCTTTTTTTTCCATGCTCTTTTTCTTAAAAATTTCTGTAGCTGAACCAATAGTAACGATCCTCGATCCTGCCCCAAAAATCCACTCTTTATCTTTAAGGGACAAGGATCTTTTGGTCTTTGTGACCAGAGGTTGGTCCCCTGTAGAGATCATAAGTGTACAGACGGTCCTTCCTTGTTACGTTAATAGAATAAAGTTATTATATATATATATATATATCCACTGCATATTATATTCATTTAGTACACCCACCCATTTCCAATAAAACAGCATCACTGAACCTGCACTACTACCGCAGAATGCATAAAACAAGGAGCAGTTAAATTCTTATTGAAAATCATTCGGATAGCAGGGTAAAAATATTATTACTTAAGTGAAACCAAAATTGTAAAATTTTTTACAATTATTTCATTAGCTCAAACATACTGGAGTTTACTATTGCAATTTGTGGATATAATTGTAGTAACAAATACAAACTTCATAGTAAATTACTAATTTCAAAAAGTCAAATTACAAAAAAAATTAAAATCAATGTTACGTCCGCGTGAAAAATCAGATTCCACGCATACGGTCAATAACTAGAAAAATAAAGGAAACTGAATAAGTGGAGTCTGGTTTTTATCACACAGCGACCCTTGGGAGAGGCTGCGCCATAAAGAGGTCCCCGGTGTCTTTGTACAATGAGGAGAACCTTAAAAAGGAAAATGTTTAGACAATATACATAGGCAATAGCGTGAGAGTTATTAAAGTTATTTAGACGCCACATGTGCACGAGAAACGGACATTCTTAATTTTATGACTATTCCTGAAAAATACCACTAAAAACTCCTCATTCATCCACAAAGAAATGATCCTTGCCCGATCCTGACCTAGCAATTCTTTCACCCCTATGCAAAATTCTCCCATCAAAATACCTAGAACTAATAATTTAATTTCCTTCGCCAAGCCATGCTCTTTTTCTTAAAAAATTCCTTTAACCGAACCAATAGTAACCCCCGTTAACTAACATCCCAAAGAATCTCTAAGACTCACTCTCATTCTCCGCCAATCCGTCGGCCAACACAGTTGAGTAGTTCTACTAATTCTCCTCCGAGCAATCAGCCAACCTAGTTGACCAATTTTCTAATTTTTACTCATTCTCTGCTTATCCTCTAGGAAAAGCAGTCGACTGTTTCAGTTTTGCTTTGCTTGTGTAGCATTGTTAGTTTTGTTAGTCTGTTCGCTTCATTCGTAATAAATTTTGTGCATTTTGTTATTTTTAATTTGTCGCTAACTTTTTGTTTTCTAAAAATCATAATCATCTCTCCTACACCACTACCATCAACATCAGCCTAAGCAGTGAAATCAAGGTAAGCAGAACAAGATCTATTATATTGGTGAAGGAACTTTTAAATTCAGTCGAATCATTGTAGATATTAAAATTTCCTAGGTTTCAATTATCTAGTTGGTGACGGTTTCCATTCATTTTAGAATCTTTTAAATCAATTCCATTATTATATCCGGTTTTATTTATTCTTTCTGCAGTAGTTAGAAGCATAGCCCAATCCCGAGTAAAGTGCGCAAACATTGACTAAAAATAGGGCAAACTTTAGAGTATATTACGGTTCGGTAAAGGCACCAGTCTAAAAGCCTCCATTCTGGTTCGGACGTAACAGAATCATCGTAGATGTTAGAACTTCCCAAGTGTCAACTATTTAGCCGGTGACAGTTTTCATTTATTTTAGTATCGTTTAAATTAATTCCATCATATATCCCGTTCTATTCGTTCCTCTCGCAATAATTAGAAGCATAGCCCAATCCCGAGTAAAGTGCGCAAGCATTGACTAAAAATAGGGCAAACTTGAGAGTATATTACGGTTCGGTAAAGGCACCAGTCTACGCCTCCATTCTGATTCGAATGTAAAATCAACTACGGACAGTAACGTTACGTCCTTGTCGCAGGGCTCGAGTCTGGGTCTCTCGCGGTTGGGACATCTTGCATGAGGTTCTGCTTGTACTGAAAGATCAACTAAATCTTGTCAGCTGCAGGCATAATTAGGATTTAGTATTGGTGTGAGATAGAGAGTTACTTTAGAGGCTGCAGGCCTAGGCTTATGCATTTAAATGAATGCAGACTCCCTGTGAATTCGGGTCCTAAGGCTGGAAGAGCTTGAAGAATATCAGGGCTGGCGGAAATCAGTCGAAGACAACACTATAAGGCATGTAGCATTTATTTTGGCAAGAGCCGAATTTGATTTCAACGAATTACAAAAAGAATTCATAAAACATTGCATAGACTATATGTGAGACCGCGAATCAGAAACAAATTCAGCTGCCGTAAAAATAATAGAATTATTTATGAAGTAGGACCAGAAAGCAGGAAAGTCAAGAAAAGGCACCGGCTGCTGAACTTCTAGCGCGGAGACATTTTGCGAAACGTCACCTCAGCATTTAAGTCCCTCTCGTTAGGTCCTGACGGGTCCAGGGGATGGCGCTATTGCAAGGGGACCCACCAGTTGGTATAGTTTTTGCACTCTGACGAGTAAAGCTAGTAAAACGCTCTTTTGGCACGTAGCTTGAGTAGTTCTATTGGGCCGAGAGCTGAGAACTGCGAATCAAACTAGGGCTATGGAATCCCGTTCGTAATCTACCGCTAAGCTAATCTGTAAGTAAATGCGAGAGTGAGTGTGTTATATGGGAGAGCATGAATGACTAAACAAAGTTAATATAAATTGCACTGTACGAGTATCTCGTGTTTATTTCGTAACCCTAGGCTAATCGAAGGACCGAGCCGCCCGTACGATACGAAGACGGGTGCAGGTACCCGCAAAACAGAGTTACGTCTCCTTCGCGCCTCGCGCACGTTCGGGATGTAATAATAAAATTAATTTCTGGATTTTATAAATTCGCGTCACGGAACGGGGATCGTCCCGCTTTCGCTATAATTATCCGTTTTCGTGTTTTAAGTACTATGTTTTATTAACTTTTTAGAACTTGCCCTTCTATATTTCCTCTAGACAAACGACAATCTAAACATTAATTACCGAAGAATAATTCTAATCCGTTACTTACCTGATGAAAACATATCGACAGTTAGCCTTCGCACCTCTGTGACAACCAAGATATGTGCGTCTTGTAGAAATTATAGTATAAACAAAACAGTGGTCACGCGCTATGCGTGTGACCCGAAAAGCTATGCTACGAGGAAAAGGTTACAAAAGACGAACGGAAGGTCAAGGATAAACCCCACCTATTGATCAAGGGCCAATAGTTTGTCACAGATCAATCAAAAGATATTACGTCTCTACAAAATCGTCTAAAAAAGGAAAGATCAGTTCGATCCAGATTCAGTTTCGGGTTAGCAGTCATAGAGTCAAGTCAGGAGTCGAAAGTCAAAAGGGCTCAGTCAGATGACAAAGTAAAACGTTCTCTAAAAGTTCAAATTCTGTATTCAAGTTTTGATTTTATAAATCTTTCTAAGTCTTTTGTCGCCGATTTCGTATTCAAATTCAACAATTGAAGATCATATTGACAATCTGTTTTAATAACGTATCTTATTTTACCTTTAATTATTGTATTGAAATTTTAATTACCCGTACGCAACTTTATTGCAAAATCTTCTATTAACAATCTTCTTTCAATCCTTAAACCAACCCCTATTCCTGTTCAATCGTCACGAAATTTCACAATTCATGGTCAAGTGCAGCTCTCCGTAAGTAGAAGTTCAGTCTCATCAACTCTCTTAAAGGTTTCCTATTGTGAATTTAAAATTCTATTCCGCAGTCGATAATAATTCGATTCGTACGAACAGTCTCGTGACCTTCAATGACATAGGGTGCAAGTAACTGGCTGATCCCGGGTAAATTTCCAAAAGGTTGGATTTTAAACAGGCCATTGTGACCATCCTCTAACTATCACTACACCGACTGTATATAATCGTTGATTAGATATCACAGTAGACTGCAGTTACCGATCTTCCTACTACTACTGTACCAATTGTGTGCAAACCCTCATCTGGACACTGTCGGGAAGTTAGCTCGGCAAAAAATGTATATATTTAAAATACCTAAAAAATTACTTCTTAATTGCTCCTTAGCTTTCCTCATTTCTTCGCTGTAAATATACTCTGGTAGAGTCAAGTTGGCCGATCGTCCAACTGCTTTGCCGTTCGTATGCAAAGTCATCTGGATTAATCACATTTTTTTAGTTTAAATAGAGCCGTCAAATTACACACATCGTAATAGATATTCTTAATACGTTCGGTTTCATAATTATAATTCGAAAATATATCTTCCTCTTTTTAATCACTTTTTAAATATAATTAGCAAAACTATTTCTGAAAACTATCAGAAACTCTTCCAGAAGTAACCAGAACTCTACTTTTTCAAATTTGGATAATGGTTGTACTAACTTCAGAGTTCAGATTTTTATTCTTTTATAAAAGAACTCAGAAGCAGAAAAAAATGTTTTTGGGACTCACCATATAAGACACACTCTCAGAGACTAACAAATAAATTTTAAGTACTCACCGAAGTTGAATGTCGGGTTTAGCACAAGATAAAATGTACAGGAACCTGCAAAAAAAAAGCACCTTTAAGTAATGATAGCATGAAACAGGAAGGTAATGCAAACAAAGAACACATCAAAGCTTTGATAAAAAAAAGGGCCCTACCCATTAATAAAAATAATAAATTTTTTATCAAAATATTAAATAAAAACAAACTCAATATATATAAGAAAAAAGATGTAGTTCTGTATGTACATCCCTGAGAAAAAGAAAAATGAAACATTCCTAATTAAACGATTGCATAATGATTTAAGCTGGAAAAAATTTTAGACAAGCTAAAGAAAAAGAAGTCAAAAGTCTAAACAACTTCTAAATAAGAAAATCTTTTGACAAAAATAAGAAACTAACTATCTACACTGTAGATATTTCTTCTAATAACACTAAAAAAAATCAAATTAAAAACATTTTATACCAAGTAATATCTTGAGAATGGCAACTCAATAAGGAAGCAATTCATTGCAAAAATTGTCTCTGAATAGGATAACATTAAACTTTGACATGCATTATTGATGTAATAAGTACTAAGATAATCATCAAAAAGATGAATGTATAGCATACAAAGAAAATAAATAGCCCTTGGTCAAAGATCTTTTCAGTCCATACTATATTGAGAATAGGACACTACTATCCAACTACCTACATGGGATAAATGAAGATCATGGAGAAAAAAAGGAAAAGAAGAGATCATGACAAATAGAGACAGTAAGGACAATAGAATAGCAAAAATAGGTAATTTAGTTCATAAAAATACGATATATAGTAAGCTTGTTAAATATAGTAGCTAAGAGCAAAGTAATAATAGTAGCACACATGAAGTCCCACGAAATATAAATATATTGAACAGTTGCCAGACAAGTATTAAAAATATGATTAACAATAAAATCATAGATTTGACAACAATAATTGAAACAAAACTCAAAAGAAGTAACAGAAGTAGCAAAAATATTCTTATGTTAAAAATGACAAATAATAGACAAGATAGTATTATGAATATACAGAAGCTCTCAATTATAGTAATAAATGTAAACTCAATCGTTGAAGTTCCGCACAGAATGAACATAATACACATGTTAAGATAAAAAAACTTTTTCTACACTCTAAAAGAAAACTTAACACAGGAAAACATAGGATATCTTGTACAGCTTACTATATAACGAGTGATGGAATAAGGGCTATAAGAGAGAAGAAAAAGTAATTACAGCAAAACGAACTTATGGCTACAACATATTACGAAACTGCTTAAACCAGGGAAAACCGGTCTTGAAGCCGCAGTAATCAAAAACCAAAATATCTAATAAGAATCTGATTCTAATTTACTATAGAACTTGTTGCACGTATTCATCTATTTTTCGTTAAACTAAACTTTGTCTCTAGAATTGCTGTAATAGATCGCAGTTAAATTGTTCATATACTTTAAAATAAGATAATTACTTACATTATTGTGTTTTGTATCTCGAAAATCCTACTTCATTTTCCAACGGTTTTATGTGGATCCTCCTTCGTCAATCGTTCTTCGAAGACTTGTTCACAGACATGCCATATCCGTAAGCTCCAACAAATTATAGTTTCCATTCCAATATTATAGTTTTCGGTCCTTCAGAATAATATTGGTTCAGTAAAGATAGTCTTTGTTCGCGTTTCTCTAGACTGGGATAAGTCGTCCACATATTGCCGGTACGAATCATAAGACCCAACTCCGCCAACTGAAACCAAACTGCCTGCCTCGGAGGGAAGCTTTTCGAACTGGTTGTAACCAGTGTTGCTAGAGAGTGGGGATTACCCGTAGCCACGCAACTCGACGCGCATGCGCATTAAGTTATATTTGAATACTTACGGTTCCACGAATTCATATTCTGAAAACTCTTTTATGCTACAAGTTTAAACAGTACAAAAGAACTAGAATCAAAGGACTTTAGTAATAAACAATTTGCAATTACATAGTAATCATAACTTGTATAAAAAGTCGAAGGATTAAATTTTAATATCGAGAAAAGCGAATACGATAATATAAATGTGATGGGATCATCAACTACGCATACGCGGGAAAAATCCTAAATCTGGGAAAAGTTCCCAAAAAATTTAATAACTATTCACCAAATATTTTCAATAATAAGATCTAGGAAAAGTACAGGCTAGCCTAAAATTTCAATATTTTGAAATATCTACTGCCGTTTGTTTCCAACCTCACGAATCTTATATTTCTCTTTCTGTAGACACGTTTAGAAAAACTTCATTTTTAATTTAAATACAATTATTATTTTTGAACTCTTACTGATTTTCTTGAAAACTTCACAATCAGATAACTTTTGTTCTAAATTAAATTGAACTTTGCGTTTTCATTGCTTGTTAGTGATTTAGCACGTCCCATATTCAAATCTTATATATTACAGTTACTACACTCACTTGATTTATTATTTATACTATATAAAAATTATAATATCACGCCTGGTCTTTCGATTCGTGAGTGAGGTTATTCATGTGGAATGCATTCGACGACTGATATCCAGCTCTTTGTCCCGCTCTCGTCATGCGAAGCGTATTAGGTTTGTTTACATTTAGAATAACAAAACACGTCAAGCCCAAACCTCAAATCATCAAGCAAAATTATACCAACGTAATTTCAGATCAAGTAAGTTGAAGCAAGATGAATTTCTGCGACGCACCTTCTGGTCAACAATTAAGAGAATTTTTTGAAAATGAAATAGAAAAGTCGTATACAAAATTACACGATCTTACGCTACTTAAAAAATATTCCAACATACTAAAATTTAACATAAATCATAATATACATTTTTGCAAATTGGGCCAAGATTTTAATACTGTATAAAGTTTCAAAAATCCTCATACCGATGCATACTCGCACATTCCCTATCCTATGCAAACATTCAAGATCAAGAAGTTTTAAACCTTAGAAAATTCCTTATTATCCCTCATAAGCATTCTTTATCATCTCTTAAAAACCATCCTTTATTATCTCTTAGCAAAAATTCCATTAGTTATCTCCCAATACGGTTTTTCCCAATCCTCAGATCTTACCCTTAGCGTCCATTGGTCGTCCTAACCCTCCCACTACACTATTACCGCTTTTTTTCTAATTTCCTCGAAACACAATCCAGCAGATATATTAAGATAAATAAACTTGTTCAAGAAAAATTACTCAATTGTCAAATCCAATATTACTTTCATTTCATTCGCGGAACGATTCATGATGAAATACAAAAACAAGACGTAACGTAAACGTAAGCTTCGATAGGCATTACGTCACGCCGAAAATACGTTATAACGAACAATGTTTTCAACACATTGCGCAATTGTTTTTTTGACAGAACTTTAGTACAATCCAGGAAGCTGCCGCACAAAAAAACTAATAAATATTTTACAATTATAAACGGTTAGTCAATCAACGAATTCAATGTTTTTATTATTTTTCCGATACATGGAAAACCACAAAGCCCCCGTAGCATAACACGGCGTGTCCCTGTATGCAATGTATGTTCATACATGCATATGCATGAATTTGGGGGTTCCCCTGCAGTTCTCCATGGAGTATATTTTACGAAAAAAGGTAACGAAATTCTAACCTCATGGAAACCTCATTCTTATTAATTAACGTTGATTTAAGATAATTATTATTGTAGAAAATCAAGTTCGTATAGAAAATTAAATTTGAATTTCGTTCCATTTTCCATAAAATATGCTCCATGGAGAATCCAGGGTATTAGAATTTTGAACGGAACGATTCTGATTGGTTAATCCCCACCACATCGTCATTCCGGTTCCGTGTGTTACGTCGCGGCCTAGTGATAAATAATCTCACTAGAATTGAGCGGCGAGTTCAAATGAGGGATTAAAGTGGAATCATGACTTCTGTCTCCAAATCAGAAATCAATGCTTTCCTTTTCTCAGTCTGTCATTAACGCATAAATAAGGTATATTCTAAACAGTTCGGGGAAAGCTTTCTAGCTCCTACACGTGCATAAATATATGGGCTACAAAGAATGTAGGCATGGACCATTGTTTATTGCTATTCTAACCGAGTGAGTTTCTCAGGAATTTTCACTCCTGGCAATAAATCGAGTCACTTGAGAGGATCGACGGGCTAGCGGAATGTTCGGTCAAGAGATGACAGTG
>JAYRCB010000504.1:42091-80667 GCA_036026315.1 Trachelus stipa
CAATTAGCTAGAGTCAGTTAAGGTAGATTGATTTAGACTAAATCACATTATAATTAAAGTAAATAAAGTTAGTGTAGTGCTCTCCAACAGCATCTGCATTTTTATTTCTAAAGCCTTTATACAGTTAAAACCCATAACATCATCGTACTAGAAAAAAACTTATATACAGAGGATTGAACACCGTTGGAGTGCTCATCAGAGCTTTGGCGACTAACGAACCCACCTCGCCAGATTCACGCAGTCGAATCTGCCGCGGAAACGATAGTGGCGACGATCAGAACGTCACACGTGAGTTCCTAGTTCTGTTTATCATACATGAGAGCGGCAGCCTGATGTGGCGGCAAATACGACGAAATCAGTTACGCTGAGCACCGTCATTACCGCCTCTCAACCGCACGGTATGGTAGAGCTCTTCTTTTCCAGATTTGATACCGTGAAATTTAAAGCGCGATTCGTAGAAACCCTCGATATTCGAAATACACTGCCAGAGTTATTGCCTTTACGTATACGTAAACTTTAAGGCTCAAAGTTGTCTTATAACATTGGCATCCAAACACTGTATAACCTTCTTTTGTACCTCAAGATCCATTTCTTTTGTAAGCAGCAATAAATAAAAAAAACACTATTGCGGGTCCTGGCAATAAGACTGAAGGGTCACGTGCTGGCTCGGCGTACACGCTCGCGCTGGCCAGCATATTTTAGTGGGGACTGTTTTTTGTCAACCACATTTGGCAGCCAAGTGGGTCCTTCCACTGAATTGCCTTTAGCATAAGAATCTTTCGAGAAACTTTCAATTTGTCTTTGGCCCAAAAATTTTCCACAAGAAAAAAAACTCACGACGCTTCTATTACATGCAGGGTCTGATTTAACTTCTAACGAGTGAACTTTCATACCCACGACACTATTCCCCTTTATTATTCATCACATACGTGAACAGTTAGTCACCGGTCTGAAGTTAGCCCAGCACTTTTCGAATTATCTCATTTTAAAAATTGTGCTGAATTGTGATACATTTGTACTAACCTGTGCCGTTGACCCGAAGTCGATAACTTCAACCGTTTTCGAAAAAATTGAAAAATTGTGGTGATAATAATGTTGTGCTGTATTGTACTAGGCGAGCACAACAAGTTTCCCTTATGGCAAAAACCTTCTCAGAACAACCCTTCAATTTTT
This sequence comes from Trachelus stipa, assembly GCA_036026315.1. NCBI lineage: Eukaryota > Metazoa > Arthropoda > Insecta > Hymenoptera > Cephidae > Trachelus > Trachelus stipa. Next base: position 43,265 of record JAYRCB010000504.1, read on the forward strand.
TATTTAGATCAATTTGAACGAGGTTAAATATTAATGTCAATTTTATTTGATTTTGTCTATTTTTGAGTGGTTATTGCCAATTTTGCCCTTTCTTCAAATGAAGCTCGCGTAGCACAAGATAGCACACTCTTGGTTTTTCAAAATTTAGCCTTCTTTTACTTTTGAATCAACGGATACAGGTATAGTGTATGGAGCATTGACAAATATTGCTCTGAGAAGGTTTTGTCATAAGGGAAACTTGTTGTGCTCGCCTAGCACAATACAGCACAACATTTAGTTTTTCGAAATTCTGATTTTTACGGCTTTTATGGAGTAGCACAAGCGAAGAATTACCACCACAATTTTTCAATTTTTTCGAAAACGGTTGAAGTTATCGACTTCGGGTTAACGGCACAAGTTAGCACAAATGTAGTACAATTCAGCACAATTTTAAAAATTAGAAAATTCGAAAAGTGCTGGGCTAACTTCACACAGGTCAGTTAGTCCTTTTCCTGTCCACGTATTAAACGTAGTTGTATGACGCCCGATGTACGTATTGTGCGTATTTTGAATTAATCCCTTTTTGTAATAATATTAGAAATACCGGATTTCCAGCTAGTAAAAACGCACATGTAGAAATAGAAAGTGCAGGCGCTTGTAAAACAACGGAACTCGAAATACAAAGTAATGAAATACCAGTAATGATCCTTACTGACCATTGAAATTATAATGGAACGTCGATTACCTTTTTACGATTTAACCCATGTTCAAATTTCAGTTCAGCCATAACAATAGGAAAAATTCCTTAAGAGCAAAGCCCAAGGATTTCTATGGCCCCGCATCATAATCAAGTTACGAGATCAGCTGTACGCCGGTTGCTGCCGATCGCCAAATTTTTGAGCGGTTTATTACTTTCGGTCCCTTAGGGCTTTACGTCACGTCAAAACTCGGGAATGGGAAACAGGGTTTTTTCCAAAAACCCATCCTATTCCCCAAATACAGGTCATCGAGTGACGTCGTTGTCAGGCAGATAGCAGTGTGACAGAGAAGTCTTCTCGACATCTTCAAACGGATAACACCAGACGCAGTTACGATTGAACCTCCAAATCTTTTGAAAGGTATTGGAAATAAACTGTTCACAAAAAATCTTGAAGTAGACTAGGGAAGTTTTCTTTGTGAAACGCATTAGAAACTGCGTACAAGGTCGAAGTGTTGCACGCCTATTTTGCAAAACGTCACATGTAAAAATTTCTCTAAATGAACCAATAGTAACAATCGTCAATCCTCCCCCAAAAATCCACCCTCGTTAACTGACATCACAAAATTCTCCAAGAGACTCACTTCCCATTCTCCACCGATCCGTCAATCGAAATTGTTCAGATTCATTCTCATAATTGTTCAGTTTTTATTCTCTTCTGTTTTATTCATTCTGTTTAGTATTTCGTATTAAGACGAAATGATGACTGATTAGTAACAAATAAAAATTTTAGCTAAGGTAATATCAAGATTACAGTATATTTAAAGTTTAGCGGACATTCAGATTATTTTGTAGTATACATGTGCGAGGAAAGCGGCCGTACCGGTGAAAATTAGAAAGAGATAGCAAAACTATTCGAGAAGATAAACCAAAGATGCTCCAATTATTATAAATAACAGTATTTGGTGATTAGAATAAGATTATCGTTGGGATGTATGAAAGAGGATCTTTGTATAAGGTTGAAAAAATCAACGATTCAGAATGGTCAGCGATTCGCGAAAAATCCGATAACTAACCGTGAAGTGGCTCGCTCGCTGGGATTATCGCGAAACACAGTCCACAGGATTGTTAGAGGGTGAGAATTTACACTGATGTCATAATACTTATTTTTCAGATTCTTGGTAGTAAGTGGGGTACGAGGATAAAAAATATAACTGACTGTGAGAATTCCAGGAGTACCGACTAAAGTTCTGAATGGTTCTGGAAGAGTTCTCTAAAATGAATACCTACACTATGGTACTCGTTGATATAATGTAAGAATGTCAGGTTTTATACGATTAATTGAATTTACTTTGTGTCAATTCGATAATGATTTTTTATTTTGGAAACCGAGAGACTGAGAGTTTGATGATGAAAATGAACGATGAATTAGAAAAGTCAGTGTACGTAGAAAATAATTGTTCTGACGAAGAGGAAGCAATTCCTTCTAAATTTTCAACTATAAATTTAACTGAAATAGAAGATCCTTGAAATTGGCCCAGAATTAAAGAAAAAATAAAGATTTGCTGTCACAGAATTAAGTCCAAAACAAGTTAAAAATTTGTTGTATTCGATTGATTCTGCTGCACGGAAATTTAGTAATTCCTATTATTTTCGTAGAATGGAAAATGATGAACGACTATTAATACCACGGTTTGTGTATTCTGTTTCTATCGACGCGGTTTTTTGATTTTACTGTAAATTACTCGCAACAGGCATACACAAAATTCAATTTATATCTTCTGGTTATAAGAAGTGAGGAAATATTTGTCAAAAGCCTTGCATAGAGACATGAAACAAGTTTTGTACATTTAGAAAAGTTTAAACTATGAAATGAATTTAAGATTAATTGAAAAAACGAAACGACAGTGGATGCACAAAGCTTAAAGATCTATGAATTGGAGAAAAAAACATTGAACGGATGTCATTGCTAGAATTATCGAAATTATTACGTTTTTTGAGAGGTTCTTCTGATACACTTTTTAAAAGTGATAACAGTAACCTTTTTTAAACTAATTGAGTTATTTGAAAAATTTCATTATATTGTGGCAACGCATATACAAAGAAACTTTAGAAAAGGATGCAAATTCACTATTCGAGTAAAAACACCCAGAATTAAATAATCGCAGGCTCTCCTGTGACCATTCCTATCACTCAATGTCACCTCGTTCCCAGTCTCCGTCATCCCTTGAATACCTGAAAAATCAATCCCTAAATTCGGCACATTGACGATCTGCAGGTACTCCCTTCCCAAGACCCTTTCGCCCATATGCGCGATATCCACTTTCCTACATTTAACCACAAAACTTGCACCCACTAATTTATGTGTTCTCATACTCAGTCCTTTACATTGTTTCCATAGCCATATCCAGACTCTCTTTTCCTTTTTTGTTTAAGACAGAAGGACCGACAACACGTATCCTTGCTATGTTCATTGTATTGCATCAATATTTTATATATTTATTTTTTACGTAGAAGTCACTTCAGTTTGATCTTATTGAAATACTTGTTTCCTTTAATAAGTGAGGTCAGGAAATCGATTCATGGTCATACTACTTTAAATCACACAGAAAAAGTCAGTAAAATTTTATAACGATCATATGAAAACGTTGCGTTCACTGCGAGTTTGATTGAAAATTAAAAAAAAATTATTTCTGAATATCATATTGATGTCTTTTATGAAATTTTACTTAAAAAAGCAGTACAGCTGTCCAAAGAAATTGATGAAGAATCAACATTTAAATCAGTTTCAACAATTCGTCCAAGAAGAAATGGTACGCAGTTTACTTATCAAACTAAAGATGAATTTCGAATATTTTTTGTTTACGCCATTTTGGGTGTAATCCAGTAATCTTTAACGGAAAATGTTGAATTGTAACAACTTCGTAAAACTTGCTATGAATTTTTATATAACATGAATCAACTGGCAACGATAGATGAAGACACTTTTAAAAAATTGCGATGATTTAGAAATCCATCTTACAGACGTTAGTCATAAAAACATTAATGGACGTGAACTGTTTGATGAACTTTGCGTTTTGAAAAATTTGTTCAAAAATGAACTCGGCATATTGAACAATCCCCTCGATATATTTAAGTTTCTCCATATTAGAAAACATCCTTTTCCGATTTTTGTTTATTTCTCAGAATATTATTGACGATTCCCATTAGTGTAGCTAGTGGAAAACGTTAATTCTCGCGATTAAAGATAATAAAAAAAAACTATCTGACGTCTTCTATTTCACAGGAGAGATTGACAAATTTACCGCTTATTGCTATTGAAAGTGATATAGGTTGTCAGTTAAATGTGAATGATTTAATTTCAAAAATTTGTTAACGCCAAAATATGAAAAATAATGTTATAATAAATATGTTATGTTAGTTATGTGTATTTTTTTGACAAATAATTCTTATTCTTAGAAGGAAGGGGCGTTAAATTTGTATTTGCAAGCGGGCGTCCAAAATCCTAGCGCCGACCTTGAATTTAACCATTTATATACATATATAATTTATGACACAAAGTAGTACAGTCGAGTAAAATTCGGCACAATGTTTTGGTTTGAAATTATTGAAATTGGCGAAGCTATCTTTTATTGTTGAAATATTTTTAGCCTAAAAAATGATTTAGCAAAAAATGCAATTGTATAACTTACGGCACGAAGTGTTTATATTTGTTTTTGAAATTAATAAAAATGACTAGGCTAACTTTTTACCTAAAAATATTTTTATCTGCATATAAGAAATAAAAATAACAAATTTTTGTTTTTGTAACGCATGCATGAGAAGTGCTACTTTTATTTTGCCTCCAAAGTAAATTCGTGGCATAACAGCGCGCGAGAACAAAACACTAGCGCGAGAACAAAGCCTTCCTTCCTTTCCTTTCCTTTCCTTATGGCCGCCTCCTAAGAAGAAAGCACTAGTGCGATAAAAGTAAAAGTACTAGTCCGATAAAGTAAAATTGGTCCAATTTGTGCATGCGCAGCATTTTTATCGCATCCTTAGTTATAAAACGCCATTTACGCTACACTTTGGGGGCACGAGAAGTAACACTTTTTATGCATGCGTTACAAAAAATATATGATACTGATGTAATAAAGCGAACATTGTACGCAGAACGCCAAGTTTATCACACTCGCCGCACTCGTAATTATCTCGTGCGTAAGACCGTGATTATAATACATTCGCTTACCGAAATCCTTGCGATATTCCTAGTGCAGTTCCTTCCTTCCTTCCTTTCCTTATAGCTGATTCCTCCAATGAGAAGATCTACCAGTAACTACCTGGTGCAATTTATCCTCGCTTTTACTTCCGTCCTTTATGGCCATTTCGATCCTCTTATAACTATACACCACTATAAACCGATTTACGTTTCGAAATTTCGCACTTCTTCCTACTGAAACGTCTGGGCGACAATGAAAATCTTCCGCTCATCCCTGCCGTACTGGTGGCAGACCGCCCTCTACCTTGCTGCTCTTTCTGGATTGGGCCAGCTACCTCAATATGGTAGCACGCGGCTGATTTCAAAATTACAGAAAACGAACTTCGCGTAATGTTACATCGCCGCTCAGTAATAAAAAGTCACCTCGCAATGGTTTTGCAGCATACGCTCCGCTGATTCGCGGGAACGTTTTTGATTCTAGCGGCGGATTATCTGTACGTCTGCCAGTATTCTTTCGAGGGTCGTAGATAACTATTCTGATATTATTAGTCCATCCATCCAGTCGCAGTCAATATTATTCAGTTCGAGTAGTAACATGGATTCTAGGCCCGTGATCTAGGCAAACAACGCAAACTTCATCCATGCGGCGCGCGCCGTTGCTAGACCAGCCAATTTTTTCAAATAGTTGGGCCAGTCTGTGGTTGGGCTGCTCGCTCGCCTTCCTTCCTCCAATTGGCTGGCTATCTTGTTCTCGTCGACGCGTAGATTCGGCAAGCACGCATTAAATACAAAATATGGAGAATACAAAATAAGTAAGGAGAACGAGTGGCAAGGGAATGAGTTTTTCGGAATCTTCAAATAACGTATTTTGGAAAGTACAAAGCAGGAAGTATTAAGATAAATGTTTATGAGATCTTTTAATAAGGTGAGGATTAAAAATGGTTGGAAAAAAGGTATGACTGTAAGAAACATTTCACTTCGCATACGGATTTAATGTGCAGAGAATAGTGTGTTTTTACAAGGATGTACTTCAAGAATATTTACAAAGGAATAGTAATAGATCCATTATGGCCAGACTTGGGCGTGGCCTAATAGGGGTGTGGTATGACCCAAAACTGTTTGTGCGGAAATTGTTCATTTCTGGTTCGCATACCCCAAAAAGTTTTGCGAAGGAAATTTTTCGTTCCAAATTTTGAAGTTCAAAATTTTTTGTAGCCGAGATGTTTACGGAGAGGGGTATATAGCAATTTATCAGCAGGGCGTTTTGCCAGGTATTATGATTATAGAGATAATTTTACGATTCGAAAACTAGTCGTGGGATCCAAAAGTTTTACGGTGAAAATTTTTTTCGTTCACATTTTCAGGCCCCAAAAGTTTTGCATGTGAAATTTTTCATTTCAAATCTTGAAGGTGAAAATTTGTGGGTCCCACGAATATTTTTCGAAACGTAACGAAGAAGAAAAGTAACGTAAAGCTATATGTAGAAAATTAAAGATGATTTTGAGTTTAAAGACTGGCATAATGAACGCAAATTTATATCAAACAATGCACGGACCCGCCGAGTAGTATCCATATTAGAAGGAGATAAAAGTTCATATGTTGGTAGTGGCCCCATTGATGAATTGTATTAACAAGTATATGCATTAACACTTATGAAGCAAGAACCACGGTGTGTAATAGTTAAGAGTGCTGGAAATTGTAAAATTTATGAGAGCGCAGAATTGCTGCGCAAAACCAGTAGAGTATGGGGGGAGGGGAGGGGGTCTTTTTTGGGAGTACTTAGGTTTAGAGCGCTCACTCCCCCCACAAGCCGGTCCCCTATTCGGGTCTCTTGGACAATCCTATCTTTTCCATTTTTATCCTTTTTCCCGTATTTATTTCCTGCTTACTCCAATACTCGTATTTCTTACTTTGCTACTTTCTTTTTCGTTTTCTTTTTTTCATTTCTTAACTTAATCTTCTTTCCTTATTTCGTTCTTTCTGCCTTTTTCTTTCTGTTCTGCTCTCGTTCACTTTTCATTGAGTTTGTCTTACTTTTCCCATTTCTTTGGTTGGAATGAGAATATTTCTGCGAGTAGTCATAAGATGGTTGTTCATTCTGTTAGAGAAACACACGTGGACTATGGTGACGGAGGTTGCCCTTTCGCCCCATCTGCTGAGCTTGCTCAGTAGGTCGGGCCCAGGTTGTGGTCGCAATATATTATCTCTCGGGGGCCTTGAGCATCCTTAGGGTACGCTACGACCATAGTCTTGCGTGCAGTCAATCTAACCGGGTGTCTATCTTTCACGGTTTCAGTATACTTTGTTCGCTTTCCTGAAAACGCTTCCTGAAGACGTCGCTGACCCTTGAGCACTTGTGTGGGTGAAAATGATCCCATGTGGCGGTGAGGAGGTCGTGGGGGTATTCCGTTGGCTCTGGGCAAAGCCTTTGCTCGTGTTCCTGGGTTAGCGTCAGTTGAAGTAGTATTGGTTCTTTTTATTAAAGTCTCTGCCGGATACGTGAGACTTTCGCGTTTATCTTATCCTTTGCGTTTTTTTTGTCGCTCAGCCCAGCTTCCTTTCGTTCCTGAGGTTTTTTCTTGGGTCTTGGACGCAGGAGTCTCAGGACTCGGTTTTTTCCCTCATTTTCCAAAACACGGTCCTCTGGTGGAACTCGGAGGGGTCGAAATAGGCGGGGAGGGGTCCATTTCACAAAATTCTTTCTTTCCTTCTTCATTATTTTTCCAACTTTGAAGCGCATTTCCTCTATTATCTCCAACGTATTCCTTCGTTCCATGGATCATCCAATCATCAGAACTTTAACTTCATTCTACTCGTATGGCACATCAAAGCTTTTCTATGTACTACTCATTTTGAATTTATCGTCAAATAATTGCCGGTGTATTCCCATTGTCAGGCTTTCAGTATCTTTAATTTTATATCAGTTATTGGTACAATGAATTCGGCGACCGACTGTTTATTTGAGATGTGCAACAATATAAGAGAGTACTATATTTGCGATACAGCGGTACTGTTGGAGAAACCATTTAGAGAATTTTATTTCAATAGTGTGGCACATTTGAGTTCCCGACCATTAGCTGAAATCACTGTTAGCCACCCGAATAGCATTTCCTTTATGTTAAGTTCATTTCTACATATCAGAACTGCGCGGCACATATTACACGGGCATGTCTAGTCTACATCATTGCTCAATACTTTTCTTCGAGGAATTCACAGCACTCCTGTACTTGGCATAGTTTTTACACCTAAGTGTTTTTTTTCAGGGGCATATTAAAAATTTTTATTGCTCAACGGGATATATTAAAGAAGTTCCAAGCAATCAAATCTATATTGTTACAGATATAAAATGTAAATCCATTGATATCGCTAATCAGAATAATATATTGTGTTATCGAAAATGTTTAAAGGCATATAAATTTAATTCATAAATCCACTTTTGTTTAGAAACACATAAAAAATAGAAATTCTAAAAAATAATGTAATCATGAATGCAGATAAGCGTCACCTTTTTTGCAAAATCTTTTCTTCCTTTTCTTATAGCTTTATCCTAGTAGGAAATGTGCCAGGTTTTCACAATTCGTTAGTATTTTTTATGTAACCAACGTGACATTTTTTCAGGAAAATCATTGCATTCTCTTGGGATAGTTTTTTATTTTACATATTTTTATTAAAATAACTCGTTGATATAGAAGTCCCCATTCTACTGTTACCATTTAAAGAAATAATGTTTAATAAATTTCCGCAAGAGGCGCTTCACTATAGTTGAAGCGGATCAGCTGATTATTAAGCTTTCAAATAAATTTATTCCTAATCTGTTTACTTATTGTAACGAAAGTATGCAGTGGCAAATGTTTCTTGATGCTATTAATTGTAGATTGCAAAGAAATGGTACTTTGAATGAGATTAAATCGATGAAGAAATGTGAATATGAATTGATGTCCTGCCTCCTGAATAAACAAGACGTGAGGTGTGTAGTTTTCTTGATATTCATAAAAAATTGTACTGTTTTCTAATTGCATTGGATAGAAAATAAAATACTGTACCTTTGCACTTTATTCTGCTGTTTTTATTGTATAATTACAGAAAAATTTTACAAATGTGGTTGGATGAAGAATATAAATTTAAAAAATGTAAATCAGTAGACGAAGCAAAGAGACTGAAAAATCTAGGCAACAAAGAATTTTGTGATAAAAACTATGCATCTAGTATAACTCTTTATACAAAAAGTACTCAGTATGCACCATTTAATAGTCAAGAATTGGCTATAGCAATTGCAAACAGATCGGCAGCTTTATTTTTTACAGGAAATTATAATGTAAGTATATAATATCTTTAAACATTTTAAAATATTTTATAAGGATGTACTACCAATATAACTATATCAATGACTGATTGATAGTAGAATTGAACACTATGATAGATACAATTTTTTAACACATCAATAATGAAAGCAATATTACGCTCATGCAATGTTTGCTTGTATTATAATATTATATTCTGAAATCTAATGCTTTACTTTAAATTAGTGTATGTTTCAAAGATATTATTTTATTACATCTAAACTTTTTTTATCATTTGAAAATGTATAGCTAGATAGACACACTGAATGCATAAGAAATAAATATTTCGAAGGTGTTAGGGTTTCAGATTGTGTAAATAATGTTAAAGGTAACTGAACAGTATATGTTATTTGCTATGCTCAAGCCTTTTTCTAGTTTTTGTTTTCATTATTCTGTGCAACTAAAAATCACTCTTATTATTTAATGATTTCACATATTACTTTCTTCATATAGTCATTGTCAATTATGACCAGAACCGATCTACTTCACACATTTCAGAAAACTGCGTCGTGTACGATATAGAAAAAAATATTTAGATAACATGTATGAGATTGGAATCCTCATGGGATTTTGACGTACAATACAAATTATTAATTTTGTGTTATGTACCTTTATGTATCTGAGCGATATATTAATTAGAATATCCTTACGACATCAGCGTACTCCTCACTATATAAAACGTTTTTAAATAAATGTTAATCAATTCTTTTATCATGAACTCTTCTAAAAATATCAGACTTAAAGCTTCAGTCTTTTTTTAATATAATATATATTTTGCATAAACTTTAGAGTATATTTTTATTGAGCATATGAATATCTTCAAACAGTGGAATGGAATCATGCTAGAAGGTAGATGTGTATTTGATTTCCACTTTCAAGTCGAAGTCATTACTTCATGGGACAGCAGAAAAGACAGAATTCCATTCTTATGATCCATAGTTGAACTGCGAGAGCAGTATGCTTTTGTGATGGCCAAATCCTTGTGGCTTAGAACATAAAGTCCCGTAAGTGTGTCACTGATGTTGCGGACCTGCTATAAGTACTCAAGGATTTGTTTACAACTCTTACTATGAGAATTATCTAGAATATATGCCACATAGAGTTAATGGATTCAAATTCTCTCCTATAAGTTCATTAGCCTTTTATACAAAATGATCTATGGCAAGGAGCAAAGAAACTTGACTGTAACATTGTATGTGACAGAGGAATTCATTTACTTCATATAAAATCCGTAGGTATATTTGAAATTGGAGGTAATGTCAAATTGCAAGATTATTTTAGTTGTAAGATTCTTCCATAGGACCATAGGTCCAGGCGCTCACTATCTAGCCGTACGGGATTTTGCAGTGTTCCAAGCACTAAAATTTAGTAGTATCCATTTTCATATAAAAAAGCACCTGGGTTAGGTGCATTTATTAGGAAGCAGCATACACTTGAGTTTAAAAAATTACGAAGTTACATCATCAGTTAGTTTTTAAATACTATTAATTGAAATGCGCCAGATCAGATTGCCACAAACATGACTAAAACATAAAAATGTAGCTTGAAAATAAAATGAAATACGGCATATTCTATACGAATTTATTTTCTTATCTTTAATTACTGAATCTAAACACACTAAACATCTGAAACACCCTGTATATTATATTTTTATTTTATAAATGGTACCATCATAAAAATACTATTTTACATCTGTTTGCGGTTTGCAAGCGTTATTAATGTTTATATTTTATATTACATGTTAGAAATGTTTGAAAGATATCGAATCGTCTTTGAGGTTTGGTTATCCTGAGAAACTCCAGTACAAGATCTTTTTACGAGCAGCGCAGTGTCATATAAAATTGAATAAAAAATCTTCGGCAAACGAAGCTTTATTAAGAGTTAAAGATTTAATGAGAAAGTATGAAATCTTGAATACAAAAAAAGGTAGGAAATATATAGTTTCTCAAGTAATAACATGTTAATTGTTGTCAAATGTATCTTTATCTAGCTACAAGCTGAAAGGGGCTGAGCGTCCCAGATGCCTAGCTAACACAAAATAACAGTTGCATATTGACAATGTTAAAATTTCATACTCAGAGATTGATTAGTTATAAATTACCTCATATACGTAACTATTATTGTATATAGAAGTAGGAAATTTTAATATGCAATTAATATGCAAATGTCACTTTGTCTTTGCTGGGTGTATTTTATTTTTCTTATTTATATAGTATTTAGTAAATACACCTTGTTACAGTTATATTTAAACGTCATGAATCATATGTTATTACATAAAAGTTACGTACAAGATAAATAAACGTGTAAACGCTTTGTACTTAACTGATTGTAATCAGAGTAGGTATAAAAGATTAATATTTTTAAATTGCAGAAAATATCGAGGAAGAAGTTACTCGCTTATCATTAATTGTCTCGAAAATGCACGACGATAAGCCAGATGAAAGCAACACAAATGAATTCTTAATCAAGCCTAAAACGGCCTATGGAGAAAATACAAATTTTGCATTTGCTTCAGCAGCAATAAGTCGTACGAGTGCTCCTGAAAAAGGGAGATATGTTGTAGCTAATAGAAACATAAAAAAGGGTGAAATTCTATTTGTTGAAAAACCTTACGCTTTCGTTCTATTAGATGATATAGAACCGGCTATGTTTTGTGGGTATTGCTGTAACTCCCATGGAGATGTAACAGTTCCGTAAGTCATTAAAATATATATTATACAATTTATTTATACTGCGAATATTCTATATTTTATACTCCAAACGTTATTTTTTTAATAGAAAGTGCATTATTTATTTGCATACGCACCGCGCACCACATAAAACAAAAGGTTCATCAAACATAACAAGTTTTTTTTATCCTTAGGTGTAAAACCTGTGCAAACACCATATACTGTAGTATAGAATGTTCAACTGCAGCATGGGATCAATATCATCAATGGGAATGCACTGCCAGTCAAATGAACTTGCGGCAACAAATTGGCATAGCACACTTAGGCTTAAAAGTTCTTCTTACAAGTATATCGACTAATGAAATAAATAGATTTAATGAAATGCAAAACTTAGTAACGAATATCGAAAAACTAGCGTGGGAGGATCTTCTTGTATATAGTATTGTAAGTTGTTTAACCCTGCATTAACTTTGAGCACTTAATAAATAATCGTATCATAATTTTTCAGACCGCAATGATGTTTACTTTGTATCTTTCGACTTACACAACATTTTTCGAATTGGATTTAAAAAAGTGTATAGCCGACAAATTTGCAGATCCTAATCACCTCAATAATTATGATATAAACACAGATAATGGTAAACAGCTATACATAAGCTCACTGCTGCTGAAACATATCCTACAGTTGATTTGTAATGGTCACGCTATTACAAAATTAAAATTATCGAGATCGAATAATGATGTTCTTGTCACTGAGCAGCAACGGAGGAAAGCTACTGCTATTTATCCTTCTGCTAGCATGATGAATCATTCCTGTGATCCGAATATAATAAACAGGTTTATTGCATGATACTTTATAATTATTATATTATAATTAAACAGCTATAGTCCGTGCACAAGTAAAGCAGCTTTTGGGGGGACCATATTCCTATTACTCTTAAGATAAATGAGTCATTTAGACTGAATCAATTACTTGTGGAAAGAATGTAGTATTTTTTCAACGTACGGAGACACAATCTACACACAGAAATAGTAATATCAAAACAATTAATGTCAGTCGAGTTATGTCTGGATGTTATTTCAATATTCTGATTCAAAATGCAATTAATTTAAGTCGGAAAGTATTTATCCCTGGATACTGCATATCAAATCAGTAGCTTCTTTTTATGGGGCAATGATCAATTATTTTCAACAACATTGTATTAAAATGTGTACATAAAAAATTTGTCAACCTGTTATGTGTGTATATTTGACATCTTTTTCTCTTTCAGTTTTTGGGGATCATATCTCGTCGTAAAATCAACCAAAGATATTGCGGAAGGAACTGAAATATTTAATTGCTACGGTTTGTACATATCACTTTACTTTAACTATTATTCTGTTGAATCCCACTATTAAAAAATAATAATATTAATAAAATTTCTGTGCTACCTCATAATGCTAATTGCCAAAAAAAGTAATGATTTTTTTTGCTCTTATTATATATATTGTAATTTTTTTCCCCAGGTCCTCACTTCAGAAGAATGCCTAGGAAAGAACGGCAAGAAATTTTACAAAGTCAATATTGTTTTATTTGCAAATGTGAACCATGCACTAATCCGAATCTTCAATATTTTGTGGTGAGTTTTGAAAATCATTAATAAATCATGCAAATGGTGAATATATTATGAAGATATATAATTCAGCAACAATTATCTTTTTATCTTAATTTCCAGGAAAGATTCCAATCATTAAAATGCTCTAAATGCAGTGGCCCTTTATGCAAGACTAATGGGTCATCAATGCACTGCTTGGGTTGCGGCGTATTATCCAATATTCTTTACTGTGACGAATTAGAGAAAGCTCAAAAACTGTTTGATTCTGCTGAAATTTCTATAGAATCGAACGACAACGTTGTTGAAGCCTTAAAGAAATTGAAGGAGTGTTTGACAATACGCAAGAACATACTTTATAAATATCATGATGATATCACATTGACTTTTGATGTAATAGGAAAAGTATACGCTATGGCAAGTAAGTGTTTTACTCCACAATACATTTTTAATATAAGGAGAATGATAAAATTCGTAATATATTCAAAAATTATTCGTCAGCTAATAACAAAAGAATTCTACCATAGGATAATATCGTAAGAGACCGTGTTTTTTAATAAACGGTGTAAATCAAGTTACTGTAAATTTTTCCATGAGAATATAACTTGGCCTATATTCTTGCAAGAGAATGCGTAATAGAATGTGTAATGTTTTCTGATGTCATTCTTCGTGATTAATAAACAAACTTCATAATAGAGATTTTAAAGTTTAAGTATTAATTCATATTAACTTTACAGAACAATGGCTTAATTCAACATTTTTCTTGGAACATAGTATAACTAACGTTGAAGAACAATTTGGACCAGATAGTATAGAACTTGCTAATGAATTAAACAAAATCACTGATATTTATATTCGGTACTTGCAAGAAGAGACTAACACGCGTACAGAGCAGTATAAGTAAGTTTCTTTGTTATATATACATAATATACATATTAGTAAAAATAATTGTTATTAGAATTAGAATTTATGATTAATTAAGTTAGCATTGATATTCGTTTTGCTGTGAGATTCTGACCACAAATTCATATCTGATGTAACAAATAAAAATATGATATTGATTTTATATTTACATATAAAGAAAGGAAATATTCAATCGAAAGGAATAGTAATATAATAAGTACTAATATTCTTCCAATTCAACAGTAATGGTTGGCTCGCCCTAATAGATTTTAAAAATACTGTTGGATTTTCCAGTAATTTGTTCAAAATATATTTTTAAAACTAATGCTATCATATTTATTACATATATTCTCGTAATAAATCAGAAACATTTATAGTGTCTAATAGTTTCAATTGTTCAACGAGTTATACTTCTCAAGACGGAATAATTATCGTGTTCATTATTTCGGTTTTTGTTTTCTAAAAGAATCTAGAGCACTGTGTGGTGAAAGATGGTTATAAAAGAAAGATAGAATTTTATGTGAATTACTGTGCCTTTACTATACCAATAAATTCTCTTTTGACAGAAAGATACTCAAGAAAACTCAAATGCAGCTGAATCGTGCAGAACGTATTATGGATTTGAATTATGGTCCATGGAATGATAGCTGTCAGGAAATAAAAACGAAAAAACAACAAATGTCTGCTATATTAAACAATTTGCATACTATTTAATATGGACGAATATATTGATTTGAGAATATTGTGTCAATAAAAAACTTTGTATAAATAGTTGCCTTATGATTTCACATTTCTTGTACTTATCGACATTAACAAAGGCTAACAAAGCAGAAAAATCAATTGGCCATCTTGAATTTCCAAACATGAACATCGTAAAGAGCACTGACATACTTTACGAAATTTAATGTCGACATAAGCAGCTTTTTCTTGGGTCACAGTCTCATCTCTTCAGAGCGGCCGATCTTATGCACTCAACATTACAAAATGAACGAGTTTCGCAGGCGTGAAATTTCCGGACCGAAAGTACTGAACATCTTTAAATATTACTGATTCATTCTTTGTATATTCGGAATTTCATGTTTATTGCTTCAACTCAAACAGTTCAATAACTTATGCTACATTTTTGACAAGTAAAAGTATAATGAAATCTCAGTATTAATTTGTAACGTGCAAATTACCTGATTAATTAATTCTTCTAAATCATGTAGTTGATATCGAGAAATTCACCGCTCTGAAGAAGATTAGAGGATGACCTAAATTAATCATTAGCATCGGTGGATGGACAGGTAGCAGAGACTTCGGTCTTATCGTGACCGATGCTACTTTAAGTGGAAAATTTGTTAAAAACGCTGTTGCTTTTCTGGAAAAGTATCATTTTGATGGATTGGATTTGAATTGGGACTATCAAGGTCAAATTGGAGGTATTATTTATTATTTCGTATTGAAAGTGCAGAAAGTAGGCGATTTCTGACCAGTATGATGTTTGCATGAGCTGACGGCTCATGTACTTTTAATGACTGTCACTTTAAAAAATGAAACGTTATTGCAGAGCCTTATGGAAATAGCTTTGGTCCACGTTTCAATTTCAGATTTCTCATGTTGATCATCTTGAAATCTGCAATATAAAATATGCAATCGACCAAGCGGATTACGACAAACAGCCAGTGATTGATTTAATTAATTGTTTTAATGTTCCAAACACCTTATTTATTAATATTTCAATTTGAACGTAATTTATTGTCGATGTTCCGCAACTTGAATACAATTTTTATCTACTCCGTATATTCTGCGAGATTTTGATTTAGCCTCAATTTTATATTTTGAATAAATTTTGAAAGTAAATCAAGATCCAATAATATTTAGTAAAAATTGAGGTGCTACACGGGTGTCAAGTTGACACTGCACTTTCTTATAAATGTCTAAAAAATGTTTTAACAATTGGCTTTGCCGCTACGATTTAATGCCATGATTTCGGTATCGCCTGAAACCGTAGCGTTGTGCATCTTCCTTCTCATCTGCGTGGGAACCGTGCGAATCATTAAAAAATTAAGGGTTCTGGCGCTGTGGCGTTGTTGCATGTAGTGGCATCATGTTAGCTTTGAAAGTGACGTCATTGAAAATGCGCGACCAGACCAAAATACGTTTGCTAGTGGCTGTACCTTGTATCATGTCCTGGCTAATGTCTTCTTCAATTCCCCGTTTCTTCCTTTCAGAAATATGTTAATATCTGATAGATTTTCTCAGCAGTTAATGCTCAGCGCTTACACTCAAAATATTAGGTTGAACAAAAAGTTCGTGCGATTTATGGCGAAATAAAAACATGTTAAAAACCGCACGAACTTTTTGGCCAACTCAATAATTGATCACATTATTGCTCTGATACTTTACTGATTTTTAGACATTTAATAAAGCCACGCAGATTAAGAAATTTATTTAGCTTCTACGCTTTCACAAAGTGTGTTATAATATTACTCATCACTCACTGTTAGTGTAGATGATGTTTTTATCAGGGTTATGCTTTATGTCTTGTACATTTATTCTGGATTTGCAGAATACTGACGATCATTTTTTACAGCATTGAATTGTCTTTAGTACGTTGTTTAGATAAATGGACTTACAACTGGTCCCTGATTACTGACCATTCTAAAATAAAAATAAAAATTGTTACTAATAGCTTCTTAAAATTGTTTTCTTTTTTCTTGTGACTACCTTCTCAAAAAAAAGAAATGTCAGTTTTTCAAATTGTTCATTGCTGCTCCAATTGCATCATAGAAAATTCTGCAGGACCACTGATAGAATACTGTTAAAAAGTAAGTCCTAACTCCTTAGGACTTAATGGGTTGACCATCTTCTTGCGACAGACTTGAATTCCAAAGAGTTCAAACTTGAATTAATTTAATGTAGGTACTTAAATTATTATAACAGCATTAGTTGTAAGGTCGGCACAGGAAGAATGTCATATTGTGCTCTGTTTGTTTCTTTTTACATAGATTGTTCCTTCTTCATTTGCATATTTCCCTTTACCTCTTTTAAAGAAGATGAAATTGAGGATGTACTGAAAGCTCCCTCCAGTTAGTGATCAGCACTGAAATTTTCGTCACTGTAAGATAATACCCAACGCATAAACATAGATTCGTCTGAACTCAGAAGAGTTTTTCCTATAAAATGGAATCAATGAAATTGTTCTCTCTCCCTCGTTGAGTGTATTTAAACTGTTTATTAAAGGCCTCCGCCCGAAAGAATGAAAGGTCAGACCACTTTTGTATATAAAACGAATAAACTAATTAATGAGACTGAGTCACTTTTGCAAGCTCTTGGGCACATGGTATCTTCCTAGAAGAACAACAATATATTGATTTTGTTTTCATGATAATTATGAAATTACGAAAGAATTTATTCAGAGCAGTAATGTGGACTAAAATTATTTTCCCATTTTATCACGTTTGTGATCCAAATATATACGGTTATGTTATATAATAGTCAATAAATTAGTTTTCTTTATTATTCACAAAATCGATGATTTTGGATAGCTTGAGGCACGCAATAGCAAGAGAGCCACAAAGGGTTCAGTCTAATATAAAATGTTCAACAAAATTGTTACCAGGCTTAATATGTCGTATATAAGTGAAAACTGTTATCGTTGGCAAATAGCTAATACCGAGAAAAATGAAGTAGCGCAAAATGGATTAATGATTTTCAATAAATATATACTATTCACATTATATGTAGCAGTTAATTGTTATTTTCAGTTTGGCATAACGACAATAACATATCTTCGTAATGATGCATATTTGTTTCAAAAGTCTCCAGCTGTTTCGTGAGATCTCCAATTTGTTCTGCCAATGTTCTTTCTTCCATGAATGCTTGAAGCTGTGGTGCTGTTTGACATTCACGGTAAAATGCACCAAGGTCACTATTTGTGTTTGTTCCTGCAAAAGGAGTTTTCTGCAACAAAATTGAACTATATTTTATTACATGCGATATATATGTCATTAATTAAACAAATTTGATAGTAGACGTTACATTAATACAAGTTTGAACTTTTACCAAAATTTAAGAAAATCTTCAATAAACTTTCAGTATAGTAATATTTGTTCGATTATATTGACGAATTTTTGCTATTAAAAGATTCTTTAGAAAATATTCTTTATATGTTTATTGTTGTCAAGATCAAGTGACACTTCGTTTAGAAGGAAAAAAATATAATTTTAATAGCAACTGCAACGACAACGCATAATTACCAAGTCTACCATAATAAAATCATCGTTGGCACTTGTCATCGAGCAACTGCTTCTTCTGGAACCATTTTGAGAGTTACACTTCGGCATCGCGCTGTCAGTAGGCACTTTTTCATTGTTGCCGTTACTGTTGTCCGTTGTAACAGGAGTAGTTGCATCTGCAGCTTCTACAGTTGATGCTGGTGGTGGCGATGTTTGTCGTGGGATCAAAAGAGAACTGAATGGAACATCAGGAATAACTAGGTCTCCCTCGTTGACCACAACTTGTTTATTGACAGCAAAAGCACCTACTTTGATTGTGTCGCTGAGGGACTTCGTATGGTTGTCACTGTGACAATGTAACATATTGCATTTTATAATCAAATCCCTGTATACAATGCTATTCTAAAATCATACTTTCAATTGGAACACTTAATTAACTTGTAACTAATACAGTGAAAGTTTTTGCATTGTCTTGCTAAAGACTTTAAGCAATCGCAAAACAAGTGAAGTTAATTTTTGATAATTTTTGTAATCTGCAGCAAATAATGAAATTGTACGTGATAATAAAAAATTTTACTTTCGTTACTTTATCTCATATAAGAATATATAATAAATAATTCACTTCTACATTGAATGAATCATGAACAGTAAATTATTGATAAGTATTTATGGAGTTCTAGACATTAAGTACACATGTGATTCTATGTGCGTACAGATATATCAAATGATAACATCTGCAGAAAGAAAACTTCTCAAGCGTTATTCCCCTTTATTTTCAATTATTTAATATAAACATTTTTGCTGAGCTATATACGTTATATGTTAAGAAACTCAGGTCAGATCGACGTGGAATTGAAAGAAGTACTCCTTTCAACATTTTTACAATTGATATATACTGCAGTTTATCAAATCACATTAGGCTGCTATTATGCATGGTTTATTTTCTTATGGTTTCCTTCAAACTGAGGCACTTGATAAGCTTAAACAAATTTTGAGCAACTTCCTTATTACATGCGACAGTCCAGTTAATCAAGATTTTATAAATTTTATTCAAAACAAAGGAGAATAATGATTTCTATTCTAATCTATTTCTATATTTATTACTATCCTTTTCCCATTAGCCCTTAGTATTTTTCATGTTTACACTCATAATAAAATACAATCTTTAATTGTTCTCTGAACTCCAAACAATTATTATAGAATTTAAATAGATTTGTAATAAAAAAAGTAAATTTATCAGCAATAGTTGATAATAAGAAAAAGAAAGTTAATTAAATACAAATAGAAATATTTAAATAATATTCAAATGTTCAAATAATTGTATGACTAACCTTTGTTGATAACGAACATGCCGTGGACTTAGGTCAGAATGAAAATGATCACTTTTGAGCATGATCGAGTCTCGGCCGGTTTGAGTAGGAGAAATAGTCATTTTTGTTCTATACGATACAGAAAGATGTATCGTACCCACAGGTGTACATAACTGACCTACTCTGACATGTTTATAGTTGTCACCTAAATAAAAAAAATTTAGACTATAACATTCATGATAGAATAGACTAACCGAGTTAGAAGAAAAACGAAAAAATAATCAATCATAATAATCATTAGATAATTGGTTTTATACACTGTTACCATAAGTTTAAAGGCTTCAGTAAAATTATTGTTATTCACTTTCATTTGATATAAATGAAATAATCAGTCTTACAAAAAAAAAGTAAGCTAACTGCAGAATACGACTCCTTGACGTTAGCTGTGAAGTGTATATTTTTACATGTAATCCTTCAAGAAGGTGTCGTATTCTTCAGTTTTATCAAAAAGTATTATACATACCCAATGTGTGCAACTGTGGTTCTCCCATATAAATTCTATAGCAAATAACATATGATTCAGGACCCTGCCTTCTACTTAATTTATATGCTGGGGTGATTCGAGTCACGGAAAGTAATGATTTTAATAAAATTCCCATTCTGTTATATACAGTATATGTAACTCTGATAGTTGGGTCACTATGTTCTGGTAAAACTCCAAGGCTCCATGTTTCCAAAACCATTGTATCACCTTCCACAGTACGCAATGATATTTCTATGCAAAGTGGTATTGTAGAGCTAACAATTTCTCCACATAGTGCACGTTTTGCTTCACTCAAAACATCAGGCAGATCCTGAATTGCAAGATTGAACTGTGTAAAGAAACAATAACCATTATTAATAGATAGTAAATAAAATATATAAAAAATTACATTAAAAAAAATAAATATATTAGTAACAAAACAAAGTAATCACTTTAAACAGATAGTATTATGATCATACCCAGTCAGTTCCTGAGGAATTGGGCTTGCACTTGGTATTGACCTTTTCACCAGATCTAGATTGGACGATAATTTGAGCAGCTTTCAATGCCAGGAACTTCGTAAATTTATCTAAATCTTTCTTGTCTTGCATATTTAATTTCATTGTAGACATGGTAAATTTGTGTATCTTACACCTTTTTCTATGAAATGACGAATTTTAAGATTCCACACGAAGGATTTCGAAAGATACACATAGTACATCGCATGATCATTTTAATGTTCATATACGAATTGATGAATGTCAACAATACAAGTAATGGTGGAGTGCAAAAATTTTGCGATGCTCATTGAAGATTAGAAATAATTATAAAACATCTGCGTAAAATACAATGAATACACAAAATAACATCCCAAATCACGTTTAAATATGATTAGCACGTAGTTTAAAGCTTGTTGTACTGTACAATTTTCCGGGATTCAAATAAAAGATCAAAAGTAGACATCGCTATGTCATACATTCCATATTCTATGAAAACAATAACAATAACTCAACCAGTTAAAGAATTCCTTGCACAGCAAGCACTATATGGAATTTTGCGCCATATTGAAATGTCAAGCACTCTATACTGCCTCTACACGTCGAGATACTAGTAAAGAGGGTCAGCCCGGACCAACCTTATGGGACTTTGTGCCTGACGACTAGTAGGCATGGTGGGTGCGGGAGATATGCTAGAGCTAGCATTGACTAGCATATAAGTTCTGGAGAGGGTCGAAATGCCAAACATCTCGTTAGAAACAGAATACAAAAGGGCTGATCCTCGTTACCAATATATCATCGGTGCTCTGCACCACTCTGTACCACAGAACAGAATTAACAGGAAAGCTTTCGCTTTCCAAAGAGGATATCATTGGCACTACAAAACAACAACGTAGAGGTTGACAATTGGTTGGCACTAACAGAATATATTTAAAGAGACCAATGGTTCAGCTTTGCGTTGGTTATGATTTCGTATATAAATTACTGATTTTAACCAATCGCATGACAGATCAGATAGAATAAACTCAATTTATTGGGCACGATCCGAAATTTATATATGAAAGTTGTTTGCTACTCTAAGATTATTCTTCTTTTGAAAAGAAAACGTGTTCTTGCATCTTATGATTTGTGCGGCTAACGGCAACATTTTCAGGTTACAAAGAGTGTATTGCAAAACTTACTACAAATATTGCGTACATGCTGTTTCTTTTTTATTTCATGTATTTAAAAAGACTTAATGATACTTGCAGCAGTCGTCGTTTTGTTATGGAACATATTGAATATTAAGGCAATCGCCTACAGTTTATATCTAGCAGCTCTAGCACCTGACACTGTATGAGAACATAAAGCGAATAGGAACAAGAAGAAGATATCGAGCAGTTGATACTGGTTTTACTTTGTACTTTGGGCTTAAAGGATACTTGGTTTTAAGATATATTATTAATAATAAATATTTTAGACTATTCGATGCTTGAGAAAGATAAATGAGAAATCATAATCGTTTCTTGTAAGAAATCTATAAATAATACGTTATTGCACTCGCAAACACCATGACGGACACAGAAAGTAACATCTAAAGAGCCGCCTTACTGAACAGCCAAATTTCAAATCATTTGCTGCCATAAACTGTGTCCATAATTTATTCTGAAATTTGTAAATGAAAAAGTAGTTATATAGTCAGTCTACGAATTCAATAGCTTTTGGACAGTGCATTAACTATCGAATCTTTAGCGAATGACACATAACTTTCTATAAAATCACAAAAATATATATTAAAATATACAAAAAAACATATTTCAGTGCAAAGTCATGCACATATACACTTTTTAACACAAATGTCATGAAGAAAATGTAATTTGATAAGAATTACATTGCTTGCGAACTGTTTGAAACATATAGAATTTGTGGACAGACTAACGCCCGTTTTCTTCGACGCAGTTCAATGCATAAACTCCGTTTATCTTCAAAATACAAATATCTGATAGGCTAACAGCAGAGTTAAACCGAGTATAAATAATGAACGATTTTTGTGGAATCAGGAATATATTTATTAACTTTCGTAATTAAATGATTCCACTTCCAGTTCTAGAAATCAAAATTTAAAATATGGCGCGATTAGGATTATTTGTACCGAAACCATTTGATTGGTTTAAACTTAAATTAACTTCAATACGATTGGTTAAAAAAAGCGTACCATTGAAATATATTTCAAAATCACTTACAGATCGATGATATGAGCGAATCTAAGAAATGTTTGAAACAAAATTAATTATTTCAATAACATCAAATGTGCGAAAATTAATGGATAACAATTTTATTAGGTAGAATCGTTTCGTTCATACGATTTCCAGGTTATAAAATCAATAAAACCATGGTTGCTTTGCGCATGTTACAAATGAAAATGTAGGTTGCTCTCGTATTTGCGAGGTTATGACGGGACCTCTGGAAGTGTAGATTTGACAGATCAAGGCTTGTAAGAGAAGAAACAGAAATAATGTTTGAGGGTGCTGTAGCTGCTCTCCTTAACCGGTTTTTGGGAAAATACGTGGAAGACTTGGATACTGAACAATTTAATGTTGGTATCTTCTCTGGAGATACTTACTTAACTGATTTAAAATTGAAGCCAGAAGCTTTGGTAGGAAAATTGGCATTCATAATAAGCGTTTCTTCAAATATGTATATACTGCTTGTTTCTTTTTTTAGTATCAGCTCGGATTACCGATAAGAGTGGAAATCGGTTTGATTGGAAAAATAAATTTGAAAATACCATGGACAGGCTTAAGTACACAGCCTACAATTTTGTCAATACAGGTATTTATTTTGTACATTTATTGTTAATTCAAAAAATTATGTTTAATGCTTAAATTGTAAAGCATGATAAAAGGATTATGCTACTCTTTAGTAATCTCATGACCCTTCTTATAGTTTAAACATTAACATAACATAACTGCATGGCTTACTAATGGATTGCTATGTAGTAAAAGTGTAGACAATGATATGTGTTAATGAGATAAGTGAGTTTCATTCAAATATTTTATAGGATATTTACATAGTGGCAGTACCGGCAATGTCCGGTTCTTATAATATGGAAATGGAAAAGCGTCTAATACGAGCAACAAAAAAAAGGATATTAGAACACTTGGAAGAGGACAGTTTCCTAGGCCCTGGTAATAAAATTTATATTTACATATTGTTATTATTTGGTATGAGTATTGGGATATTTAGAAATTCTTCATTATGAATCATTAACAATATTTCCATTGCTTTAGGGGTACCACCAGATTCATTTGACAGACTGATAACGTCAGTTATAAAAAATTTCCAGATAACTGTAAATAATATCCATATAAGATACGAGGATAGACTTTCAAATAATTCTCCAATTGCTTGTGGTCTTTGTATTCAAAGTCTTTCCATGGCCACTACAAATAAGTAAGTATATTATTTATAACTTGATTATAAAATAACCTCATATTGATTTCTTATAAATGGTATTCATATATTTAATTTCAGTAAATGGAAACCTGGTGTAACATCATCTAATTCTTCATCCATGTACCATTTGGTACGAGCTGAATCTTTCAGTATATACTTGGATTCGAATGCAGAACCATCTTTACCAACTTATCCTAAAAAATGGGAGCTTTCTACTTTACTTGCTTGGAAAACTATCATGTTTGAAGCCATTCAAACGTTTAGCATGAATAATCAAGAATTTCAATTTTGTAAGTATCTGGTAGTTTGAAAAGTTTCTTAGGTAGTTTAATGATATAATTTTACGCTCAAGTTACTACATAATATACATAAATTTTGTATAGGATGCCTCACGGGTAGTTACGGATTCGGCCGTGACTTAACTTCAGCGATGATGATTGTGATTGGTCAGTGATTAAATTCATGACAATAAAATTTAGTTAAGGACCAGGTCAGTGATTAAGGACTAGCAACAATAAGATTCAAGTTAGACCAAGTGAAAACAAAGTCAAAATTGTAAGGAACGCTATTGTCATTGACCAATGAGCTTGATCGTTGCTCAAGTTAAATCACATCCAGATTCATAACTTCTCGTGAATCATCCTCTATATTTGAAACTAATCAAAACGTTTTATGAAAGTGGTGAAGCCCTTTACAACAAAAATAAAAATTATTATAAACAAGAGCAACGAAGCACGAGTACCAAGGTTGTTAGTCGACATAGTATTACAAGATATAGCAACTCAATTTTCCGAACGACAATATAATATACTATGTCATATTTCTGACTCCTTACATCGTGTAACAATTATCAGGTTCAAATAATTTTATATTTAATTCAATTTGTATGTAAGTTCAGTTCACATTATGACTATATGTATCTTCAGGCCTTTTCAAAAATACCGTCCTACCAAAACGGTACAAAAAAATCCTAAGGCCTGGTGGAAGTATGCGTGCTCAGTGATTTTGGATCACAACGTCAGACCATACACATGGGACTATTTCTGGCAACACAGAACTAATTATAAAAAATACAAAGAGACTTTCTTGCGTACTCTCCGACAACCGAATGATACTGAACTCAAATTGGATTTACAAAAGTATGAAGATACACTTACAATAGTGAACGTTGTTATTGCACGGGAGCATGCTAAAGTTGAACTCAAAAAGAAGGAACCAGGACGTGTACTAGTAGATACACGTGATCCTACCGCCTTTCGATTACTTGTCAACTATGAGAAAATTAATGATATTTATATGCAATTAACTGACGTGGAAACCCAAGAACTTTCAGGAATGGTTATAAATGACGAAAAGCTCGAGAACGTGCCGAAACAAATAGGTACGTATTAGATAATAGTGTTACTTTTAATCAATGTTTTATCATTGCTTATTGTAGATGTTTAATTTCTTTTTTATGTTTCAGATCGAAAATACAATTTTTCCCTTGTTAATTGTTCTTTAAGTTTTTTACTTAATGATCGAGAGGTATTAGTTGTCACTCTAACACAATTCTTGGCAAGTATTGAAACTCGTCCGGGTTTATTAGCTTACAAAGTATCTGCACGAGCTGAAAGTTTTGTCATTGAGGGTGCATCTTTAGAAAATGAGTTGGTTCCTCTGATTACAACTGATAACGTCTTAACGGGTATGAGAAAATACGTATAATTAAAAGAATACTTATCCTAAATCAGTATACTTAAATTTATTATTATCATTAGGGAATATGGCCTCCAATTTTTTGTCTGTCGATTTTGAAAAAAATCCAATGAATTCCGATTATAACTATGATATATCAGTAACCTTGGAGCCCCTGGAAGTAACTTATCATAAGGTAATAGTTTAATACGAAAAAAAATAGGAACTCATTAATATTAGTTTTGCTCTTAATGTGTATTTTACATTATTTCTTGTATTTTATACTGATATTTAATATTTACTACTTTTATATTTTTAGCATGCCGTAAATGAAATTATAAAGTTCTTTAAAACGGATGACATGCGGATTGATCGCGCGGTAATTGATATAAATGAAATATGCACAAAAAAATGTGCATCTGTACTAGATTCTATCTTTACACGACGGTTAAGAGTCAATTTAAAGATGGATTTGAAGGGTCCATATTTTATTTTCCCAGAACGCGGATCACTTCAAAAGTATGGTGAATTTGTAGCAATATTATATAAATGTACATATTTTCTAAATCTATGAAAAACAAAGTATATTTGGTTATATTATAGGGGAGGAAATGTCCTTCTATTTGATGTGGGAAAAATGTCTTTAAGAAGTGAATTACAAGCCACAGACGTCCAATTTGAGGATGCGACACTTATGGAATTGGAGGAAATACTTTATGATAGACTTCACATAAGTTTTGATGATGGACATGTGTTACTTTGTCATTCGGGTAAGTGAAAATTGCTTTATAGAAAGATTCTAATATTCACATTTTTTAAATTTAATTATGGACAATTTCTGTTATTCCATATAATTTTTATATCATTATTAAAATCGTAATTTTGTTGTTTATAGGCGATGATTGGCGTGATGCACGGAAACGAAAAGATTCCGAATATCATTTAATACCAAAGATTCATGCAAACGTAACTTGGTCACGTAGTGTGAAACCTGAATATCGATCACTGCCACGGTAAGACCATAAAATTTATTTTAATATTAACGCTGTTTAACAAACAAGAATGCGAATAGTAGTATAAAATTTCCAGTTATATAAGTCATAAAAGTCAACTTAAGCGAGATATTTGCTCTAAGTAAAATGAACAATATATTTTGTAACATTAACATTGATTTTGGTGTATGACAATCCTCTTGTTTTGGTCATCTGTTTTTAATTTTATTTATTTTCTTTTAAGAGTAACTAGTTCG
Organism: Trachelus stipa; assembly: GCA_036026315.1. Classification (NCBI taxonomy): domain Eukaryota; kingdom Metazoa; phylum Arthropoda; class Insecta; order Hymenoptera; family Cephidae; genus Trachelus; species Trachelus stipa. Next base: position 70,554 of record JAYRCB010000504.1, read on the forward strand.
ATGGATGGAAAAATCTAGACCTAGCTTCGTTTCATAACTGTAATATTTGATTTGAGTTTATTTGGTTTAATTTGATTACGATTGAAGAAATTCGATCTTTAAATTCAGATTGATAAATTTAACTGTCGTTTGTTGATATTCCAACACTGACTAAGCAAATGATTATATTACAGTATCAAAGTATATAAGTATGTGCGCATAAAAGTCTGTTATATTTTTTTTTATTATAGAACCAAACTCAATGCAACTGTGTCGAGTTTAAAGTTGAACTTATCAGAAAAAAAGTTCCAGTGTATCTTAGATTTCTTGGAATTGATACCAGTACCGACGTTGGATAAATCTGAGAAACGCATATCCAATAAGCAAAAAGCATGGAAAGAATTAAAGCGTGGAAATGCATTTTCAATTGATGAATTGATTATGATACGGTCCGTAATTGTCTTGGCTTCTACAGTTACGGAACAAGGACATTCTCAATCTGCTAAAAAAGAAGGGATGGGCAGCAACTGCAGCGGAACTGATATCGAAGGGTATGCAATATTCACTCATGGGTTTCTTATTTTGCGAAGACAGTAATTAATTTTTTTATTTTCTAATATTCCACATAATCTCAAATACTATGTGCTGTGCCATAACAGATTATTCAGACTATTATACTAATGGAATCTTAATATTTTATAGTAATTAAATGAACGAACTAACTTCAGTGAGCACGTTTGTTCTGAATACAGTTAACTTTCTTCATAAAGACGCTATGTACCTCATTCTCGCTTTCATATACAATTTTATACATTACAGGGAAATGAGAAAGACACGACAGTGGCTTTATACCGAGAGTGTACTATAACCATATACAATTATCTGTATTTTGTAACGATAAAACCGTTAATAGAGTTCACCCGTCACCATTATTTTTAACTTAAAATACATTCATACGTAGATTGCCCAATAAATTATTTACTCATGCATTCATAATTATGACTGTCATATCTAAATAATAACTGACTTTATTAATTCATTCTTGATCAATTATCACCAGGAGTGCAATTTCGTCGGAAATTAGTGAGGAGGATTTAGAACGATGGACCAGAGCAGTAGATCTTCCAGGATTTGATGACAATGTTTCTCCCCATAATCGTGTTAATTTCTTGATGAGATTCGTCATTGGGGAGGTAGGAATTCCTTTAAAAATACTGAACAAATATTTATAAATTTATTACTAATACTTTACAATTAAATTTTAGTTATCCATTCATTTGGAACATTCTATCGATGGTACGGAATATCCGTACTTAATTTTAAGAATTTGTACATTATACCTCGAAGCTGCGATAATGGAATATGGACCTGCAATACAATTTGGAATTGGTTCCATACTTCTAGCAGACAAAACCAACGCTGGTGTGACAGGCTCGTATCTTGAACTTGTCTCAACAAATGGACAAACTGAAGTACTTGCTATATTATACCGCAAGGTACAATTTAACTAATTATCTCTACACACCACAAAGATTAAAAATGATGTAATATTTATAATTATTATTTTTAGGTCAGAGCGAATTGTCCAGATTTTAAATCACACTTCAAGAGTATTGAACAGTCTCTAGTAATCGATGTGGCAACTATCAATTTTGTCTTTCATCGATACGCTTTGTTAAAGTTAAAGGATTACTACACCAACGTGGCTAGGTAAAATTTACATTTTCTACTGATATTTACAAATATTTATCATAAATTATAAATCTTGTTTTAGAATCTGTAAGAAGAAGAACGTTGGAAATATTTTTAATGTAGCGCACTACAGTAAATTTGCTTTTTGGAAAAAGAAAAAAGATGATCCACCTATTCCACCAGGTAAGCAAATTTTTATTAGACAATGTTCTTTCTTTGTTACACCATTTTATAAAACGTTCAACTATTCTACGGGTATATAATATAATACATGTTACTAAAAAAAAATGGTGTATACGTTGCAGGTGCATTGAAACTAAGTTACTCTGCAAGACTAAATACATTTATATTACGATTGTGTGATAGAGAAAATGATTTATTGGAAGTTAACGTGTCAGGTGTGGAAAGTGACTGTATTTATAAAGCCAATGAAAGAATGATATTACGTGCACACGTAAGAAGCTTAACGGTTGAAGATCTGACCGAATTCACTCTTTACACTAAGGTAATGCTTCAGAATTTCAAGTACTTTGATGATTCAAACGTTTCTAAATTAAAGTGATAAATATATTTTATTTAACTAATAGCTTGTGACAACTGACGAGGATAAGGTTTGCGATTTGAAATATGTCAGGCATACACCAAAGCTATATGCATGTCCTGATATTGACACGGAGCAAGATGATGTTATGGCCGATGGAAGTTTCAAACTCTCGATTGGCCGAATGAATATAGTGTTTATCTCTAAAATTCTACATGAATGCCAAGTATGTCGTATCCATTTAATAAATATAACGACCCTAATTGAATGTTTGTAATGTCAGTCCTTTTTTTCTACATAAATGCAATAGTGAAACTGGCATTTAATGATCAATTAGTTTGACCTAAAGGAATGACTGACATTTCGACACGGCTAATAATATATAATCGTTAAGACATTAAGACTAAGAAAAAAATTGTCAACTTACTACTTGTTGGTTTTATCAGAATTTCATCGAGCCATTCCTATACTTACTTTGTGAGCCTGTAATTGCGTCGTGTAAGTGTGTGTCAACTTGGGCAATACAAAAATTTAGGAACAGTGGAACCAAACTACGCATATTTGTCGATATTCAAGGTCCGACTTTACTATTACCTCAGAAGAAAGATATTCCAAATCTAATCGTCTTTGCTACAGGTATGAACTAATAAATTTTGTTAAATTTTTACGATTAAGTGGTTTGCGAATACAATAATGTTCTTTCAGGTGTACTAACGGCCGAAAACTTTTTCAAAGAAAAAGCACAAATAAAACAGTCAGTGACTGTGAATGGAAACAGTTCATATGCATCTATAGTTGAAAATATTTTATTAAAATTAAAATCTATGACGATATCCAGGGCTGTAATGACATTGAGTGGAAATCTGGAAGTTCAGGTGCGAAAATTATATAATAATACAAACTTTGTTCTTGATGATATCTAAGAATATTTATGTTTCATAACGCCCACTGGAATTGTTTAATAATTTTGATACCTTGCTATCTCAACATGAATAGTGTAATTTATGGCTTAGGGTCACTTCTGCTCTTATCAATATCACAAGTTAATTAAGTTTAAACACTCCATGGCACTAGTATTCTACAGAATAATTTATTGGGATCAAATTATTTTTGCCTGTTTCAGCACGTTTAACCAATGTTCTTTTACATATAGACAAATTTCTTTTAGTAAATTAATCCAGTAACAATTTATCCCTTTTCCAGGAGCCAATTTTAGAGCCTGTTAATATACGGTTTGATATAAAGAGGACTTCAGAATATCGAAGTTCAACAGGTTCTCATAAATATGGTCTCTGCGAGGTTCGAGGTTCTGTGGATTTGATCTCAATCAATGTTGGACAAAAAGATCTTATGTCTATGTTTTCCGTATGGGAAGATAATCTTGCGAAAGTCCTTGGTTGTCAAGGAGGAAGATACAACAGACAATCGTTAACGAATCTCTATTTGGACAATTCAATTGCCGAAGATGCGACAGTGAAGAAATTAGAAGTTTTCTTCGCCCAAAATGAGCACCCATCATGCGAAATTTCTACAAAGTTAACGCTGGACGGACTGCAGTTGTATTTATTCTCAGACGCCGAGGAGGTATATTGCAACAGACAAGCATTCAAGGATTTAGTTTTGCCGCGAGGTATTACATATTTTCAGTTACTTATTTAACCCTTAATTTATAATTGAACCTCATCCTACGTACCTTCTCTGATTTTTTTTCCCCAAGAAGTTTTTACCTAGTTAAGTTAAATTCCTTCCCATTTTTCATCTTTGATCATGTCACGGTAGTTCTATTAATATTTTTCATCGATTCGAAACAGTAATCATGAGAATCAGTATTATTAGCATTTTATCAAGAACTTTATATAATATTGCTAGATTTTGAGTTCGCCAGTGCGTGATTTAAGTCATGGGCTCTGCCGACTTACCGTTGGTGAGATATCTTCATCCTTGGATATATACAATGATCACAGCATCAATATGAAAGTATCGGTAAAGAGCTGTCTTTTGGAAGATACGTGTAATGATACTAGCTCGGTGAAAAAGTAGGTATATTTATTCGTTTAATCTGAAGTTTATTGACAAATTGTTCCTAAATCGAAATCATTTTCAATTGTTAGGATAATTCAATCACCGGCAAAAACAATTGGAATAAATTTGGAATCACATATTTCTGTCTCGATGCCTCCGATACTTGATATTACTTTTACGCAAGCGTCAAGTGGAGATAAATGTTTCGATATGCTTGTGGAAGAAACGCGAATTAATTTGTCTATACCATTTATAATAAACGTGGGTCGATATTTCGCTGATGCTATACCCGGTGAACAGGTAGACAAGGGAGTTATCAATCGCGGATACGATGGCGACAGTAACTTATTTGTACGTACAAAAATTACTAGTCATTTACTTTGTACACCTTTATAACGTATAAATTCATTTTAAAGATTAAATCAATCGAAGGATCAGATATTCCAGCAGGCTTGGACCAGACAAATATTGGAAAACAATCTTCTTGTATTTCTGCAGCATGTCTTGAAGAACAACCAGGTTACTAAAATATTATTATGTTTTTCAATGGTTTTTCTATATCGTTTCTAATCATTATCATTCTGTATTGTATTAATAAATATAGGTACTTCAATTTCGATAAGAATTCGCAAACCCGAAGTGTTGGTCTTTGGAGATTTGAAAGCGAACAATGCTCATGTAATATTATTTCAAGCGGAATTAATGATCGAATGTAGTCGACATGCTGGCTTGTCTTCAATCGTTTGTACCTTCTCGGATATTCGTGCCAAAAGTAAAAGCCAAGATAGATACTTGAAACAGTCTCCGCACTGGGTATTACAACCTTGTGATGTAGAGATTTGTAAAAAGGAACAATTATTGAACTACAACGTACAAATCACTGCTGCTGTGAGTCCAGTACAGATTCATTTGTCGCCTGGAATTATACAAACTTTCCTTGACGTAAGTTTTGAAATTATTTACGTTATTCATACTTGTCTAAATACATAATTGTTTCCCAAACAAACATAACGAATTATTAGGTGTGTCGGTTAGTTTTGAGGGATTTCTCACGTCGACTTGTACCCACAGCCATGTATACTGATCTCTCAAAACTAACTGGAACACCTAATATATCACTCAGAAATATATCGTACAGAGAATCCAAGACTGCATTCCAATTTAATAATCAGTTCTAGATTCAAACCAAGTTGGGTTCTTATTAAAAAAAAATATACATTCGTAGACGTCAGACTAGAATAATTCTTCGTAATGAATATAGTATCTAAAAATGAATAATTAATTGAAAATTTATGGTACTTGAATTCCAGCGTAAGTTTCAAATTTGTCCCTGTTACCATATTTGTTGCAGATAACCAAAGAAGCATTAGCATTTCTCAAATGTAACGAAGTAGAAGCCAATACGAAAGATTTGTATCAAGATAATATTTCATATGCAGATCTGTGGTCACAGAAGAAAATTTCTTGTATACCTTATAAAAAAGTTGAGGAAGGTTAGTACATTCCCTATTGAATTCCTTATTTATTAGTGCTATCCGGTTGATTAAAATTGATTACATTCGTTGATCACAGAGTTCTTAGAGAAATCAATACCATATGAAATGGAGGATCAGTGTGAAGTATTCGAGCTTAAACCAGTATCCATAGATATAATGCTAGAAATGGAAGACACAATTGAAAGACTTCCTGCAGCAAAAGCAAAGAGCGAGATTAGTATCACTATTAAAGATTGGAATCACAAATTTCAAATGTTAACGTCTTTAAAATTGTATGCTTTTTGCTACAACGTTGAGTACGGAAATTGGGAACCGTTTATCGAACTTTGCAGCACGGATGGCGTTTATTACAGACCTTGGGAATTGGTGATTAAAGTGAGTAAATACATTATTCATAAACATAAAAGGAGCATATTAATATACTATTTATGAAAATATATTGCATTGAACATTGTTATTTTATAATACATTTCTCGAGGGTTTATTAACGGATCCGTTTTATTAGGCGTATCAAGCAGATGCATATGCATTGAATTCTGATTGGAAAATTTCAAAGGATCAAACGAACGAACGTTTGTCACGAAAGAAAAAGAGGGATACTGAGAGCAGCGAGGATGAGGCTAACGGAGACATGGTATTTATACGACCAGAATATGTTGTTTCATCGAAAATGAGAGGTACTATTACATTTGTATTTGAATCAAGAGAATAAAATATTTATTCTCTACGATGAACTTCGCTATTTTTGGATACAATTTTGTGATTCATATTTTTCTATTTGCAGAACCAATATATAATAGGGAGGATAATGATGATTCCGATTCAGATGATCATGGAGAAATAGGAAAATTAGCTCGAACCTTCAATCGATTATTTATTAAAGATAGTAGTGATGGCGAGGGTAGCGAAAGCGACGAATCTAGTAAGTGCGAAGACGAAGGTTTAGAACAAACGCCAGAACACCATGCAGAATCACGTAAGGCTACTGATTAATTTTATTCAATTCTTAACGCTTACTACATTCATTTTTATATATTTCATAGATTGCCCCGTCCCTGAAAATACTACGAAGTTGAACCAGGCAGCAACTTATATTACTATACATGCGGAAGATAAAATAAATCTGACAGTTACACCAAATACAATCGCACTCCTAGATACGGTTTTAAATATTTTTTCAAAAAGCAAAAGTGGTATTCCAATTGTAATGATGAGTACAAGACAAGTTAACTTGTACAATGATATTGGATACCCGAGTCGGATTGAATTACTTGTAAAAGAGGAAGTATGTATTATGATTAAAGCTATTTATTATTATTGAGATACATATAATCAGATTGTGTGTTACAAGTTTTACAGTCAGGGATCCTTTTTTATAAGCTATAAGAAGATGGTCCTTGACATGTGGAACTGATCTGACAAACCCGGTCCATGTAACAGGAGTTGATTATTTATATTTTTCAGAGTCAATGTAACAACGGACTTCGTTTAATTGCAGCACGAGAATTTCAGGTCCCCGATTCTCCAACTAGCGCTCCAAGTACTCCAGAATCTGACCATTTTGCTATTAGTCCTTCTAATTTTGCTACCATAGAGAACGACCTTTCTGACCAAAGTGGTAGTATTTCGTATGATCGTAACAGACAATCTACATCCTTTCAACTCTTTCCTGACAACAGTGTCGTGGATATCTATAAAGTAATCACACAAGAGCGTTTGAAGGTAGTCATGGAAGGTATGAAAATATACCAGCAGTAAAATTGGTATCACTATTTCAAACTTAGTACTAGATATTGTAATAACTTGTAGTATATCAGTTTTATTACTGATGAGTTTAAAAATGTGATACTCTAGTTTTTAAATTATCCTATATTTCTATTTCTGTTAATTAGAAAATAATTACGTATGGATATCAATACGTTTTAATAACTTTGCACCATTTTAGGTTTCGACGAGACAATATTTTATTGTCCAAAAAGACAAAGATGTAAACTAATTCCACTGAGTCCTGTTAGACATGGAATCCGATACCATTTACTTCTCGAAGTAAATATCGATCGTCTTCTTCATCAGACAATTACAGTTCGCACACCGTTGCAGGTATTTTCCTTTTTACATTCTGTTCCTTGAATGAGTTTAAGTCGTTGTAAGAAAGTATTCACTTCAGTAAATTCCTTCATACTCCTTCAGTAACAGGTATCAAATGTCTTTTTGTAAAGAAAATCGCAATAAATAAGATTTTCTGTTTAAAGACACTTTTAAAAGAGATTTTATACGTCTGAATAACATACTTGATACATAGAGAACTATAAGAAATATACATATAAATAAATGTTGTATACATCTGACAAAACTTATAAATTTATGTAAAATGTGTTCTTTTGAAGAATACTGGATTCTTGCCCATAGTGTTATTTGCAGAACTGCTTAAACATCCGATAAAAAGAGATAGAAATTTAAAAACTTGAATTAAAAAATGACAAAGAAACCAAAGAAATGACAAAGTCTGTGTATTTTTATGTGTTTTATGGTTTAAAGTTTATATATTTGTCTCTGTTTCTATTCAATTTGTTCAAGAGGGAGTTTATATAAGTATTTGTAATAGTTAGTGCCATGTTATAAAATTACAGATCCGCAATGACACTACATATGCACTTGGGCTCTATTATAAAAAAGCACTATTTAAGAAACTGGATTTACCTTGCGTTGGAGAAGCTTTGAATCCATTTGATGATAATATGAGAATGACTATTCTCGAACCAGATCATGTCTATAATGTGCCATTATATATTGCTTACCATGTACCAATCTACATATTGCCAACTTACGCAGAGTAAGTAAAATACTTGAAGAGAGCTTCGAGATTCTCCAAGTCTCTTGGTACGTTGATTTAAAGAAAAAAATAATGTTTTTTGTCATGACAAATTAATTCCAGAAAGTATCAAGTAAGCGATAGTGGAATTTGGTGGAAGGAATTAAGTGAGAATATGAATAGCGCTAAAGATGTATATTGCTATGGGAAGGAAGAAAAAGATACTGCATTATTTGCCGTGAAAGTGATATATGTGGAGAAACGTACCGTTACCAATGCAAATTCCCAAGTTCCACAATGTGAATTAAAAATTGTACCACCTATTATATTTAATAACAGATTACCGTTTGCTGTAGAGATGAAAATACCGAATGTCGAATATAACGTTCGAATTGAACCTGGAGAAAAAGTAAGCGCATACACGGTGAAGTGTGACAGTGATCATCGTTGCAATCTTGAGGTTTGAAATTATTTCACCGATTATAGATGACCGTAATAAAATAAGATACGTACTTTGACTTATTGAAACTGTATTTCTTAATAGATTTATAGTTATCTAGGCTGTCAGTGGAGTGGCACATTCATGTTAACATCAGAGTTGGAAATGAAATTTGTGAAAATGACTGCCGATTGTGAATCCGAAGGAGTTAAATCACTGGTCCTTTGCGTAGAATTAAATAAATCAGAAAGCTGGGTGATCAATATCTATGCACAGTATTGGATCGTTAATAAGACCGGATTGCCTCTCTATATACGGGTAAGTGTAGAAATACTTTTTTTTCTTCTGTATAGAAGGTAGTGAGCACAATAGAGAAATTAGCTTATATAATGATTGTGTTTAAAAAATTGAAAAAAGTGACAAGGTAGATTCACAAAATTATAACTCAAAGCGATATAAAGAGCTACTTATATTGTATCCTTATTTTTGAGGAAAAAACGTCAAAATATATTCTTCAAGATAAATGCCATTTATTTTATTACATAGTGAATTGGTTTAAAAATTATTGCCAAGTTATGTGTAATACATTGAAGTATCATGATAACCTCGGAAACATAGACGTTTAAATGATTATTTTTCTATATTTTCTACTATTTTACTAAAATGCTGGTCATATTAAATTTGCCTTGTAGATGACGATTATAAAAAGATCTGCCATAACAATTTTCAATAAGTCCATAGTTCAGAATTTAGTTTAGTGTGGGAATAAGAAACTATCTAACTTCTGTAGCGTATATCTTTTTCTTAACTCGACACCGATAGTGAAAAATCCGAGAACGAACGATTTTCGAGAACCAACCTACGTTACCTTCGGCCGTCCACCCTTCGCTCATCCATCCGCAAGCTAAGCGGGCGCCAGCCAATTCTTTTTTCACCGGGAACTGACGAGCCGGTATGAACTGGGAATGGGGGTGGAACAGGCCCAACTCCACCAAAACGAGAGCTCTAACGGAACCTATCAGAAGAGACGATAATTTAACGGATCCTGTCCTGTTGGGGACGCGTAAAATCGAGAAACGCAACCGTAGGTGCTGATCTTTGGGGTCACGTAAAATCAGCAAACGAAACTGGAT